>CM067067.1:16734738-17137238 GCA_033980235.1 Diadema setosum
AAATGCAAGTAAAAAAAAAAAAAAAAAGGAGAGAGCTGATTGGATGTCAACGATAATTTGCTTGTCTTCTGATATTGTTTTAACTCTATTAACTGATGTTTTTTCCGTCAGACTGCTATATAAATAAAACAGTAACAATAACGGGTTTAACTGCACAAATTCAGTCAGAATTGACCAGAACTGAGCGATGAAAAGTAAGAATTGGGAGAATGCATGAAATTGGGAGTACTGCATTGTGTCAAACTGGTTTCCGAATGCATCAAATCAGCAAATGTGGGAGTTTCAATAGTTGCTACCGCGGACACTAAATTAACGCTTATTACCATTTTACACTAATAGAGAGGAGTTCTTGCTTTCCAATAATCGTAAGTAGGTCATTAAAACCTACTACAAAGTAACCGAGCTCAACGAGAAAGAGAGAGAGAGAGACATTTACGGTTTGTTGAGTTTCTGCAAATTCACCCGCCTCACCGATCTGTACAACAAATCTTATTACAAGATATGGCAGTCAGAGCTAATTTCCTAGAACACGGTTGCAATGACTTAACTGATAAACACCATCTTATTAATGACAGGAAAAGAATCGTTTTACAATCTTAAGTGCCGTTTTCCAGCTGCGATATAAAAGTGCTAAGTGCCTCAGGCAAAGAGTCATACCGACAAATTGAGATATCAATAAATAAGTGCAACAGGTTTCCACTGAATCAATTATTATTGCAAAGAACACAAGGAATATAAAACGAGATAATTATAATCACAAGGATATTATTTATTTCAAGTGAACCTCCGACATATCCGAGGGTAATCGACATTCATTTGACAGATTCCTCTTAATTGTGATTTGCTGCGCACGTGTTTCTGTCTAAACGTTATCGATCATGCCACGCTTTCGCATGTCCTAGGAATTGTTTGTATTTGAGTTAATAAAAACAAGAACAAACAGAAACAAAAAAGCAGAACAAGGCATTTAGTGAGCAGGGGCATTATAATGTGTTGTGTTTTTCCTACAGACATGTAGATAAATCAGACAGTGACACTACGCTCCTCAGAATATTTTTAATGAGATCATACAGCTTCTGGAAGGAAGTAGTTTCTGAAAAATGGAATTCTTTAGTCATCACTTTAGTCATGTTAGTGAAAGCCCGCGGTTTGACATGCTCTGTACATGGAAACAGACATTCATATTCCTCGGTATACACCGTATAGCAGATGTGTTTTTCCGACTGTATTCCATATGAGCCATTTTACTTTCTACAGTATTTTAAGCCAAATTATAGCTCTCGTATGCAAGCAGAACTGTCGATTTTTTCTTCTGAAATATACACATATGCTTAAGAAATGACGCTGTAATAACAAAATTTAAGTTGTGTAACGACGAATGTCCACAATCTCAGAGCCTACACCATAATTTTCAATAATCGAGTATCGTAATCAACAAATCAAGTAATCAACGATTATAAGTGTGCAGTGCACATTTTTAGGTGCATTATACATTCTTTATAAATGTATTGTTTGCTGAAAGTACAACGTGGTTTGATTGTCCTAGGAATTGTTTGGCAAGTATGCATGCATATATATATATAACTTTATTTGTATCATTTGATATCCTTTGCAAAGTTGTATGTATACGTTTGTGATATAATTCCTCATTTATACTGTGTTGTGTTCTGTTGGAAAACAAAGAGAGGAATGACAATATTAAATGAATTGAATTGATTTGATTTCATTATAATTGTGCTATGCTAAATTGTGTTGAGTTTGGAATATATGTAATATATTTGTCATGAATTTGTTTGAAATATGGAATCAATACAAGGTTATGGGGAAAAAATCGTGCCACACGAGATCCATCAAATCTTACACGCTTGAGTGAATCACATGCAACTTAATTTACGATTGCAAGGACACAGTCGATCATCACATGTTCTATATACCTTCCCACAAAATGGCGAACGCGGGGTTTACGGGGAGGGCTCTTCTAGAATAAGAGTTGTGTACTACGATCGAAATTTTTCTACACTTTTGATCTCAGAACACAGTGACTCCAAAACAACTCATCATCCTTGCAAATCGCGCCAGCCAGGTAAGTTTCTTGGTAGAACCTTTCGAAGTATTGGAAGTAATTTTGAGCCCTTCTGAAAATTATGTTTTAGCCTAAAATATCTACTGTGATACATCCTCATTCTGGATGAGTGAATAGAGAGTTTTCGCTACACGACGCAGCCGGTAGTTGAGCGTGGCGTGTGCAAAATCTACTTCTGCGCATGATCAAATCCGAGAAACGTCCCGTCCTGGGGAAAACGAGTACGGTACTCGGCCAAAATAGCGTTCGGTCTCGATGCTGGGCAGCTGAGTGAGCCAACCAGCCAGCCAATCAGCGATCTTGTCCCCACGCCTCCATCCTAACAGGAAAACGAAACTGCTTAGATATGGGGACGGGAGTCCGCGTACGGGAACTGTCACAGCTGATTGCTTCCGCGTATTCTCGGTCTTCCCGTCGTGTAGCGAAAACTCCCTATTACTAGCGCGTATCTCCTTACCTCCTGCAGCCAGCTGTGCCTGTTGCTCATGGCGGGCGACCGTTTCATTGCGGGTGACGACGGCCCATGGGAATGGGGGTGCCCTACGACATCCTTTTTCAGCATCCCACCAAACTGGTAATCATGACGGGAAGAGAAAATATGAAATGCCCTTAGCAAGTTTCATAAAAATCCACACATTTACACGCACTTCACACACAAACCGAAAGCAAAATATCGTCCCCTAGCAGAACAAAATGTTCATGAACATGTTTCCAACCATTATCCAAATTCTGTTTGGACGGATATTTTTGTTTGCTTGTAAGAAGCCAATCAATTCAAAGACAGCATCCCCTAATTAAAGACATTGGAAGTCTCAAAATTAAACAGGGGTTTCGTTTACCTCTGTAAAAATGGATGCTCTGTCGTCTACGCATTACCATGATCCCTGATCTCCATAATGATTGTAATTATTTTGTTTCATTCTGTGGTTTTGATTGGTTCTCTCTTTATTTAGCAATTTGAATTACATTTGCATTATAATAATAAAAATCATTAGGCCATGCCGTATAATGCAAATCACCAGGCCATGTCAATGCCTCGCCGTTTATCTTAAGTCCACCTTTATGGGTACGAAGATTCAGAGTCGAAATTACCTGAACACTTAGTTTTCGATACTTTGGTAATCACCCACGTTTATTCCATTTTGTTTGTGTCTTTTTCCACTGCTCTATCACATTTGATTGAGGCTATAGGCATGATAGGAAGATAATATTCCTCAAACGGATCAGCTTTGTATATAGATACAATATCTCCCAATAATTTTTCCCCACTTTCCATCGTGAAGCACTAAACTGCCAGTTATTGACATCATGACGTGTGTAATGTAGTCGTAAAAGAAAATAAAATGTTACATTGATAGTATCAAACAGTTCGCACAGCACTGCACAAAGCACAAATACTTTCAAAATAAAAGTCAACACTGTTCAATACAACATGGAAATTGTGCAGTGTATTTCAGCACAACAAAAGACTTGAAGAATGTTGTGGTCGGTAGAATTTAAGGGAAAAGAGAAAGACAAGTAACAATGAAATTTGATTATTATTTGCTTTATTGTTTTTGTTTCCTCTTTCTCTTTCTCTAACATACCAAGTCCACCATTGATACGTAGAGGAAGAATCCCGCCGTCACGGCAAACAGCCATTTTTGTGCTCCCTCTTGCGTCCCAATCAGGATACCCACGTAGAGCCCGATGAAAGCCGAGCAGCCGCTGGCAAAGTTCCAGAACACGGCCGCTCCGTAGCACATACCATTGCCGATGAGTACTCCGAAATCACCTTCAAGAAAGAGTACATGGTCATTCTCTTTTAATGTAGGTGGTCACACATCTAGATATTGTAATAAAAGTGCTAGAGCTGTGTGCTAATCACATTTTGTTAAGATGTTTTCCAATGGTGGATATTAAGGTCCAAACTTCAGGGTATTGTCAACACACGCACACACACATAAAAAAACAACTTTAGAGCTTCATTACACAGAAGCTGTTTCAATAAATAATTCCTTGTGTGTAGTCTGTTTCCCTCTTGCATCAGGAGCATTGGGTAGTCACTTTCGCTGTAGTTTTTGTGACAATGAAATCACTGTACTGTGGTACAGTCAAGCGGGATCACACGGTCCGTTGTATCGGCGGAAGTGAAGCTCATGATGCTGGCGTCTAATTAAGACCTGATAACATTAAACTTGCCAGTTTCAGAGTTCGTTGAAAACGAAATAATCCCATGAAAAACAAAACTAAAAGGCATTGTCTTTTTCCGCAGAGAAGGTCAAAAATTAGATGTTTCGTTTTGTCTGATCAATCACTCGTGAAGCAACTAAACCTCCTAATTCCTTGTAGCTTCACTGAGTCCTTAATATGCTAATTATAATAGGCAGAACAAATACAAGAACAAGAAAGCAAATAGATGACAATTTCTTTTTTACAGAAAAAGGTTGTGCAGCCTCCAACCTCCCATCGTATTACAATAGTACGGAAGCCTTAGTGTGGAACGTGCCACTTTCTCCAATCGAAATAATTTATGGCAGTGTTCTCTCTCAAAAATTTTGTTAGGACAATACTGATCGTACAGCAGAATTGACAAAACTTAAAGATAAGAACGAAATAATTATTTGGATGTACCATGATGAGATATATTCGTCTGAAAATTAAGCGATGAAGTCACTCCCTTTCCATTCTCACTATTATTGTTGAACGTGGATTTTTTTTTTTTTTTACGATAGCTATTCATGATACTAATTTCGGCATGAGAGAGATAAACTCGCTATCTTAAAAAAAAAGTAAGTAAGTAAGTAAGTAAAAATCGCCGCATGCTTTAATTATGTGTGCATTCAGCAGCCATGTATTTTTTTCTATTCTATTTCTTGTTCAGTGTTGACTGTGATAAGCAGATTCATGCCGCACGAAAAGAATAGCACCGTTCCTTTCAAATCGTTTATGACACAGAAAGTAATGAACTGTTAGAGTCTCACAAGCTTTGATAAAACAGTAATACCGATACTTATTTATTTATTTATTTATTCAGTTTTCTTTACCCAGGGTAGCCCCATCAGTGGTTTAAACACTGTTATCCTAGGGGGCCCTGCAACAGAATGACAAACTATAACAGTTCAACAAACACAAAATAACAAATCAGGGGCATTCCTTTTTACATCATAACATCTGACATGCAAATTAAATGATGTCACGTAAATCTTATATAAGTTTGCACTTGAATGTATCAATTAGATATCATAACGTTCCCCGGAAAGATGCCGTTATTCCTCAATCGACATAACTCGAGAATTTGATCAGTCTGAGGGTACTTTGTTTATTCATTAAAAATAAACCAGATTAAAAATAAAACAAATACTGTACATGTGACGTGATGCTATCGGATCATGGTATGTGATAGGCATAATGTGATTATCAATTTTATGGCTTGATTAAACAACTTTTCAAAACTTTTCAAATTCCAAAACTGCTTTAAAAAACCAACAACATTCAATTGATTTCAATTGGATCTTCTCTTTAACATCAAGACATGGATTGCACTCACCTAGTTCGTGTGGGATTTCGTGGCACAGTACGGCGATGCTCGTCGACACACCAAAGAAGATGTCCGAGGTGAAAGCCGCTCCTATGACAACTCCATCCAAGACATTGTGGAGGGCATCCCCGAGTAGAATCATGATGGATACTGGTGTTAAACCTTGATAAAATGATGATGGAAGAAAATTTTGGTGTCAATGTCTCCGTCTCTATAACACCGGCAAACACATAACTTCATATTAATAACTTCATATTAATTGGAATTACGAGTATACACATTATCTACGGAGTCTCTTATCTTCGCCGAGAAACACGCCCTACCCCCTTGATCCCCACCCCCACCCCCACCCCCCCCCCAAAAAAAAAAAAAAAAAAAAAAAAAAACCATAACAACATCTTTGTCCGAGGTGACCATTTTTTTCTTTTTAACAGACAGAAAACTCAACACGGCACAATCACAAGACTTGTTTTAAACAACAATTTCGAACACCTTCGAAAACACACACACACACACACACACGCACGCACACACACACACACACACACACACACACCTGTACCACTGTAAAGAGTGGGTTGGTATCAGATCTTCTTTGCGGACGGAAATATTCATTTGATAATCACATTGCAGCAAACAAAAACAAAATGAAACCAAATCAATATCTTCTTTAAAAGAATTCTCTTAAAAGAGAATAACGTTGGTAGATTAGTAGAAATGAAATCTGATAGAAATAGCGCAAGTAAATTGTTGAAATGAATAGAAAATAAGATAAAAATTGTGTCAGGTGAAAACAAAAATGGTAGCAGCATTTAAGGCGGTAGGGATGACGGGGAACCTCTGAGAAATAAGGAATGCCGTTGTCATTGGTTACCTCTTACTAAGCAAGACGACGAGTTGCCCTCATCATATTCCATGGTGACCAACTGCTCGACACCCCTGTCCTCCGTATCGTTGTTTCCGTTCACATTTGGCTGCAAAATGAAGAATCCATAACGGAGATAATCATTCAAACTTCTTCTTTTTTTCTACTAATGTAGAGGACGCTTGCATGAGACCAATTCCTGTGGTGAGCTGGGAGAGTGCCTTGTTCACTTGAAGAGGAGATCTTTGGTTCAAAACTTACCCGGCGTTTACATTCTACAACAATATTTTTACGCACTATATCTCTGTTGTCTATTCGGCATTGATTCATGGAGTATTTTATATCATTTATCCAATATTCAATACAATGCACCAATACTTTGTTTATGTTGATTCGTGCCCTAGTATAATATACAAAGTGTAACTGTTGAACTTCAGAAACGTTAGAAGTTTATTTTGGAAGCAACAAAAGCCAAAAAGCTATGGAGAGGAGAATGGCACAGCATTTCAAGCCTTTCAAATAAAATCGATTTTTATGGTGGAAATCTTACAAGTCCTAAACTTGAGTTTCATTTAGACGTTCATATAAAGATAAAAGAAGTATTGTTGCCTTTCTTCTTTTCACTTACATGAGTCAGCGAACTGAGATCTGGTAAGTTGGGCAAATTGTTTTCCACTGTAGCAGTTTCCGTCAACCACGCCTGGTCGGCTTGCATGTTGAACATTGATGTCTTGTCGTCGTTCTGAAAAAGACAGATGATCACACAAATGATAATCGGCTGAGACTCCTGGCTCGTCAGAGCCATCATCATCATCATCATCGTCATCATCATCATCATCACCATCATCATCACCATCACTTAAGTACATTATCACTGATCACTGCAGTCAATGCTGTAGTGGATTACATATCTTATTAATTAGAAACCTCATTTTGATTACTGAATAGACACATACAATAGCAATGACTTTAACACAAACATTCACAAAACTTCTAGCTTATTGTTCGCTTCTAAAAAAGAAAATTAATTTACCATCTTAGTATAAAGGTCAACATGGCATGGATTTCTCTTTATTTCAGTTCGGCAACGTTTAAAGGTAGTGTTTACCATGGGGGGGGGGGGGGGCAGTGATTTTAAAGATGTTCGAGTTATCACATTCGATTCTGTTTCACAAAACATTATGGCATATAGAAATTTCGCAATGAAGCCTAAAATACAAGGAGATATCATTATTTGACAATAAACTATAACCGTACACGCTTTATTCTAAAAAAAAAAAAAACACAATTTTGTCATAACCATTGTTCAAATTGTGTATATTTAACAACATTTAGCATTGATTGTATTGCTTTACATTTCAACATTGTTTGTGTTTTATCCCTAACGTACATTTTAGAATTATTTTGAAGAACTAAAGATGGGTTTTTGTTTCATCTGCAAATGCTAAATAATGCTTCATAGGGGATGTATGTTTGCTTCTTGCATTGTCTGGGTCTGTTACAGGTTGTCTCCCCGGTTCGAGCCCCTGGCGGGAACAGCTGAGCCAGGCAGCTGAGCCAGTATTGTATATCTCGCTGGGTGTTGTGTTATGTCGTTGTCTGGTCTGCTACAGGGAGAAAAACTACGTCACTCGAGATTGTATCAGAGAGGGGGTCCCGTGGGGGCAGGGAGTCACTACATCCCTTATATGCAAAACGATTCCACCTAAAAGCTCGTTACCACTCCAGCTCAAGTGTGCTTTAAAAGGATGGTACAGTATTGGTGGAGATGAGGATTGGGCTTCTAACTTTTTGTGAGATGCCAAGAAACCACTTATGAAATACTAATACATGCAGTACAGTGCATACCATTCCAAGAGTAATTCAAAATTTATTTGATGAAAATTGGTTTTGGAATAGCTGAGGCATCCAAAAACAAAGTAAAACAGAGCGATTGTAATAAAAGGGTGGGACCCACCTTTTATAAGGATTGGTCTGTTTTGGATGTCTCAGCCATTTCAAAACAAATTTTCATCAAAATTATCAAATTTTATCAAATTTATCAATCAATCTCCCCTGGAACATAGAGTAAAAATGCTCTTTAATAAAGTTATGACAAGCAGAGTGAAAACGGAGTGAACTTTGTTTCGTTCCAATCTGAGAACGACACTGATGTCTCGTGACTCGCCCCCAGGTGACATCTGATAGCAAACAAGCGTTCCCAAGCAGGCGCATCCTGCCACACGGGGGAACGGAGAAAACGTTGCCGTTTTAGAGCTAGTCAGTTGGATTCAACCACTAAAGGTCAATTCTTATGTCTATGAGCCGTTTCCGGTGCGTGATATGTTGCCCACCTTTGCCTGGTTTCAGGCAATTTTGTGAAAGATAACAGCCGACATCTTACGTAAATATGTTATGGTTATTTTACGTTCTGGACCTCCATTTATCGCCCTATCAGAAGTTACTAAAACAACGACTTGTAAGTACCACAGCGGGTCCCTTACTCCTCAGATGAGAACAAAATTCTTGAAACATGAATTATTCACAAAGAGAAATATTTTTGCATTTTTATCATAACAAAATATGAACCACAAAATATGGCATAAGAGATAAACCATGATAATAACATGTCTACTTTGCATTATTAAGCACCTCTTCAGTTAGGGGCTAGAAAGAAAAGATATAGACATGTCCACCTAAATTCAAATCTGCCTGAACGCCAAAGGATGGAGAGACAATTGTTGTTATCAATATAAGCAGATGTTGGTTCTGTTGTAGTAACTTTTAACAATAAAACTTTCGCTCTGCTTTTAAAATATTGGAAGAATGTAGGCTAACAGTGAGGTTACCAGGGAGACGTTCAGACTGTTATAAATGCTTGATTCTGGGCAAGGACTGTTCCTGTTAGTGGTAAATGGAAAGAATGTCTTTCTCCGGTACGCGTTTTTTTTTTTTTAAACGGCACAGATTGGGGCATGGCGCGTGTTAAACCTATGGGAAAAACGTTGGGTTAGGGTTTATGGTTAGGTTTAGGGTTAGGGTTAGTGTTGGGGTCAGGGTTAGGGTAAAGGTTAGGGTTAGGGTTTGATGGTTAGGGTTAGGATCAGGATTAGGGTTAGGTTTAGGGATATAGTCCCCAATCTGTGCCGTCTAAATATGAACTTGAACTTGAACTTGAACTTAAAAAAACACGCCTCCGGTACATTAGATAAGATAAAAATGACATTCGTCATTTCTTTTATACATGTCCCTATCCGGTTCCCCTCTCCCCCCCCCCCCCCCCCCCAAAAAAAAAAGATAAAAGAAAAAAAAAGTGACGACATTTTACCTCCACCAAACGAGAGCACCGCTTTCTCTCTTCGCCCGCCGTACTCGCCTTCCGGCGGAAGAGGGCGTTCATCGCCGTCTCGAAGAGAAAAAGGAAATAAATGGCGCCGACCACCGTCGACATTTTGTACAGCGTGTCCATATTTTGGTTCTCAAGCTCCTCAGCGCTCTCGTGGCCGCCGTGGTCGTGCGCGTGCGCCAGTTCTTCGGCGTGGTTGTGAAGGCCCAGTGCCTGGAGGATGAAAAATGATGTATAATGCAGTGGGAATTTTGGAACATTTTGAGGTACTTGCACCAGTTCGTGGTCTGACGTTGTAATACAATTTATTACACTTCACAAGCAGTCATGACACGCACTCCCTAAAGAGGTGTGACAATATTCTTTGTTATTTAAGTAAGAAAGTAAATGACATAAAATAAAAAAAATAATGGAGAAAATAAAACATTCATCTATGTAACTCACAAATAGACCAAAATGAGAATAGAGGAAGGCGGCTTCCACACAAACAAACAAACAAACAAACAAACAAACACACAATAAAAATTCAACCCTATCTCTTTCAGTCTCCTGCCTGAGGTCATTATGGTGAAGCACCGACCAAACACGTCATACCACCCATGTACCCCCCTACATTACAAAGAATGTGTACAAAGAGAGGAGAGGACGATCCTGCCATAATAGTATCATCACGCATGTATTTACACATTAATTAAATTATCATTCCATCCTTCATTCACTACTACGTTTCTCTATATCACTGATGTAATTATAATTACTGCAATACCAATGATAATTATAATAATCGAGATGAGGGCAATATACATATATATATATATATATATATATATATATATATATATATATATATATATATATATAATAATGGCCCTTGATACGATAATATAATACCAATAAAAAAGATTGAGATGAGGGCAGTACAAAACGAACAAAGGACAAAGAAATAAGACGAAGAATGAACAAATCAGTCTTTACTTCGGGAACAAGGTGCAGGAGCGCGTCGCCCGACATCGTGCTGACGGAGAGGGCAATGAAAGTCTGCATGACGTACTCCTTCAGCTGGGGTCCCATGAAAGGGAGGAGCAAGATGGCGAAGATCGACGTCAAGGTAACGATGAACACCGACAGCGTGCCCCATCCGTACACTGCAATGATAGGAGACCTCCGGATGATTTTCAGACTTTAAAGGGGATGGCTAGTAACTGATCAGTGGGAATCAGTGGGAATGCTGGGGGATGACTGTTCCAATTCTTGTGGGATTCATTTAAGAGTACATTACATATTTATTGTTGTGTGAAAATTGTTTGCTTCAGAATGGTCTCATATTCAAGTAATGTGCAGTTCAATGTTTCGTTTAGCATGCCTGTACAGTGTCGGGGCGATCGTTAACTATAAATTAATGATACTGAGTACACAGTTTTCAGAATTTATGGTGATGGGATGAGGAATAAGAACGTTTTCAAAATTCGAAACAAATTGCAATGAACAAGGATGATAACATGGCAGCCTCGCCATTTAGAATGCATGAGTTGGGGCTCAAGGAAGCAGAACAAAAGAGGAGGGCATGTATAGATTTTACACAGGTGAACTTGTTGAGGCAGCAATATTGAATAGGATTACACTGCTGCATTTCTGGAAATATGCGAGACCCCTATAGTATATGTCATCAACACCGTCCAGTATGATTTGTTGAAGATTTTTCAGAGTATTGGTTTCTCTGCTCAAGGATCACAATAAATTCCACAAGTCTATACATGGAACTGCCGATTTATGTACTACATGATGTGAAATTATGTGGAATGCCCCTTGAAACAGAGTGCCGTGAGTAACAGAGGACCGCTGTTTATCACGCGGACCCACTGACACTCAGCATGTCACATCTGTCCATAGGTTTGTGTGTGAAATTTGTAACACATTTGACTCATGGACTAAACTTGGTGCTGCGACTTCAACGTACTATTTTTTTTTTCTCTATCCGGCCAATGATGCTTTCTTTTTCCAAATGAAATGACATATTCATCATTTTCTCGAAGCATAACATGATGCGAAAAATAGGTAAATCAATAAATGATATCAAAAGAAGTAGAAGAAAATCAGCCAAGTCGGCCAGGAGAAAAAAAAATAAAAAGACGCCAACGATGCTGGTCATGTTTATTTAGGATCTGAAACAGCTGCTTCGTGTGCTCATTTGATTAACTTAATTCTGTCTCACCCTAAAGTTGTGCGTCATATCAGGGGCTTATCGTGCCCATAAGCGTTTTGTTATGCTAGTTGTGCATGTGTTGATGTGTTTTAGGTAAAAGAAACAAAAAACGTAAACAATAAGGACCACGTATAAACGAACGACACACATGTGTAATGATGTCGCAAAAACTCCCGTCTCATAACCCCTAACCCACACCACCCCCATATTTTAAGAATGAATGTCGCTGACGTCACACAGCGAGGCATACGTACAGTAATCGCGGGTATGCTCTAGATTGTGGGGATTGCTTCATGACCTAATGATCGATAGTGACATTATGTAATGATTTATAATCTGATAATCCTGGAGTTTTGACAAGCATTAGAATTGGGCAGCCAGCCGGCGCAGTGGCCATTTGAGGTTAGTCAGGAGATCGTTATTTAGGGCACATCATAGAAGGCAAAACCTGTCGTCGAAAGAGCAGTTACCAGCTACTGACGTTTTAGCTGGACTGTGATGAATGGAAATGAATCATTTGAATACCCTTTTTAAATTTATAACCGGAATTACTGGCTAAAATAAAGAAAAATGCTACGATTGGACTTTCACTCCGGAAACTGAACTCTAACAAAGAGATATAGGTGGTATTCTCTACAAAATAGAAATAAATCTATCCAACTGTAGGCTACGATTATAATATGAACACACAACAACCGGTTACAGCTCGTTATTCCGAAGGTTCGTTATTCCGAAGGCTCTTTAGTCCGAAGATTCGTAATTCCGAAGGTTCGTTATTCCGAATTTCATTTTCGGATTAACGAATCTCCGGAATAACGAACCTTCGGAATAACGCCACAAATGTTCGGATTAATGAACCCTTTTTCATTTTCGGATTAACGAACCTCTACGTATAGGGAATTTGTGTGTTTCGGATTAACGAACCTTCGGAATAACGAACCTTCGAAATAGCGAACCTTCGGAATAACGAACAGCACCCCAACAACCAACCGATCCCAAACAGGTACATGCTTTATCTGTCAATCCGTCCATCCTGTATCTATCTTCTCTTTCTATCTATCTCTCAGTCCATCTTTTTTTTTTTGCCTTATATCCTTCTTTATTAGTCTCTTACTTATTTCACTGTTCCCTTTCTTTTCACGTGTGTATCTATCTTTCCTTTTATTTAACTTCATAATCTGCCTGTCAATTTTTGCTCGTCCCACTTTCTTCGCTCTCCGTGTGGCCTATCCTCCCGACACTAATGTTCTTATTGCTACGCGGAATAAATTCTACAAGCTTGTCTTTTACCATTCTACAAACTTGTCATTTACATGGGTCCCTCTTCTCCATTAACGCAATTATTTTGAACAATTAGTTCCATACCATATGTTTTTTTTTGGTTGTATTTCATTGAATTTGTACAACAACAAGCATGTTGTATTGGAAATAAACTTTCATTTGAATTAAAAAAAGAAAAAAATTTGAGGTGATTAAGCAAAATCAGAAGCTCCAAACATTGGATATAATCAACTGTCCGTAAAACCAATATATCATTTAAAATACACTCATCTTATATTTTCGAATTGATTAACAACAGTCAAGCAACAATCGGTTTTATTTTACTTTATTCGCATCATTGAATGGTCTGTTGTCACATAACTGAATCCAAAGTAGATGTGTGTCGCTCTTTTCGTCAATACTAGTATGCACTGTAAGACAAAAAAGAAAAACAAAAGAAAAAAGAAATGATGTGGCTGCACTGAATTTTTCTTTTCGTGAAATGGATGAAGGAGAAAACAATATTGTTCGTGTCACAATATCCCGGACCTGCGATGACTTTGCAAGAGTACTCATTTTAAATTTCATGGGAGGGGCATATGCCACTGGCCACGGGAGCAAATTTTTGATGATTATCATATCTATAGTCCTGAAGTATTTTCTTCAATCTGCAATGATATTTATTTACTGCTACCCATATCACGTTCATATTCAAAAGATTATATATGTTTTATTTTCTTTGTGTCCATTTCCAATGACTCCTTCATTATCTCGCTCGTTACTCTAAATTATGAATAATGCGTAGCATCCCTTTCCATCTCCCCATTGCTTAAAGGGATGGTATAGTAGTGGTTGAGATGAGGATTGGGCTTTTAACTTTTTGGAAGATACTTAGAGATTTTTTTTTTTTATGAATGTTAAAGAACATATAGTTCTAGAGGGATTCAAAGTTTATTTGATATACATCGGTATCGAAATGGCTGCGAGATATCCAAAACACAAAGTAAAACGAAGCGTTCCTAATAAAAGGCGGGTCCCACGTTATATAAGCATCGATCTGTTTTGAATATCTCAGCCATTTCAAAACCAGATGTTGTCAAATAAATGTTGAATTCCTCTTGATATTACATACTCTTTCACATTTCATAAGAGGTTTCTCATTATCTCACCAAAAAGAAAAAAAAAATGTTAGAAACCTGAAGTTAGGTCTCAACCAAAACCTAGACATATAACCTACCTTCGAGTTTGGTCAGGGGGGAAGTTGGTCCGATCTCGTCTCCATGCGCGTGAGGGTTACACGCGTCCGTTATCACCTGCTGCAAGATGGCGGGGCAGAGTTCTTGGAACTGAGACTCCGAGATGCCCAGCGCGTGGTTGACGCCAAAGATGTCCATCAGCTGCTCCGCTGAGTAACACTGGGATCGCATCCATCAGACGAAAGGAGGAGGGGAAAAAATCCATCGTACTCAATACGTACTCTGAGAGCTTACTCATGTTTCAAGAGACGGGTTTTTCTGTTTCGCTGTGCCTTAAAAAGATGGTACAGTTTCGGTTGAGATGGGATCTGAGGTTTCCATTTTTTATGATGATTTTTTTTTGATAATGAGAAACTGTTATGAAATATGAAAGAGCATGTAATTCTAAGAGGAATTCAAAGTTTACATAATAAAAATTGGTTTTGAAATGGCTGAGATATCCAACACAGAGCAATCCTAATAATGTGGGACCTACCTTTTATTAGGATCGGTTTGTTCTACTTTGTTTTTGATATGTCATCCGATTCGAACCGATTTTCGTTATCAAATAAAGTTTTAATTCATCTTAGAATTGTATGCTTTTCAACATTTCATGAAGTGGTTTCTAATTATCTTGCAAGAAGTAAAAAAAGCTGAAGTCTCACCTCAATCAATACTATACCATCTCTTCAGCACTGTCTAATAGAACGTTAGAGCATGTACATATAAGAAAGATACCCTAAATTTTGTTGTTTACATGTTTGCCAGATGTTTCTTGTGAGAGGTAACATTATGATCGCAAAATACGATTCACTTGCTATAGTCAATGGAAGTGTGATGCGCACTTACTGGGAGAAGGTGTATTGTATTCGTATTAAGGTGCATTGCATTCGTATTTATAAAGTGATGCAACTGTCAAAGAAAAGAGTAATTCATTGCCTTTTATTCTCCTTGCCTATTCTGTGATCTAGAATTCTTTTGATTAAGGAAACGAAAGGAACTTCCTGCTATGCGGCCAAGTCATAATGTTATAACTTTTATGAAGAGCAAAGTTAGAATGGTCTGCTTTAGTTCATTAATCAAATCGCCTAAAATTGCAGTCTAAGCAATGCTTGCCTCATGTATAACATTCAATCATCTGAAAGGGGAAACTGAGAAATATCACAGCAAGCCACATGTGATGGGAGGCCGAGTTTAGAATGATTTTGAACTAAGCTTTGTGTTTCTTCGAGTTGAGCTGAGTATGTTGCTAACTCTATTTACAAACATGGCCAACGGCGGCACCAACTGCTCTTTATGTGCCACGAAAGGACTAGACAACGAGGAAATAGTGCGATGCCAAACGACGCTACACCCCTGCTGGCAAGAATTTCGAATCGGGAACTTTGAGTTTGAGTGCTCGTCGTGCGTAATTCTTTGAATCATAAATACTCATTAGGCTTGCCCAGGGGGGAGAGAAATGTGACGAAAACATGAAACCAATGTACTTCAGAGATTCTTGTTGACAATATCGCCTGCATTCGTCCTCATGATGAGGCAAAACCACCTGCTTTAACCATGGAATATGTGAGGTGAAATCACCATTTTGTTGTATACTTACCGCCACCTTTCCTTACCTTCTTCAAGATTATCATTTCCACCCCCGCCATCCCTCTTAATACAACTCAGAGTGTGGTCACTGATTAACTGCTACTACAATGAATTTCACTACGGAATTGTCTCAATTAAATACCTCTCTCGTCAACACACTGACTCATGTTCTCCAAACATGATACATCTCCCAGGTGCTGACAGTATAGGTCGTTATTGTTGTTTTGGGTAAAATTGCTAACGTTTGTAAAGGTCATGTGCTACATCAAAAGCCCTCATTGGGTAAAATAGGTGTCAAAGTCATGTGCGTTTCGTAGGTGACCGTGTTGTTCTTTCGGAGAGGTTACCTTTTGCCATGCCCCAAGTGACTGTTACAAAGCAATGGTTACAAAGTTTTAAAAAAAATCGGGATGATGCCGAAGATATTTTGAGAGCACTGTGATTCAGTAGATAGCACTCAAGCAGACTCTCGTGCAGGATGTCGTTAGATTTGAAGCTTGCCCGGCGAGTACATTGAAAGTGTTTGAAACAGTATGTCTGTCCAGACCATGACGGTGTATAGAATGGGCCCAAAGTTATGCTGGGGAGGCGGGGCGGTGCCACCTAAATGGATGAGGTAATCACAGTATTATGGTCCTCTGCCTTCAAAGAGATTAGTATGTTTAAACCGAGGCGAGGTTACCAGGACAGGCAATATCTATGCCAATGTTGTTGATGTATCCCCGTTTCATTGTGTATAATGACTATGATGCTCCTTTGCATCTGCTTTTTAAAGCCATTAGCGACATCATGGTTTTGATGCTAAGAAAACAAACACACAATACTCCACATTCTCCGAATTCGAAATCTGTCACCCTCTCTATAATAACGCATTTTGTGACAAAATTGTGATGAGAGTTGGAACAGTCTTATTTCTTTTGTCATTACCTGAAATCCTGATGTCTGAAATCTTGACGTGGAAATGTTGAGAGAGTTAGAGACTATAATGCTATTGGTCTTATCATGGGATTCGTTTCGTAAAAACACTCTTGAATTGACGGGACAAATGGTGGATGTATGGACAATCAATAGGCTGATAGGAAGTAGAGAGGGTAGGAATTAACGCTTATTGCTCCGTCTGTACAACTTTTCCCCCAACAGCCATCTTTTACGGAAAAAAAAATAATTAAAAGAAGAGCCTACGGACAAGAAATTGAAGTTGTTCTGTTAATCATTTGACACTGTTGCTGCTGGAAGATCAGTATGCATATCTTTTTGCTGTGTTTCTGCAGTAGCTTAATTCAGTCTGCACGAATAATGGCCTTGATTTTACCTAGACCTTGTGTGCAAAAAAAAAAAAAATAGATGTGTGGAAAATCAAATGGAATAACAATCTAGTTCTTAATAGTTGCAGAGTCACTAGAAAATAGGTTGCACATTTAATAAAATTGTATCCAAACAAAAGAACATATTTCAACGTGCCAAGTGAAAATGATGTTCAAATTACACTATTTTACTAAACCGGGGAATTTCAAGTGTTCTTCAAGCACATGGTCGAAGACCTAAAAATCTACATCAAGAAATATGCATTTTATTGATGAAGGGTTGCTATCCTTACATTATTTCAGATGATGATAATGCAAACGGATCACTCTATTACGAGGCTCTACCTGTTGGAGTGATTCATTCTCATGACCATGATGAGCATCAACGGCCGGTGCCCGTTTTCGGCGATGGGCGTGGCCGCTGTGATCGTGTCCGTGGTGGTCGTGTCCGTGGTGATCGTGACCGTGGTGGTCGTGACCTTGATCAGGTGTAGACGGAGTGGCTACGTGTTCTTTCCCTGTCTCGTGATCGTGGCCATGCGTTCCGTGGTCGTGGACGATGACCGTGGTGTCACTAGTCTGTTCCGTCTGGACCGTACCGAGGTTGATGCTTCCCAGCAAGCGCTGGAAACCTACACAATCCAATATTTAGGGGAAAAATATTAAAAAAAATCATACACGATTACACTCTAAAGAGTCAATAGAAATGGCGCTATAGAACATTGAAAATGACCCTCTGCGGGGTTGGCAGTGTAAAAATCGAACAATGAGTTACATAGAAGTGCAACTCTTGATCACTTAGCTCTTAAGGGAAATAAGAGGAAGAAATACAACCAAAAAAAACAACAACAACAACAACAACAATTACATACAGTATTTTCAAAATGGTCTACATAAATATTGGTTGATGATTGATCATATGAATGCGATTTCATGACTAATGCGGCGTGAATAGAAATCGTATAGTGCGAGCAATGTGGGTCACGTTGGGTAGTATAATACCACATACAATATGACGAGGCGAGTATAATAAGATGATTTGTATTTACAGTATGTAGACCATATTATATCATAACAAATATTGCCTGGTCTATTGTTAGAAATACATCACTTGAGAGTCCCTTGGGAGTTATGTTCTCCGTTGAAAGATGACGATTTAATGCCATCTCTTTGGGGAAAATATAACTATTGCGGGGATGTCAAGACTTAGTGTTACATTTCAACTTTAAGTAAATATATCACGGAAAACTGAAAACAAATATAGATACGTTAACATAGGTACACTACAAATATGAGGTACAAGCATGTAGATAGATAGATAGATAGATAGATAGATAGATAGATAGATAGATAGATAGATAGATTTATTGATTAATCGATTGGTAGGGATCCATCGATACTTCATTGATGAGAAAGAAGTAGAAAAAGTACACTGACAATGTGTACGCATAGAGACATGCAAAGACGCAGACGGCCAGCTAGCATCTCTTTTACATTCCGTTGCGATGCAATTAATAAAATTTTATTGCAACAAATTTCAAAATAAATTCACCGAACTTCTTTGCAGGCAGACACCTCTCCCGCCCCCTGCCCGCCCCCTGCCCCCCCCCCCCCCCCCCCCCCATTGAGGAGGAAAGAAAAGAAGATGATGAAAAAAGAAACAGAATACATTATATTAGAGCTGTTGTTGACTGCTTTGACCGTATTTGAAGAACGATAAGTACCTACTCTGGGGCTGACTTTGATTAATGCATTGCACTTAAAAAAACCCGCAAACTATACGTGCTAGGTGGGTGGATTTGCAATGAATTCCATGCGTCATGGGGAGGTCCATCAAGAACAAGCTAATTTAATAAGCATTAAACTGATTGAGCCATCGATCAACGAGGGGAAAGTCGTGCGTCTTGAGTTTTGCCTTCAAATCGCGGTCCCTCGCCAATCATTACATTGCGAAAATGCAGCAGGGAATGTACTAAAGCATGTTTTGGAATTGACTGCGATGTAGCACTTTCTGTCACATTCTGATCGATCTTGATCTGTAGCAAAACCAAGAAATTTTATTTTCTTCGCTGACAAGATTTGATTATAGACACCACACTCTGTTAAAAGCGACCTCTTTTCGCGGCTTTGGCTTTTAAACAGATCACCTCACAAACAGATTTTAAACACAAAATGTAACTGAGAAGCAATTAGCAAGGCGGCTTCGCGCATGTCAGCGTGTATGAGTGTGTGTCTTTACTGTTCCGAAATGATATTTTACATGATTGACTCACTGTAACACACTCCAAAAGAGTATAATGCACAACTTTTTCATGAGCTGTATACATTGTGCATTGTGCTGTTGTGTTAGACAAACAAAGATGACAAAGGGAGCAAAAATTCATTCGTTGACATGATATTGCTCGAGAATGTCCGGAATGATTCTGAGGGGATATCAGATGAAAGCACTGTCATAAAATTGTATTCCAATGTTTGTAATCTTGGGAATGTTTTGTGTTTTTTTTTGTTTTTTTGACACACATCTAAACATGGAAGCACACACCATAGGCTTGCAAATCATTACACCACTTGATATATAACCTCAGACGTATCAGGAAATATTTTGATGAGAATACTAGTAGCATGAAAATTATTGAATGTACCACAGGTAACGTGGACTATTGTACTGGTTATTGTAATATGGGGTCCATGCTGCTCAAGGTGGGTGACTGCAATCCAAAACGTCTGTTATCGACTGATTTACAATAAACCTAGGTTCTCGAGGATCAATCCTTTTCTAAGACAGCTACGCTGGGTTTTAATTCGCCAACGAATATCCTTTAAGATTATTCTTATACAAGTCACTCACTGGCCAAACTCCAGCTACATTACTGAACTAGTGTAGTGCTTAATATCATAAACACACTCATAATCTGCGCAGCTCTACAAACACTCTTCTTTAACAAATCCCAAATAATGAAACGAAAAAAAAAAAAACCACACAACATTAGGAGACCCAGAATTTGACAGCGCAGCTCTTAGTTGTGAAATGATTTTTAGAAGTCAGGAAATTCCGAACTGTAATAGTTTTTAAATTAGGACTCAAAACATGTATTCACTTAAGTGTGCATTATTGTCAAGCATACTCTACCAGTAGCTTTTGTAGCACGGAAAATTTATGTACATAGGTTTTGCGCTTTATAAATTCATCTTAGTATTGTTATCATTGTTATTATTATCACGACATCATTGCCATCAACACTTCAATATTGGAAACACTCAGCAATTACCTGCTTCGCTGATGATGTGATTACTTCCAAACTCGCTGAAGATGTACTGTGCAAAGTAAGAGGGTGGGACCAGCACACCCTCGCCAATGCAATGGCCATGAAGGACGGAACTGATAAAATGCGCCCCCAGCGTTTCGAGTTCGGTCTGAGAGATGTCGTCTGCGTTACGTACATCGGCTGCTGCGATTAACGTATGAGCATCAAAACACTGCAAGAGAGTGGGGACGAAGCATCCAACATGAACTTTTTTTTCAAACTTTGAACATCAAAGATTAGAAGGGCGAACACTTAATATATGTTAAGAAAAGAATAAACGAATAAATCACATATCAGACATGCAACATATTCACAACAATAATACGCCAATACAATGACATTCAGAAGGGATATGAGTACAATCAGCATCAGAATGATAGCTGTAATAGCAATAGTAGTAGGAATAGTAGTAGTATTAGTAGGTATAACCCTAGTAGTAGAAGTAGTAATAGTAGTAGTAGTACACATAGTAGTAATAGTAGTAGTCGTAGTCATAGTAGTAGTAGTAGTATAGTAGTACACGTAGTATTACTAGTACTTCTACTACTACTACTACTACTACTACTACTACTACTACTACTACTACTAGTAGTAGTAGTAGTAGTAGTAGTAGTAGTAGTAGTAGTAGTAGTAGTAGTAGTAGTAGAAACGACGACAGTGCTTGAAGAATAGTCACAGACTTTCGTTGAAGTGGAGCCATGTCGTGTAACTATATAGAGATATATCACTGCTGTATATATCAAATTCAATTGACGGAATCAGGATTAAAAGGATCGTTATTACAATAATACATTTGAAATAAATAAAACAATAATTTGAACAAATAATGATAATGAATCTCATTGTCTTCTGTGTCAACGTCGAAAGTCGCCGACACCACAGGGACTCTAATGCAGAACAATGTATTTTGATGTAACATGATCCGCAGCAGAGGGAAAGAAACCTAAGTAAATAGAAAATTAATTTGCTGAGGCACTTCAATTGACTTTAAAAATAAGAGTTTGTATTTGTGAACAGAAAGGGCCATGGGTTCGAATCCTGCTCGGTGAGTTCAGCCTTGGACGAAACGTGTTGACTACAATCGTGACAGTGTAGCTCCTGACCCAGGTGGGGCGTACCTGGCAAGGCTGGGGTAACCATAATGACAGAGCCCTCTGAAAGAGCAGCGAAAACCCAGACGAGGGTACCCTTGGTATGTTATGACATGTCATGATGTTCTCGAGGTGTTGTAGTTATCATTGTTATGATAATTGTCAAGTGATATAATCATTCTCATCAGAGTTAGTAGTAGTATCATTAAACATGTACACCACTTTCGGTTTCTGTCAAGATTAGGGGGTCTACGTACTCTTAAAGGCCTATATAGGATTGGGTATGAAAATGCGTTTCACCCCAAGTCCTATAGATACTCTAAGTGTGATGTAGATCATGTCTTGGATTGGACCAAAATCTAGAACGGTCTAGTCTTCAACCACTGCAGAAGACATTATTTTCAAATGGTTTCATCTTTCAATATAAAGCAACATATTTAAATTTTGCCTTAAGGTATGATATTCTACGAGGCCGCTGGTCTCGAGACCTATAGAGTAGTTCCAGAATTTGTGGGTGCTTGACATTGTTGAAGTGAACACTGCATGACAATGATACTAAACTTACGTATGGAATGCGGTGAATCAAACTTTGAAAAAACTCATGGTATCTCTTGCGTGTGAGGGTGTCTTTTTTTTTTTTCAACTGCGAGTCTAGAAGGTCTGATACGTGTGCGGAAATGTTGCCAGGATCGCTGTGCAGACACTTGGCAGACAGGCGCGAACATCTTAAATTAACTGGGGTGCACACAGAAAACGTGACGCGGGCAAGAAGTTAACCCTGTATATGCTGTGCTTTGGAGGATTGCCAAGGCGCAGGTGTACATCAGGTCTGGCAGGCTCTACCTCAGCAAGGATGCCCCCGTGAGAGAGTGCAGTCCTGTCTCGTAGTAACCCGTCAGCCGGGGATGTTCGCTGCTGAGGATGTACTGCATCGAAAGCGAAGATGGCGCAAGTCGATAAGCAAACGTAACGTAAATTTTGTGAGAACAAGAAGTGGGGGCCGGTCTTAACCAATAATCCCATCTGCAGCGTGATGTCAGAATCACCTTCTGCGTTGAAAAAAGAAAACAAAATCTATAGAAACATCTATTTTGTTTTAATAGAACAACTATTTCCCAATCACTTGGATGTTCATCTTGTCATATTTGTTATGTTATATTATATTATATTATATTATATTATATTATATTGTATTATATTTTATCATATTATATTATATTATATCATATCTTATTATATTATATATCATATCAGTTCGACCTCGATTATCCGGCCTCCTTTTATCCGGAAATCTCTATTATCCGGACGCGTTCACGCAGTGAAGGACTTTTTTTTTTTAATCCAAAAATTGAGAAAAAACAGTGACTTTAACATCTTTTCATGGATCTATTTCACTAATTTCATAAGATGTGCATGATAGGTTTCTCAATATCTAATGAGGTAAAACATGTATGATTTTCACATAAAGATATACATTATTTTTGTGAAGAAGGGACTACAATTTTGCGCAAGCTAGCATAGATTACACCCACCGTTGCGGGGTACGCTACCTGCCTAGCTGCCAGTGCAGCTAGGACGGCAGCTATATACATTAACATTGTGTCTCCCATATCCGTCCAATTCGCTTATCCGGATGAGCGCCGGTCCCGACATGGCCGGATAATCGAGGTCGAACTTACTGTCTATTATATAATGTTGTATTATCATTACCTTGTACAAGGCAGAACACTAGGAGTGAAGGATTCTTTTACGCATTATTTAATTGTTCTCTGAGAAAAAAAAAATGCAGAAGTCACGTCAAATCAAACTTAACCGAAATCAAACTGTAATAGAGTTTTAAAATTTCAGTAAGATGTTAAGGTTCTTAATATTCAATCTTCTTATCCACAATCAAACGGCGCCATGGCATTTCAAAATGTTGTCATGACGTAGATAAGTGCTAATGTAAACATTAAAATGACCTTGAAGGCATATCATGTCATGTTTCAATTGTAGCAGATTCATTTACTATTCCCCTACACTTAAGCGAGAACCTACCCTCTAAATTAGGGCCAAGACAAAGCTCGTCATAACAACCGTTTGCTTGAATGATTGACTCATGAGTTACGGAACCGGGTGACCTTTAATGTCCCTAAAGTTCGTTAATTCCAAAATGAATTCAGGTTCGTTATTCCGAAACACACAAACTCCGTATACCTAGATGTTCGTAATTCCGATAATTTGTAGCGTTTTTGGAAGATTCGTTATTCCGGAAGTTCGTAATTCCAAAGATTAAATAAGGTTACCTATTCCGAGGTCCGTTAATAAAAAGAAATATTAACAAACCCTCGGAATTACGAAACTAGAAATTTAAAATAAAACATAAATCAGTAAAAAAAAGAAAACAACAAAAGAACAGTGTAATGATGTTGCAAAGTAAACTGGGATTCACTAATCAAGAAAAAGAGTCTATTAATATGCCTCAACCAGTTCCTCTAGCTATCCTGACTTCATCCACTTAACTCAGTCCGTTAAACAACCCCCCCCCCCCCCCCTTCCTCTTTTCTCCCTCCCGTTAGAGTTGGATCACTTGCCGCCTAAATCCTTGGGGCCGGTCCATGTTTCCTCTTGAGTTACAGGCTTTCCTTTCCAGTTATTTCTGACTCGGAGTACCGGAAGTAGATGGAAAGGTACATTGCTTTAGCACCACGTTCGCCCGATATGCACTGGACAGTATGGCAGCGGGTGATGGCAAAGAGTTCACCATCATTCCATGCGCGTACATGCTGTGCCGACTGATTCGCCCCAGACAACATGACCTGTAAAATGTCACTGTTTTCGTAGTCACATATTTACCTTGCCATTCCATAAAACGTCATCAGATGATTTTGTAAGTGAGTTTTACTCATGATTAATCACAAAATTGGGCTCTGGTAATGTAATTCATTGGAATAGATATAGATCACCAAAATGCACACGGTACATCCTCGCTAGATAAGTTTTTTAATGGTGCAAGCTAATAGTGATTGATGTCTATGTATACAGTTTCGCAATCGATGCTTGTATTTATTTATTTATTTATTTCCCATGTTCTCTTTTCAAATCCATCCTTCATTGCAGAGATATCATAAATGCATGGATGCCTTGATGTTCCTATGGACTTTTCAACCACTTCTGACACGGTCAAAACTAAGAAATCTAAATAGAATCTGAATATTCTAAATAAGAAATCTAAACACATTTTCTCGTGATGAAAAAAAAAAAAACAACAACACTAAACGTCATATATAGGGGATTATGAATATCTTGATCTTGAAAGTATTATTTTTGTCATGTAAAAAGCACTTGTGCTTGCGATGGAGGAAAATGGCTTACTAGGAAATGCAATCTCGGCAGGATATGAACGTATGTTGTAATTTTGCGGTCATACTTTTCTTGTGTTCATGTAACAGGCTTTTAAATCGCGGTGAAGTTCTCTGATTTTTTCAATGAAAGACAAAGTGCTTTTTATTGTAAGAAAATAGAAAATAATTGTACAAATCTGCCTATCATAAATGATTGTGTAGGAAATTTTTTGAAAAAATAGACGGAAATATAATTTTGCACGGCATTTAGGACGGTATCAACTATGGTAATATACCAAATGTTGCTTTTAAATTTCTTCCCATGAGGCCGTGTAAGCGACCTTTTATCTTAAACGCTGTCAAACAAAATCAAAACACGACACAACTTCTAAACATAGCAACTAGTGCAAAAAGGGCTATTTTCATCCCAGTTGGTCCTGTTTATAGACTAATCACGAGAACCATGGCAGACGGAAGACAGCGGTTCCCAGACATGCCCGATACCCTTTTGCCAACCGTTGCAAACCTTCTTCCTTGAAAGAAAATGGCTTAAAAAAAAGTTTTTTTTTAATTCATTATAAGTTCTGGAGTTCCTACAGTCTCTCCTCTTCTCACATTGGAAATTCACCTACAGAAAAAAAGTAGCTGAATACTATTCGAATGAGAAGATGACGAATATATGTAATTTATCTCACCGTTTAGAGTAGAATACTCTCAAATAGATGGGACAATATAGATTAGACAAAGAAAATGGAATAATAGATGCAGAATCAAACGAAAGAAAAACGAGTTAAAATACTCCTTCATGTAAAAGATATTGATATTCCCTTGGCTTTAGAAAAAAAAAAGTCCAAAATGACACATGGCCAGAAACAAAACAAAACAAAACAAAAACCCAGTCAATATTTTTGTCAGACATACTTACAAAGTGAAATGCATAATACTCCTAGAAAATTGAGAAGAAATGTATGAAAGAAAGGTTTATTGTTTATCTTATGACATACCACGTAGTACATGGCGTCTGAACTATTTCAACACAAACAATATCTTGAAATTCTTGGCTAATAACATACGGCTTTTCGTCTGATAATGTAACGCTCCTATTTTATGTCGACGATGTCATGGCTGAAGAACTCTTAAACATCCTGGTCAAAAAAGAACTTCCCAAAGTTGCTTTTCAGAGATTAGAAAGAATCAGAATGATACATGCTCGATTAAGATTGTACGCAAAAAAAAAAAAAGAAGAAAGAAAACTATGGTAAAAATCATTAGCACCCGGATATGTAAGATCTGTGTCTTGAATATTACTCAGACACTGAATAATCCATGTTTATTATTTCGATGAAGAGCTAGTTGTCATTTAGTTGCAAGAAAAACAACTTTAGAATCATCAACAAATTATCAACTTAAATAAGAATGTTTTATTCTAGTTTAACTGCCATAATTATATACTGGTGTCAATGTTGATGGATTTAGAAATTTTTGCATGGAGCCTGTCAGGACTTTTTAGACATTAACATTTTTTTATTTTGTTGATATCTTGTACCCAACATTAATTTACAATGTGCCGAAGAACAATGGTCGTGTGGTATCTTCTCTATGACTAAGTATTTTTGAATCAGTGTTAACTCAATATATTACCGTGACATGCCGAAGTATAAAACAATGCCACAATAATCATGCCGACAAGGGGGGGGGGGGGGGGTGGGGGTGGGTGGGGATGATGTCATCACATCATGTTTTGTTGTTTTGTTTTGTTTTCACATGAAGTTCGATTTGGCAAGCAAGTTTGTATCGTGATGCAACATACCTCTCCAGCAGGATCAAGGTAAAAACGAACGTGATTTGATATTTGCTTGTCATTTGCTTTCGCTGTCAATTTACATACTTTAAAGTCACTGATAAACTACATAGAATTTATATTTCAGCCAAAGCCACTGGGTAATTGAGTGAAATAATGACGTGGCTATTATATACAATAAAGTGAAGTCAAAGTAAACAATGATGTAGTTTTTTTTTTCAATATGAATTTTCAAAATGCCACTTTTCTTCATTGTGTAATAATGTCTATACACATGACTATACAAAAAAGAATATACACATGTACCTGATGTAAGTCGATGCAATAGTTGGACGTTTTCACTGTTAACTGTAAACCGTTATGTGTAAGTATTAAGGTCACTTTTGTACTATGTTGGAACGAAAGCTGTAGAAGGCCCATAGTTACAACTGATTCAAATGACGTCATTAAGATTCATCCGTATTTGCTTGCCAATTCACTGACCACTGACCGCAGCAAAGAGAACGAGAGAATTAAAGATTTTGGATAAAATATGGCTTCATTGTCTCTCCTAGGGACAGCTGATTGTTGTAAACCCTTTGCCCTCTTTCCTAATTTCCTTCAATTTTGCATCAACTTGTCAACATTACTCCTCGACTGTTCGAGAATTGTTTGACTGTTGGAGCTTCGATAATATCTCAGTGTGACGCAAAACATTGTGTCAGTATCTGAATACTCTTTTCTCCAATTCTATTCGTGACAACGTACTTGGCGTAAGCCCAGCCACATTGTCATTGCTTTCGTCTAGACTGGACTGACACTGCAAGGTTCTTTAAAGGGAGGACAAGGGCTATTGTATGGTTCCGGCTTTCAGTTCAGTGTTGCAGTGTTCTTTGATTCGTCGACAATGTCTACCTAAGGATGTGAAGTCATTACGACTGCGGCAATTAGACAATTGTTAACTTGTTAGCAGGTGCAGAACTTGGCACATTGTGATTCTGTTCCGCGTGTGGCACTGAATGTGAAACAGTACATGAATTATAATTTGATGATTCACCGCATTACACATTGTATATTATATACAAAAATACACTATTATTTTGCGCCTATTTAACAACTCGAGTGATCGAAAATCTCCTGGCGCAAAAGGCAAAGGTAATTTCGAATTTGCCACGTCCGTCCTCAGCTTTCAATTAGTACAAAGGTAATTACCCTATTACATAACTTACAGGGGAATTCAGACCGCACTCCGTTTCGTTTTCATATTAGTTCATCATGCGGTTCAGGATTTTTTTAGCACACCGACTGACCACAAGTTCAGTGTGCAAAAGGGAGCTGGGGGTATTTCAAACCTCGAAAACAGGGTAGGACTTTTTCAGATTCCAGAACTTTTAATACTTATCAAAGATATCAGTTATTACGTAAAAGAATCAAAGCTACTACTGTCTTTTTTTCGATAGGGTTTCCATGCACAGTTTCATAAACTTATGGGTGCAAAACGGAGAAATCCAACTTGAGATTAAAGTTTTAACAAGTCTTTCGAAAATTGTTTTAGAGAACTTATGACACTTAATCTTATGCTTTCGTGAAAGGTAGAAAAATCCCAAGGCCCCATCTATTGGAGTCTGTCCAAACATTCTTTTTTTTTCAGCCTTCCTATACTGCAAAATCAACATTGTGATGGACGGTGACAAGAACACCTTCATTGCTTTCCGTATATTACTTACATTTCTGCCCCTGCTCCTTCTGCACTTCTCTCTGGGTCTTTGCCTCGTACACTTGAATGCACTCTTGTTCTTACCATCAACGAATGTTGTAATACTATTTATTTGTGATGGATAGTATGACACAGGTTGTGAATTTTCCTTATCACTCTCTAAACAATGATGATTTTTTGTTGTTGTTGATATGTTTAATCATGGCTCAGTAACTCATGCAACAAACGAACCCTACAGTAAATGTTTTTGTGCAATTTATGATTTTAATTCTCATACTAAATGTGTAAATTTTGGTGAAGATAACAATGAACAATATTCTAGTTCTGAATATTTTACAATTAATCAATTCAAAGCTTTAACTGAAATAACCCAAAGTTTTTCGTTGATGCGACTTAATATAAGGAGTTTAAATTGTAATTTTGATATTTTTTCTGTTTTATGAATGACATTCATAAATCATCTTTCTCTGTAATAGGTCTGAGTGAAACATGGATCAGTCCGACTTCTATGCCTACGTTCTCTCTCCCCGGTTATGATTTTATAGAAAACAGTCGTCAGCATAAGAAAGGCGGAGGAGTTGCCCTGTATGTAAAGCAAAACCTTGATTATATCATTCACAGTGGATTAAACTGCATGAGTGAAGCTGTAGAATCACTCATTATTGAAATTAACGTGCCTGGTTCTAGGAATATATACTTCTATTAGTCATGTACCGACCTCCAAATTCTGATGTTCAAGATTTTTTTTTTTAGTTATCTGCAATCGAAGAGTTTGTTCGCAAAAACTGATAAGTCCATATTTGCCAAATGGAGATATTTGCGATTAAAGGTCAAGAAAAATAAAGAGAATAATAAGAAAATATTTGCTTCTTTTGACCATAACTTCAAAAATGTACCTTTATATGTAGCGACCAATATGTCAATTAAAAGGTATTATTTTGTACTTTATGACAGAGACCGTACTTCAAAATCTTCAAAAATGGACTTATCGGTTTTTGCGAACAAACTCTTCAATCGTTATTGCAAAATCCAATTCTTAACAATAAAGATTATTATATTATGGGAGATTTTAACGTAGATTTATCTAAGTTTCAGACATTAAATACTGCTCAGAATCTAATAGATACTATGATGTCCTCATCTTTTTTACCCCTTATAACAAAGCCAACTCGAGTAACTAATCATTCAGCAACTGTTATCGACAATATATTCTGCAATAACCCTTTACCCTTTTCAGGCATTGTTTCATCAGATTTGTCCGACCATTACCCCATATTTAACCAGATTCCCTGTAATCGTAAACGTAGTTTGAATTCCTCTCCAGTGTATTTTCGAAAAGTTACACCCGATAATATAGCTAGGTTGCAAGATGGTTTTAATGAAGTAGATTGGTCTGAGGTATATGATGCTGAGGATCCAAATTATGCTAATGATTTATTCATGAGAAAATTGAATTCCCTCTTAGATGAGTATGTTCCTTTAGTTAAGAAAAATAATAGTAATTATAAAAGATTCCCTAGACTTCCGTGGATATCAAAGTCTTTGTTGCGATCAATTAACCGAAAAAATAATTTGTATTATGCTGATAAAATTAAACGTACTGAGGAATCTCGTCATAAATATATTTCATATAAGAATGTTCTTACTCAAATTTTGCGTTGTGCAAAGCGAAAATATTTCAGTGATCAGATATCTTATTTTAAACATGATATCCAAAATACTTGGAAAGTTATTGATTCGGCCATTAATATAAACAAAGAAACATCCCGTATTACTACAATCAAACATAATGATCTTACAATTGCTGATCCAAGGTCTATAGCTGATGCTTTTAATCAATATTTTTCACAAATAGGAATTAATTTTGCTAAAAAGATTCCTAAGTCCCAAAAGTTATTTGTTGATTTTTTTTTATTTTTTACAAACGCCTAATTTCAGCTCCTGTTTTTTTTGCTCCCACTCACCAGAACGAACTAATTGATATAGTTCGGAACTTAAAGAGTAAAAAAGTGTTGGTTATGATAATATTGCTAATGTTCTTTAAAAAAAAAAAAAACATTATAAATGTAATTGTTGATCCTTTGGTTAATGTGTTTAATTTCTCTTTAAGTAATGGCATTGTCCCCGAGGCTATGAAAGTATCTAAGGTTATCCTAAGGGGATAGGGAAGACGTCAGTAATTATAGACCGATATCTTTGTTATCCCCTAGCTCTAAATTACTGGAAAAAGTTGTTTATTTTAGACTTTTGGATTTTCTTAACAAGCATAACATCATTTCTAATAATCAGTTTGGTTTCCGGCAAGAACACAACACATCTCATGTAGTCCTTTCTTTCCTAGATAAAGTCTCCAAAGCCATTGATAAATTTCATCATACTATAGGTGTGTTCCTGGACTTCTCCAAGGCCTTCGATACCATTGGCCACAAAATACTTCCTTACAAATTATCCCGTTATGGTATTCGAGGCATGGCCTTGAAGTGGTTCAGGAATTACCTTACCAATCGCAAACAATTTGTTTATATTAATGGTCATAAATCTGTTATGCATGATATCACTTGTGGTGTACCGCAAGGAAGTTTACTTGGTCCACTTTTATTTGTTCTTTACATCAATGATATTGAAAATTCATCAAGTATTCTTTCCTTTTTGTTATTTGCTGATGACTCAAATGTGTTCTTTTCTAGTTCCGATCCTGTGTTTTTGATTGATACTATGAATATTGAGTTAAAAAAGTTACTTTACTGGACTAGAGCAACAAATTGTCAATTAATCTTCAAAAAACTAAATGTATGCTTTTCAGTAATTCTTTGGAAAAATTATCTCAGAACATTTTTTGGATGATATAGCCGTAGAAGAAGTTTCCTCAATTAGATTTTTAGGTTCGATTCTTGATAATAAGCTCACCTGGAATTTGCATATTGATTTAATTTGCCGTACAATTTCTAGAAATATCGGCGTAATCAATAAAGTTACATTTTATTTTCCCAAAAATGTTTTATTAATATTATATTCATCTTTAATTTTACCCTACCTGAACTATGGCATTCTCGCCTGGGGCAACACTTACTCCTCATATCTAGAAGGAATAATATTATTGCAGAAAAAAGCTCTTCGTATTACTTGTAGAGAATCGAGGAGATCTCATACTAATGACTTGTTTTATCAAAATAATATTTTAAAAATTAAGGATTTGTATTGTTTAAATTTAGGACAGTTTATGTACAAATTAATAAATCATTCCCTTCCTTTTACGTTTGACTCTATGTTTATTCAAAATAAGATTATCTCATACCCCACTAGACAAACCAATGAATTCCATTTGCCACTGTTTAGGACGATTTTTGCAAAGTATATATTCTCCTTCGCTGGACCTAAATTCTGGAATTCCCTTGACAATAGCATAAAAGAATCTTTAAGTTTCAACACTTTTACCTTGAAATTAAAGAAATTTTTAATTAATTTTTATATAACTGGGGATTTGCAAATTTGAAAGCTGCTATCTGACTTCCTTTTCCTCTGTCTTCCTGTCCTTTTCTGGCCTTTGACCTGTTTATTCTTTCCACGCGTATATATGTAAGAGAGCTGCTTTATTTCTGTCTGTGTGTGCGTTTGTGTGCGTACTCGTTTTATGTTCTGCTTCCCAAAGAATACGTATAATTGTCTCGTTGAATTATTACTATAATTTTCACTACTCACGAGGGGACTGCATTCTACAAGCTTGGCTTTTCAGCAGTCCCCTCCATTTCCGACTTTTCTTTGTCATGATTTAGTCACATTTTGTCCATGTATCTCTTCAACTAAAGTATGTTTATTGTTTCATGTAAACAAATGACGTGTATTTAAATTTCATTTGGATATGCACAAGTTACATTGTACTTTGTTTACATGCAATTGTCATATTATATGCTTTGGCCGGAAATGAAATAAAGTGAAATGAATAAAAATGAATGGTTATCCTCCTGAAAATGCTATACGTTAGACGCATTTGACACAATGTCTGATAATCGACACATGTTATTATGATGACAGTATTATTTTTGTCCTTTTTAAAGTTTGTATACTCAGTTAATTGTACTATGGGAAAATTGTAAAACAAAGCAAACAATGGAGAAAATACAAGAAGGGGAACCGTCTAGTTATGGAAATATCGCAATACAACATCAACGTTTAACAGTGTCTGATAGGTTTTGATGAATTATGATTAATTGATTATGATTGATTGATTGATTTCATTTCTGCATTTCTTTTAAGTAATAAAATATGTAGTCCAAAGCCAATTGTACAAATTCAGTGAGAGATTTGAACAAAGTTTTAAGGCACTCGGAGTTGCTGTACAGACCTAACAGATGGTTAAACACCGACATGCACACAAATAAGCCAAGGAGCGCCCTTTTTTCTGCATAAGTAGACGAGAGTTTTTCCCCCTTCACGAATGTTGGTTAAGGACCTCCCTTTGTTGGCCGTGGGACGTCTACGATATTCACGCTGAACGTCTGATGGTTATCACCCAACGAAAGGCCGCTTGCAGACACACGCCCCAAGTCGGAGAACAAGTATTACAAGCCGAGGAGAGATGGATCACGCTTCCTGTGCGATGCGGCTGACATGTTCTGTGCCCTGCCTGTTAAAGAGCACTGTCACGTTATAACCTCCGTAGGGTAACCCTCCGAATTCCATTCAGGAAGTTTTATAATCCCTGTTACACACATTCCATCTCGTGCATTATTCTATATACTGCAGCTTCTGCTAGATTCAATATTAAAATGCCAACGCTAAAAACAGGTGCATTGAAATTTCGATTACCGAGGTAGGAAATATTCCCGTTATAGGTTTGTTGGCACCGTTCACATTGGCGAAACAACACGGTAATAGATACCGCGGTAATTCACTTGGTACCGGTATTCCCGGTAAGCAATGCGCATGTGCCTGTCTCCTACGAGGAAAATCAGGAAAATCAGAAAGAATGTCAGGTTATGTGAGAAGTACACCGCTGTGGAATGATTCACAATCAAAACTCGTATGCGCATTTGACTTATAACCACCCTAAATGCCATGGTATAAGCATACCAATGTAAAATATCAGAGGTAGAAATGCCACAAGGAAAACAGTATTTGGACTGATATCCTTGTACAAACGCTACGAAATTTTGCTTTCATATAGTTCATACTTTCTGTCCTAATTCCTTTCTATTTATTTAAAAAAGAATGATGAAAATGGTACTATAAGAAAATGACAGAGAAGTGCATCAAAGCGTAATATCAAACGAAGCAAAGAAATCATCGAAGGGAAATTTGCTCATTCGAAAAGGGGTGCTTTTATATGCCTAGTTTGGTCTACACATACAGCACATGCTTTATATTGTCCGACGGGTCGGATCGACGAAAAGATATTCATGTACTACAGTTTCTTTATGAATGCCCTAATTAAAGTTTTCAAAATGAAATTTTCTATGCTATAATACTATTGCCTTTACCTTCAGGCAGTAAGTGACAAGATTTAAAGTTCTTGGGTTTTTAATTGTACCAAAATTTCATGTTAACCAAAATTCAAGTAGTTTGGGTATAGTTGCGGAAATGCATGTATCGTTTTCAAGTACTGCGTTGTCGTTGTACATTGATCCATAGTGCGACACGGGAGTACTACTGTCTGTGCTTATTTGCATGAGTCATCATTCCTAGTAGCAACAGTTTTGTTCGTATTCGTATCCACCCCCCCCCCCCTCCATGTACGACATTTTGAAGGAAGTGAGAAAAACGACGTTAAAGAAATAGGCCTAAGTGTCGGGCCCGCTACTTTGCTCAATCACAATCAAACAGTGCCCCTCAATAGCTACCAAATTAACTTCGACGGACTACAGCTGACTTTCGAAATACATGCAGATGTGCCATGTTGACACATGGGCCCTGACATTAGAACGGGTGGTGTAATATTCTGTAATAGTGTGGGGATGATGGAGGGTTTAGAGGCCTCTTCAATGCGGATGAGGGCATACAAACGAAGGTGAAAATGACTATTCATGTCGATAAAGAGCTACATCTAGTCGTATAGAGTTGCGGCCTCCCAATTGTCTAGCCAAATCGAACAATGTGCTGAGGACATCTCTCCGTCATCAAATTACTACAGATCGTCTGTATCATAATTAATTGTTATGTACATTACTTTGTATTACTTTATATGGAAATAAAATCATTTTGAATTTGAAAATTTGAAAATTTGATAATTACTTAAGTGTAGTCCGATGTTTTTCTCAAGGAGTATAAGCTTTTATAGGACCCCGTCATAAGAAGACATAGGCCAGAAACGGATAATCATCTCAATCAGGGTTACAAAATAATTATAAAATGGAATATTTGAACCGAGCGATTTCATCAACAGACAGTGTATATCTACGCCATATCTACATGTATACATGTATCTATCAATGTCTGTGGTAACGTCATCTCTGATGTCACTGTCATCGTCGTAGTCATTCTTGGATATTTTTTTCATAATTCCCATTATAATTACCAGTATAGCCTATAGAAATAATACATCTTCTCATGGATTTATTTCTTCTTCTCATCTCGGGATGAGGCGGGACGTAGGAACTAGTCAAAAAAAAAAAAAAAAGGTATTACTTATGATATTGCTAATAATAGCAACGGATTCAGACATTCACTTCAGGCTTAAATGTCCTTGAAGACTTGACCTCAACTTTACAAACTGACATGGTTTATGAATGGACTTATAAGTTGTTATTGTTCTTTATTCTCGGAACCAGTTTTAGTCTAATTACCTGGAATCTGGAGGTTGGAATGTACGATCTGTTGACGCTCTCAATGAGCAGATCAAGCTTTTCCTCCGAGAAGATGGTATCCTCGCCGTACGTCAACTGTTCCCCGAGCGGCGGTACCTCCGTCGACGAGTTGAGCCCGCTGAGCGCCACCAGGTAATCCCGGTAAGTGAACGAGTCGTTGGTGCCTGCCGTTGACGGGCCCATGGTGCAGGCGTCCTGCGGAGCGTGGAGGTAGTAGATGAGCACGACACTTGCCTTCCCGAAGGCGGCATCGTCCAGCGAGCCATCCGCGACATCAATCCCAATTATTCTAAAGAGCGTCTCAGCGGGAAGACACTGTCGAGAAACCGCCAAGAGAATCAAAAGAAACGTCAGAACAGGGTGAATTCATTTCATTTCATTTCTTTTCTTTTCCTTTATTTTCTTTATCTAAGCACAGTCCGGAGACTGTTCTTCCGCAGGTCCGTGCGGATAAAATACAACATGTATCAGAAATGAAAAACAAAACTCATACATAAAAGTTCTCATATCTCTAAATCAAACGATGCACTAATATGTATAGTGTATTCAGTGCCTATAGGTCTTCTCACTATGATAGTACTCCGTTTAAACTTTCGTCGACTAAAGTTAAATGTGCATTTTCAGCAAAATGTACATGCTTGTACATACACATGGATCAAACTCTGACGGATTATTAGTGAAATCCAATTGGGTTATGAAGATGACTGATAAAAAGAACTCAAATCACATAGTAACCGCATTTTTTTTTCAATCAGAAGGGCTGAAGAAATAGGAATCGCAAAATCAGAGAGCGTAAACAAGTTATATAATAGATGTAATTTTTTCCTCTTCCTGAAAGGCAATATTTTTATCCTTTGTTACGGTAGAAAAAGAAAGATTTTGCCGATACTTTATAACAGAGAGAGAAATTCATGTGTCTCAATATACATTACTAAAATGCAAAATGTGATCGGAGTTTTCCATCAGTACAGCAGCTATTCATTGATCGCCAGACACAAAAAAAAACTTTTACGAAGGTAGTGCGACAACTGCGCACTCCTACTACCGTGTTTTCATTCTTCAACGCGGGGTTCATGCAGGTCGACAAAGAAGTAACTTTTAGAACACGTAATGGATGACGTCACTTTTAAATATCAAAAATAATGCTTGAAAAGTAACACCATTTTCATGCCATCTTAGGATGATGTGCGAACGGTGCTTTCAAAAACAAGAGTACTGTGATCCTTAAAAAAAAAGTACAACTCTAATGTGCTACTGTAACTTCACAGGAGTAACGCAGTGTTAAACTGGATGATTGACTTGAACATTTGCTACCATAAAATGATTTCAAATCGTGATTGTCAGCAGGGAATGTTTTTCTTTGTCAAGAATCTTATGGAAGAATTTTGCTGGATATTACAGTGGCTGCGAAAGCTGAGATGATATCTTTAATGTAAAATGAACAAATTTGTGCAATTTCTTCCAAGGCTCGTAAATCTATGTAGTCTACTACAGTGCTGTTGCCGAGAGACGAGAAGACAGCGCCTACTTCTGAATATCCGCCTTTTCGCTGACTCATTCTAGGACATATCCCTGAAGACATGAGGCTGCGAAAGGGTCTGGTTAACGGTAACAACCTTTCGTTTTGTCTTCTTCTTCTTCTTCTTCTTCTTCTTCCTTTTTTTTTTGTTTTCCTAGTCCAAACGCGAAATTTTCATGAAATATTGTGGAGTGGGTGACGTGGTGACTCGTATAGGGGGTAGTCTAGCAGAAAAAGGTACTGATTATAAGTCTATACATGATATTCTTGATAAACTTCGGATCTCTTTTTCCGTGAAATGTATAGGTAAATCAGATTCTTTCAAATAATAAAGATTTGCTTGAGACTTAGCCTGATGTAACACACTGAAATACAAGGAGGATTTCAACTAATTTTTCTCGAGGTTCCTGCTCTGAAATTATGTATCAGTGGCAAAATTTTATGGGAGGTGGGGTCAGTCTTGGACACGACAGGTAGTCTAATCGAGTAATTGTTGTAATTGGTGGTGGTAGTATAAGATCCCTCAGCACTAACAATACTATAGTAGTAGTAGTATAGTAATAGAATAGGAGGAGCAGTGGTAGTAGTAGTAGTAGTAGTAGTAGTAGTAGTAGTAGTAGTAGTAGTATAGTAATAGAATAGGAGGAGCAGTAGTAGCAGTAGTAGTAGTAGTAGTAGCAGCAGCAGCAGAAGCAGGAGCAGCAGAACTTATAGAATTAGTGATATCAATAATAATGGTTATCTTTTGGAGGAGGGGGTACAATAACCCTATTAGTATCAGCTGCTTTTCCACCACAACACTTTTGAAAGTATATCCATCCAGTGCATATTTTCATGCAATTCCCGTTTAGCTCTACGTCGTTGAAAATCCTAAACTGACAAGGTGTAATTTGTTAAAGGGGAAGGCTAGTAACTGATCAGTGGGAATCAGTAGAAATGCTGGGAGATGATTGTTCCAATCCTTATGGGATTCATTCAAGAGTTCATTGTATATCTATTGTTGTGTGAAAATGATTTGCTTCAGAATGGTCTCATATTCAAGTAATGTGCAGATTAATGCTCCGTCACTGACCAGGGACACTAACCTGGAAGCATTACACTGCACATTACTTGAATATGAGACCATTCTGAAGCAAATCATTTTCACACAACAATAGATGTACAATGAACTCTTGAATGAATCCCATAAGGATTGGAACAATCATCTCCCAGCATTTCCACTGATTCCCACTGATCAGTTACTAGCCTTCCCCTTTAAGCGAGAAAAGTTTGGCCTTTGATATGAACGAGAGACGTGATTTTATTATTCGCCGGTTAGTGATAATCACGATTTGCACGTTGCGCCCACAAAGACAATTTCTTGACTGCACACCTTAGATACTGTTATATTATCTGATATTTCCTTTTCGGGGGAAGGGGTGGGCGAGTGGAGGAGATGAGAAATAATGACAGTAAGGGCCTGTTGTTATGATAATATGGGTGGAGCATTTTTTTTAAATCTAACGTTGAGTTTGACAAGTTCTTGGTATCTTAATATTCGATGCTAAAATAGACAATGAACAGGTGCAATACCTTTTTAACTTCTTCTTTGGTTGCAATTAATTCCACCGTACCTTCTGTCTGTCCTTGACTCATTTAGTTTGCGGTAGCCTTTAAAGTACAGGAAGTGTCAATCAGAAACTGTTGTTCGTCTGAACAGGGCATTCTCTTCAAACCTACTGAGGAGGTTTATATGCTTTCGAAAGATCTGAAGCACTTGCAGTTGAAAAGGAACTTCTGACTACATTCTATTCATGTAAAATACATCTCATTAACCAGTGCAATATTCTTTAAAATCTAATGTGCAAGAAAATCAAGGGTACTTACAGTTCCCTTGTTCTTTGTGTTTTTTTACAGTAACATTGCTCAAAACCACACAAACAAATGAGATGAGATGCTATCTTCGTCCGTTCATGACTTATTATAACATACAGATTTATTTGTGTCCTATTCGTCAAACCCTTTTCACTACTGAAATACAATTACAAGACGATTGAACATTCTCAAACGGGGCTTAGCATTTCCCCCAAATATAAATTCCATTGACATTTGTGTGAACAAAGCAATGTGAGAGTTGTGAAATGTTGACTATACACTTCATCTGATAAGCACATACATGCATGTATATGTGTGACCCATATTAGTTTCACAAAGCCGTATAAGCTTTAAAATCCACTTTCTTATGTTTCTGAACTAAATTAAATTCTTGAGTGTTATACTAACAAAAATCCCCACATTGCGTGTAATTGCAGTTAACTACTGCCTGAACAGGTCGATGAAAAATTAATGCATGGGGTAATGTTCTTTTTTTTTCTTTCTTTCGTGTGTGTGTGTGTGTGTTTTTTTTTTTCCATATGCTCGGGGTCTCATTATCTACAGCATCATTCTGCATAGTTTGACCAACATGGATCTAGCATCAACTGTGACACACAGGGATTTCGTGGTTTGAGCGGTCCGCACGACGTATTGCTCGGATTCTGGAGGATAAGCCCCTGTCGAGTCATGTGGTTCATCCTAGAGTATACGTCCAGACTCACTGCCAGCAGAGCAAGATGCATGCACATGCGGCTTTAATACTCCAGGAGTAATTTCGTCTCTTATTCATCGCACACTCATCCCCTCAAGACGCTGACGACTTCCGAGGAACGTACTCTGCCCAGGAGAAGCTGGTCCCAAATAAGAATCATGAGAGTCCCCATAGTGGAACGTTATGTCTCACTCTCACCTGCCCTGTTTAAAAACTGCCTTTACTGTCATTCATCGGTTGAGCTGTAAACCCCCTGGTTACTGGTAATATCTAGTAGCTCCATGGCAATATACAGTATTTTGGAGCCATGCAGCGTCGCCTAAAATATCGAAAAATTGTCATTTTAGGTCATTGTCAAAAGGCGTTAGGTTGTAGGGCCTACATAATCATTGATAATCATCTCAAAGTTTAAGCTCAAATATAAATAGCTCAAAAACATATTGTAACATTTGAACATGAACATACGTTAAATTTTTTTGCGCAATGCATGATTCAAAACATATATATATATATATATATATATATATATATATATATATATATATGTATACTGTGAAGTGCATTATCGATACCAAAACAGGCCATATCTGCATTCTTGTTCGCCCTATTTTTATCCACACCGCCCTGTAGCAAGGCCGATAAAGGTTCTATAATTTAAAGCAGGAGATTCTCGATTCACATACCGTGATGTATTAATGTATATATTATATATATATATATATATAAACAATGTATAAGACAAGAAGCAATACGGAAGAGGCCATCATGTTAACAGACATTTATGATACTAGTAATGGTTATAGTAGTAGTAGTAGTAGTAGTAGTAGTGGTAGTGGTAGAATTATAGCAGTCGTAAAGTACTATGATATAAAAAGATTAAATACAAGCATTTCTTTCATAATACCTAACTTTCTATTTAAAAAAAAAAAAAGAGTAAAAAGGTTCACTCACGGAAGAGTGAATTTCAGAAAAGGGTGAATTTAGAGTGCAATCGTTGTGAATTTAGAGTGAATTTTTTTTTTCATTTTTCTGGAGTGAAATTAGGGATCACTCCAAAATCTTGGAGAGATCCCTGAGCTCACTCCAAAATTAATTAAAATATTTTCATTTCAAATTTACTTTAATTTCATTCTAAGCTAACTCTTTTTTGTTTTTCCCTCCTACAAGAGTGAATATTCACTCGATTTTTTTTTAGAGTAATGAGTGGAATAATCTCCGTGTTTGATGTCAGTTGTGTATTTGCTTTACAACTCAAAGTTGATAATTGTAAATGCGTCTTTTGCTCCTCGTGTCTCTTTTTCTCTGTCTGTGTCTGACATTTTCATTTCAATGCTTTTTTTCCTGCTTTTCCTGCAAATAAGTCATTTCCTGAACCACATTTCATGCTCTTGCTTGCAGATCAACTCTATCGAAACATTTGTGGAGAAGCAGGACTACTTCAATTAGGTAGACGACGTGTCAGTGTTCTGATTTCTGTTCTTGAAAACGGCCTTGAAAGCCGAAAATAGAAATTGCGTTTCTTTGGATGTTGTTGTTTAATGGCATAATTCATAAACAGCTATGTCTGCAAGCTCTCAAATTTTGAAAGTCGCTATATCTCTCAGACTTTCAACGAAAACCTGACATGTGAAACGTTTGTTAACGGTTTTTGAGTGTGTTTGTGTGTGTGTGTGTGTGTGTGTGTGTGTGTGTGACCTTTCTAATGAGAGTAACATTACATTCGCTTTCAGATTTCAGATAACTGTTCTGCGGTTAATAATGGAATCATTGAATTCAAAGAAGTCAAAGATAAAATCAAATTCAATTTTTAAGAGACGAAAAATGCAGGTGTCTGCCATCTTAAACAGGTACTTGATAATACACTGTAATATTGATAGTTATCTAAATTTTGAATACACACACATACGCACACATACATTTTTTTATAATTCTTTATTCGAATTTCGTTCAATTTCATATCACAAGAATCAAAAACGTTCACAGAACAAAAACAAGACGTCATACGAAAACAGACTGCATTATACACAAACATAATACAAAATAACATTAACTTACACTATATAAGGACAAAATGCAGTAATACCAACATTGTGCAAACTAATGTCAAACTTACATTGTAACTCTTTTACCCCCCCCCCAAAAAAAAAAAAAAAACACACACACACACACACACACAAAAAAAAAATACCAACGAAATCCGCTTTTCGGTTTTTTTTAACACATATCCTCGCAAAAGCCCGCAAAACAGGAACATAATAGATAATTTGCTTTAAAAAAAACAACGGGCATATTTCACTGCTTCTCGAAAAAAAGAGAGAGAAAAAAAAGAGGCCATTTGCGAGAAAACATACACACATGCACACAGACACACCCAGATAACACCAACATGCCCTCCCCCACCCTCCCCGTGCCTTCAGCCCTCAGGTTTATATTTACACTTGAATAACTCTGCCGTGTAAGCTGCCATTTTATTTGTCATACAATAAAATACATCCTAATCATAATATGGAGATGATGTGGAAAGGTAGAAGCAATAGAGAAAAAAAAAAACCGACAACGATGTGATAATAATTCGCAGATACGGCAAAATCAAGACAGAAAAAAAAATCACGTATCATCCTCAGTATACATCATATATTCCCACTTTAACAGATGCATTCCAACTGTTCCTCTTTTACTCGCTATCTTATTTTCTTCTTCTTTACACATATTAAAATACTTCATAAAAATCATTAAACTTCGGTACCTTCCCTTCTGATCTCGCTAAATATAAAATATGTTTAACAGTCAATATAATTGTGTTCCATCCTTTGACTTTTAACGAGTTTCCGGATATACCTGTATAAACAATACATCTTAATTGAATCCCTCCTGTTCACTGAAAGAAAATGATTTTTTCATTGTTCTGGAAAATTGAAAATATGTGGAATTCTCTTTATATTTTCTTTATATCGTTGTCCATGCTTGAAATGACTAAATGTTGTAGTCTTCTCATCCACCAATATCCTAATAAATCATTAATGTTTTCTACTTATATCGCTGCATTCGCTCAACCCAGCTTAAAGGGGAAATCCAGTCCAGATATAAGTTAGTCTGATAAGAAAGAGTAAAATATTACGCGTTCAACTGTAAAATTTCGATCAAAATCGGGTGCAAAATAAGGAAGATATGACATTTTAAAGTTTCGCTAATTTTACAGGAAACAGTTCTTGAACGGTCAATATGAATATGCAAATGACAAAGTGAGCATGTTATATCCTCATAACTTGTCATATAGTGTGTACATACAATTGTGAAATTACGAGTTTTTCATTCAAATTCGATTATGCCCGAGGCTTATATCCTGGTATATCCAACTGATCACTATTCTGAAGTTATTCATTCAGGAATATCATAATTTTTCAAACTTCAATAACAAAAACATTGAATTTTCGTCATTGTTGTTGTTTGTTTGTTTGTTTGGTTTTTTTTTGCACAGGATCAATGGAAAATTGTACGGTTATGGCATGGTAAGCTCACTCATTTGCATATTCATATCCACTGTACAAGTACTGTTTTGCAGAAATTAGCAAAAATTCAAATGTCATAGCTTCCTAATTTTTCATCCGATTTCAGGCAAATTTTAAAGGTTGAACTCGTAAGATTTTACTCTTTTTTTTTATCAGACTAACTTAAATCGGACTGGATTTCCCCTTTAATGAAGGTGAATTATCTATTGTAAGAGTTTATGTACACATGGTTGAACTCTTTTTTCGCATGTACAATTTCATGCAATCAAGCAGCATCAAACGCTATTGTTTGCCTTTTTTGCGTATTTTTTTTTGTATGTTCTTTACATTGTTAAAGGACAAGTTCACCTTCATAAACATAAGGATTGAGAGAATGTAGCAATATTAGTACAACACATCATTGAAAGTTTGAGGGAAATCAGACAATCCGTTCAAAAATTATGAATTTTTGAAGTTTTTGTCCAGTCACCGCTGGATGAGAAGGCTACTGCAGCGTATGATGTCACATGGGTACAACAATATAAGGAAAATATAAAGAGAATTTCACAAATTTCATCTTTTGAAAAAAGTACACATTCCCTTGACTTGTTACTGACATATGTTATGGGTAATATTATTCCCCCTGCCTTTAGAAAGAGGCAAGTCAAGTTATTTTATTATGCAAAAAAAAGGTGAAAATATGTTGAATTTTCTTTATATTTTCTTTATACTGTTGTACGCATATGACATCACAAGCTGTAGTAGTCTCCTCAACCAGCAGTTCCAATATAAAATTTGAAAAATTCATTGTCTAATTTTCTTCAAACTTTCACTGATGTGTTCTACTAATATTGCTGCATTCTCTCAATCCTTATGTTTATGAAGGTGAACTTGTCCTTTAAACAAAATTTCATTTCATTTTATTTCATTTTCACATCTGATGAATAACGATTACAAAGAATATAAGACGTATACATAGAACATAGGAAAATACAGAAAAAATACAATACCATTTTGACAAGAGTCTAAACATTACGGATAAAAAAATCATTTGAAATAAAGAATATAACAGGACATTTCGACAAGTATGGTCTACATGGTCAGAAAAGTTATTTAAGAAAGGTAGCAATAGCTCTATAAGGAATGGTGTATGAATTCCTTCATATTCTTATGTGATTATGATAGCTGATTATAGACTGGTTGATGACCTGGACCTTTTCGTTTTTGTTTTTGTTTTTGTTGGGTTTTTTTTTTAAAGGAAATCCTGAGGAGGAAAATAAACGTGAGATGCTGGGGTAGTGAGGATCTGGCATAGGCACGTCCAGAGTTGACACAAGGGGCCACGCCGATCTTTAACTCTATCGCAAGAGATCGACGAGAGGAGTATTTTTAGAAGGTATCAATTCCTTTTTAACCCCTCCTCGCGGGAGATGATGTTGCACATAAAAAAAGCCAGGGTGTCGACTTGATCCAGAAGTGATCCTTTATTTTTGCACCCTCTTTCTGTGGATCAAACTACTGTGCAGAAGGTTGCCCATAGCATTCCAAAAGATCCTAGAGAAAAGGTTATGACTGGAGATTTCCAGTAAATATCACTTACGGCTCAATTCGCTTTCTACAATGTTCTAGGCAAATCAAGGATTCTATTTTTTTTTTTTATCTCTGCAAAACACCCTGTCGCCCTCTGAGATACGAATTCAAGTATACGTCATTGACCATGTCGAGGTCGAGATTATAATACATGTGACTCTGCTTTTGTAATAAAAAGCATCAATATTTGAATGTCTGATAACTAACACTGAGGGGGCGCGTCAGGAACAACCTTTAGTTAGTCAGCTCATCAATTTTCTTAATTTTTCTCTTTTCCTTTGAAATGGATGTGAAAGAGATGAACTATACCTCAATACATGTACGTGTAGAAAGTACCACGAAAAACGGCAAAGAGTTGACAATAGCATATTATCAAATGTTAGGAAGAAACCAAGATTGAGTTTCATCCTCGCTTTACCTTATCTTTTTCGCCTTTTTTTCCAGTTTTTGTTTTGTTTGTTTTTTTTTTCGTTTTGTTTCACCGGTGCCTTAAAGGTAGGGGATACATTTTACAGACCTCCCAAAATGCAGCAAAACATTAAATATGAACCTCAGGGGACTTGTTTACGCCACTGCTGAGAAATTTGGAAGTCAACAGTTATCTACAATTTGAATAATGCACAAAACTCAACTACTCAGTAGTTCTGTGTGTCAGCCACACTTAAGCCTTTTTGTTGCAGTCTTCTGTATTTTTTTTTATCTATAAACACAAATGTAAAAGTATGAGCTGATGTAATAACATATAGAGTGTGTGGCAAGAATGTATATAGAAATGTTTGTAAGTTTTGATGAACTTTCTTCACAAAATATACATGATGGACACACATGCAGTGTATGGGTCTGCAAAGGTAGCCTGGTAATGTACTGGAATTTACGGTGAGCCCCGAAAAAAAATTCAATTCAAAATCTAACGGTCAATAAAAATGTACTAAATGTTACCTTCCACTTTCAATACTTTATGGGAGTTTCTAAAATGATACTCTCTTCAACATACCACTGTATTTATACAACTCTTCATTTAAGGCATGCAAATGGGATTCCCTACCTTTCAAATTTCAGTCCAAGCGTCTCATCTCACAGATACATGTAGGCCTACTTCCAGAGATACTTGCGTCTGCACGTTCGTCATTGGTGACATATCGACACAGAGATACTCGCTTCGACGGTATTCTCAGCTGTCCCTCTGGAACTCTACGCTTTCATAAAAGATGATGAAAGTGTTTCGCTGCGTTACCTCTCAGGAAAAATACTGTGTTGAACTTGTCCCTGATTCAAAAGAATTGACTGTTTTAAACTCTAACCTTCAGAGGACCTCTGACCTTAAAATCCACGTGAATTGACAATTTTACAATGTTTTATCGACATGGATATAGCGAACACTATGTTATTGCATTGTAATATCTATTCCCTCCCCCTCCCCAGATGTAAGTTGAAATGCTGATGATAATGAAAGGTGAAGTTATTTTACCGTAGCAATCAATGACACACAAGGTATTGGCAGTGCGATACGCCGTTAGATTGTAGACTCTGTTCCTGAAAGGACTTCTGATTATTAAAGAGGAAATCCAGTCCAAATATAAGTTAGTCTGATAAAAAAAAAAAGAGTAAAATCCTACGTGTTCAGCGGTAAAAGATTGGACTGAAATCGGATGAAAAATAAGGAAGTTATGACATTTTGAAGTTTTGCTAATTTCTGCAAAACAGTTCTTGTACAGTGGATATCAATATGGAAATGAGTGAGCTAACCATGTCATACCCTCACAATTTTCCATTGATCGTGTACATAAAAATTACGAAAATTCAATGTTTCTATCATTGAAGTCTGAAACATGATGTCATTCCTGGTTGAATAACTTCAGAATAATAATCAGTTTGATATACATTGTACGAGGAATTGAGCCTCGGGCATAATATTGCGTTTGAATGAAAAACTGGACATTTCAAAATTTTATGTTCAAACTATATGGTAAGTTGTGAGGGAATGACATGCTCACTTTGCCATTTGCATATTCATATTAACTGTTCAAGAACTGTTTCCCTCAAAAATTAATAGCGAAATTTCAAAATGTCATAACTTCCTTATTTTTCATCCGAATTTCGATCAAAAATATACTGTTGAACTCGTAATATTTTACTCTTTCTTATCAGATAAACTTATATTTGGGCTGGATTTCCTCTTCAACAGATGTAGTTCACTAAACTTCACTTCTGACATCAATTAAGCTGATCTTTACATTGCACAACTCAGGTCCAAAGAATGATGTGCAAGCCGTATTCCCATCCTGGTCTTCTTGATCCTTGTCGACGTCTCAATTAGATTCACACAGCCCCTGTCACCTCGGTGGTGCTAATACAATCATATCATAAGACTTGCTGACCACTAATAAGGGACAGACAAGTAGCCTGCGTTGACCACTTGTTGATAGCTAAGGTAGGTCAGCGGTCATAGAGGTTGATTGTCCATCCTGTAGCAGTTTAGTCAGGATCAGTCTCCTATCTGCATGCCCGTATTTCGGTTGGCTTGACCTATATGACGAGGCATGTAAGCAGTTGTTTTATGTAAAATATATTCATTCTGTAAATTGTGTCTTGTCTATGATGGATGTGCAGTAGACGTGTTTGAAACTTCCATAAAAGTGTCTTCTGTGATTTGTAGACTGATTGTAGGCCTAAACGTCTAACTTCTCCCCATTTAAAGGGATAGTGCAGTTTCGGTTGAAATGGATATTGCGGTTTCAAAAGTTTTTTGATGTTTTTATAATTTTTAAGTGGAATTAAAAGTTCTTTTGATGAAAATTGGTTTTGAAATGGCTGAGATATCCAAAACAATGCGATCCTAATAAGAGGTGGGACCCACAAGTTATCATAAGCGCTCTGTTTTACTTTGTATTTTGGATACTTCAGATTTTCATGAAATAAACCTTGAATTTCTCTTGCTTTCTAATATGCTTTCTAAGTTTTAATGAAATGATTTCTAAGTATCTTGCAAAAAGTTTAAAGCTGAATCCTCACCTCAACCAATACTATACCATCCCTTTAAGCTGCTGTCCCGCTGACGATCCATCGTTAATATCTTGGAGTTTAAAAGTTCACATGGCGGATACGGAGATGCTACTATAAATACTCTCTAATATGGACGAAATGTGCTCCTCTGGACCAGCATAGCCGATGATTCACTTGTTGCAAGCTGGAAGTTAATTCGACGTGGGGACAGGGATTCGGTGAGGAGGGAGTATATAGTGACTATGACCCGGTATAATATATATACACGTACACTGCAAGAAGTCTGGTGTTAAATATGAAACACCGAGATGGGTATACTCATTTCTGGTGTTAGATTAACACCTCCGGGTGTCACTTCAAAATTTAACGGTTTTTTTTTTTTTTTGAATAGTTTCTTAGTTACTGTTCTTCTTGCTGATTTTAAACTCAACAAGACAATCAAAAATTTTCCGATAAAGTACTTGAATTTTGAAAATAAAAAGGTGTGAACACATTTACACTAAAGTAACACCAGTTCGTGTTTTCTCCTATTGAAGCTGGGCGGTGTTATACCATTGACATTAACACCAGTAATATCAAACAAACACCGTGCGGTGTCATCGTTGAATGAACACCAGCACAGTGTCAAATTAACACCACGAAGTGCCAGGTGAACCCTTTTCAACACTATATCACAACATACTTTCTACACCTGTGGGTGTGGTCCTCTGTTGACAATTGATCGGTGTTAGATTTAACACCCATAGTGTTAAATCTAACACCGATGTTTCTGCATTGTAGTCATAAGATTAAATGAGGAAAGAATAAAAACATCACATTACTGAATGTGTTCACTAGTACACAAAAATCACTTTCACAAAACATCCAAGTTACAATGCGTTCCGTCGTAACGAAAGTCAAACAAACATTCATTTTCTGACTCATCCAAATGATAAATGTTTTGGTTCGCCCTATTCAAACCTGTCACAAGAAATATAAGGAGTGGACTTTGCCAACAGAAAGACGACTTTGTTTAGAAAACGGGCTCAAAAGTTGCAGTTCCGCTGTGAAGATCATAGCAGTTTAATAAAAATTAGAAATACACTGAAGTATGCTTCGTACAAATTGTCTTTATATCTCAGGTTCCTTTACTTTGTGACTGTCAGGGATGAAGTTAGCATACGGAAGTGTCGAGTTCTGAAGAAATGAAAAAATTCCAAACGCATTTTCCAGCTAAGTTTTTTCATGGCAAGGCGGTGACTTGTAACAGGACTTATTACATGGATCTCTCTAGCCACGCAACTGTATGTACTGCATCTCTCATTCCTAAAACCCTGTAAACATGATAGATATGACGAATAGCTATTATCTTTAAATTTTAGTATAGACGCCGTAGCTCTACTATCTCTTCATCGCCTATTCTTCCGTTTATGATTATCATACATAGATAACAATTTTATTTTGTTTATGTAAGTAGTGTTTGTCTCCTGTTATTTGTATCCGTAAGGTGGTGGTAATTTGTGTTCTTAAAACGTCACATTTGTGGTCACGTTCAGCAGCATGAGAATATGGAAAAAAATGGGTTCCTGCCTCAGATTTGGCGTCACTGGATCTGCACTTCGTGTTCTGCGTTGCAGGGAAGTAATACAGACGTAACAGAGTTTGCTTCGAACATTCGTTTGTATTATATCTTCACTCTTGTTAACAACCCTTCACATGCGTCTTTATATAATCTTTATATATATATACGTTTAAATGTATACCTACATTGCCTATGTATATGTAGGCCTATATACTTGTGTGCCGTGTCTTTGTGTATCCACTTGAATTTAATCTCAACTTTCACGGTTACAACTTTCACGGTTACAAAAATTGCAAAATTCAGCAGCTCGCATTGTTACCCTTACCAGGAGAAATACTCACATTACCCCTGTTTTGTCCTCATTGCATCGGTTACCTGTTGAATCTCGCATTGTATTTAAACTATTACTACTTGTTTTTCATTGCATACATGGATCTGCCCCAGAGTACAATGTTAATTTACTGACATTTTATAATCCTTCCAGATGGTTAAGGTCATCCGATTGTAGATTGCTTGTTGTTCCAAAAACGAAGAAATCATGGGGGGATCGGTCGTTTGCACATGCTGGACCTTACCTGTGGAATCAGTTGCCTCAAGTTATCCGTCACATTACAAATGTTGACTCCTCTAAAGTTGCCCTCAAGACTCATTTGTTCATGACCATTTTCCAGTAGAATTGTATATTATGATGTATATTTTTTCATTATCATTATTGTGTCATTCGTTTTCACGTGCATGTTTGTGTAAGGATTTTTGTATTTCATAACTTACTTCTTCTACTGCGCCTTAAGCACGTTAACTATGTGGAACTGGCGCATTATAAAAACCCTGTATTATTATTATTATTATTATTATTATTATTATTATTATTATTATTATTATATGTAAACAACTGAATAACTTGATGATATAGCTAACTTGATATCCTTTCAATTCATTCTAAATTAGAGCCATTTGCTGCTTGTATTTCAGATGTATTAACAAAGATGTACGATACTACCATCCATATCCCTCGAGGAACTGCTTTTAATCTTAAAGTTTCCACCAATATATAAGGGTAGCGGAGGCAAACCTTAGAAAACGAATTACATACTCGTAGTTTTTTGTTTTGCTATATAAATAAATTATTTAGTGGAGAAATGGTAAATTTCCCACTTATGTCCCACCTGCTGAACCTTCTAACCTTCTGAAAGTTCAATTAAATTCTATAATAACATGAATTAAAAAACCATGTAAGTGTCACCTATTTGTTTCCTTGGGACTAATTCAGCTGAATATTATATTAGATCTATATCAAACAATAATAGATATTTTACTTTCACTTGTAGCTTACGGACTCGATGCAAAGGTATACATGGGATCGAGCTGGGATGTATAAAGATGTTTTAATTGAAAAAATAAACAAATATTGTAGGACTAGAATGTTCCTGAAATTCATTAGGCTGTAGCCATTAGTTATTGCTCTTTTCATGTGCAACTCACTCTTTTCTATGCTTGTAAAAACCTCAAGTATGCCTAAAAAATAGTTTATGCACTGACATAGCAACGCAAGTGGCTAATTGCATAACCCATTGAAAGTGCTTTTGTTCTTCTTTGGCAGTCTCCAGTTATGACCGCCATAATACAGTGCTCTGAAGTCGGATTCATCTATAGAACATGTAGAGTGCATGCAATCGAAAGAACAATGGGTTCGCACACTGACATGTAGTCCGAGTACGTGCAAATATGGACAGCTTTTTTTTTTTATTGAAGGAGAAGCAATGACTTTAGTTCAGTCTTCTGACAAGCTCAAACGATATAAGACTGTGTGACAGAATGTAAATGCATGAACTTCAACAAATTCAGTTAGCAGAGCCTTTTTATTAAGCCATATAAAAAAAGTAGATACTCTATCCTCTTGAAAGAAAATAGTTTTTAAAACAACAACAACAACAACAACAACAAAATCTTACCCAGTCACAGACCTCCGGCTTGTTGGAGCGGTAACAGTCAACCCGCTGCAAGAGTGTGTCTATCAGGAGCTGCGTTTGAGCGAGGTCCAGCCGGGCCCCGAGCTTTGTCTCCTGCTTCTGCTGCAGCAGTCTGGCCACCCTTTCGAACGGTCCGTTGCGACCGTGAATCTGCCCAGCCGCAGATTGAAAGAAGGCAGACCAGACGAAGACGAAGTAACTCAAAGTTCGCAGACATGAGAAAACTCGGACCCTGACCATGGGTGACACGAAGCATATCAACTGCGTTCCTCGCCCCATGACGTGTGACTGATTAGTCCTCGATAATATCCAAACCTACGGGCTTAATCAATCAAGAGATGCTTTGCCGCTGCCGAATTCCATTTGGGGAAGAAAACTCGCTCCCTTAGTCCGAGCAGTTAAACTTGCTCTCTGTCGCTCGGGCTGCTGCAGCGAACGAAACTTATGACGGCAGGACTTCGAGATAACATATCACTTTAAGTCCTGGTGTATCAAACTTTTCGAGTGAATTCTCGAAGTTAAAAGACACTCTCTTCCCGCAACAATTAAGAATCAGCCACTTTACGCACAATCACCTATAGCTGTTGTAAGTATACAAGACCTGGGTTGAAGTTTTCTTGGCGGCAAGGTTTAGCCAATCATCGCGCGTCATTTGCAAGCACGGCGCACTGACAGTAAGCTCTGCTGTGGTGTGCCCCCTGCTTAGGAAGTGTAATTACGCTACCGGCAGCAGGTAATCAGGAACGGCAGGGCCAGGGCAGTCGGAGGGGCAAGGGGTTAGCCGGAGAGGCTTTCCGGAAGCTTAGCATCATGATGATTAATTCATATTTGCATAACCCAAGGGACGGATGTGTTCCTCCTCTCTTCTCTAAGATGACATCTAGTTACAGTCGCGAGCGCACTGGGCTAGCTGTATTTGAATACGGCATGCTCTTCCACAGCCGCGCGGGTACTCATGCTCCGAACGCGTTCTCCCGATGACACGCAAAGTTGGTGCTGTTCCCTCATTGCACAGTGATTACCTGGATCAAGATGGACCTATTTTTAGATACTTAGCCTGATCACTCCTAGCCACAGCAGAGCTCAATTGTGTCTGATTAGTGCATACTATTCATGGTTCTCCAATTGTGCAATCAACCCTTGGAGCTGCACAATCAACATAATGATTATCAAACCCTGGACAGCGTCGAAAAACCGTATAGGATCTGGTAACTATTAACCACTGAATATTTTGCGTATTCACGTCGAGTTCGTTTGTTGTTGTTTTTCCTATTAATAAGACAATATCAGCAGGAGACTGACATACTTTTTAAGTATTTGTGGAAATCGTAAAGCAGGTTCAAGTCCGCCTGGACACTTTGGTAATCCGCCTGCGGCCTGACACTTTTATGATCCAACTTCAGTTTCATTTCCAAGACATACTTCATCCGTGAAGTTAATTTTGGAAGCGTCATGTCAAATGAACAGGCTATTTGCAAGTCTTTCACAAAATGTGCTCCCTGATATCCTTCTACACAGGTCTGTGATTTTCGATAGCAGTCAGAAATAGGCATATTACTGACAGACGGAGACACAAGCAATCTTCGATTGCCTTCATTCTTGTGTTTGGACATTATAGATGGATGTGTTGTGGACAGTATCCGGGCAGTTACCGCCTGGACAACTTCCTTCCGGATAACTACCACCCGAATGATAGGGTTATTCCCCCCTAGGGCAACTACCCCGAAGATAAATAGCCTGGTAGGGCAATTACCCTCGAAGGTAATTATCCCCTAGGACATCTACTCCCCGGTGAAAGTTATCTGATGGGTGGTAGTTGCGGTGGGGGGAGGGGGGAGGAAGTTGTGTCCTAGAAGGGAATTTTCCTGTTTGTGATTGCCCTCGGAGGGTAGTTGTCCGGAGGGTAGTTTTGCCCTGGAAGTTAATTGCCCCAGAAAGATAGTGGTCCGGGCGGTTATTCTCCTCGGGGGGAAATTGTCCTGGAGGGTAATTATCCGGGTGGTTTTATATGCATATGAGTGTATGTTTTCATATGGATGGTCGATGCCTGTGTTTTGTTCATATTTGTGTGCGTGTCTTTGTGGGTGCTTCAATATCAAAACGGGAATATTACAGGAAAGGAAAGAGTATACGACTTCAGCTCCTGACCCTTCAAACAATGGAATGGTCTATTATCTTTCAGAATTTGAGGAGTCTGTTTTGACAGATATTCCGTTTTTAGCTATGTCGATAAAGCACTGAGGATGAGTCAAACAAGGCACCTGCTACGCCACGCACCCTATTCGTCCCTGATAAAAGCTCAGTTTATCCTGAGCATTATACGATGAAAATATCCTAGAAGGCTAATTTGTTTTACATGAGCATATTGCGGCCAGCCAGGCGACGTGTTCCAATGGAACTATTTAACGTTTGTTCATATTTCTGCGTATGAATTGTACGTCAACGAGTAGCCATTTCTCTGGTATGTATAGTAAGGGTTCTCGCGCAGGGACGTAATGATCGCGCATAGCGTAACTGCGTATAGCAAGCATTAATACGCGTAAGACTAAGCGCAAAATTTGCCGATACGCCCATGGAATAAACATACCTGACAACCGCTAAAAATGAGAAGGAAGCAGGTAAGAAATTTAGATTTCAAACAAATTTTTCACTAAATTTCCAATTTTTTGGAACAAATTTTTCACTAAATTTCCAATTTTTTACGTTATAATTTACCTACCTTAGCTTAAAATCTTTTTTAAGGATGTTGTAGCCAAAACGTGTCGTCTCGCTTGTCTCGTTCGTATGATCGTAGCCGATAGAATTCGTATTTTGTTCGATCGATCGTTTATAATATTCTACGAAAGCCGAAGCACGTTCAGCCGCAGAGAGGGGCAGACACTTTCACGCATGAAACTACATAGGGCAGCTGCGCGATCTTTACATACCCCGAGAAGGTGAACGCATAAAAAAAAGTCCGACATACAAACGGCGACAGCGCACTACTCCGTCATCGTATCATCAGGAGATTCTGGGAGGTGATTTTTCTGCATTTTCGTGATATTCATTGAGAAATTCAGGTACGATTATGGAATAACTTCTATTATAAGAGCATTTCAAATTTTCGTGCGCGATATCTAGACCCCTCAACCATACTCCCCAAACACACAAAAAAACCAATTAATATAGAGTTAATTACACTTCTAATAATCCGACTACGTGTGTCTTGGTGTCTTGAAGGCTAACCGGTGTTTTCCTATCGAACGGTCCAGTCGCAGTCTAGAGAGCTGTTGACTCTCCACACCTTTTATCTGGCATGATTATGAGAGGTTAACACGGCTCGTCACTTCATCCTTAAGTTCTTGCATTTCATCTCCAGTGAGATCCCCTTCCTCATCCCTCCACTAACGCATTGTTTCTTTACTGATCTGTTCTAATCATAACCGTCGATTCTTCTGTCCGTCCTATCCTTTTCCCAACAAAAGAAACACATTTTTTCTCTCCTGTGACCTCTTCTCCCGAGTAAGTCACTCACATTTATATCGGATGCTTAACACTAAAGCCCTGTTAACAACAGACCTTACCGCAACAACGTCGCGACAGCGTCCGGAGAACAATAAAAAAGCAGGAGGGACCGAGAGCAACCGTTTTAACAGACACACACCGAAAACCTTCTTCGGGTAAGTTTCAACGAATGGGGGTGTGTCCATTGTTGCGACTATCCCACCCACCGGCCAGTATCGCCTAGTATTCTAGGTTGTACACATCTACCTTCGCAGCAGGCTATCATTGATGTCAACTATAACACATAGGGATAAGTGGTTACAATCCATGCACGTGATTGGCGCTTGGCGTGTCAATCATTCTCTGTCTGCAATATTAAGAATTTGTGTTGAGTGTATCTAAACAATGTTACCGCGGTTGCATTCTAATAGAAGGGCTGTCGGGGTAATGTCGCGGTAATAACCCTAGCTGAAATTGACCAGAACTTGGCAAGAGTTACCGAGACAGCGTCCGAGCAACATTTTGCGGGACCGTTTCAACAGGCAGGGTTAAAGAAAAAATTCCCGGACGCTACCCGGACGTTGTCGCTGTAAATCTAGTTTGAAAGGCTCAGTTAAAACGGGGCTAAGGCTTTATTATTATAAGTAAATCGGACCCCGTTTCTGTTGATGAGATGATGTTAGATTGCCTTTTTGTGTTAAGTAAATGATTAATTTTTGTAAGGGGAATATTTAAGAAGATCCATATTGTTATTATTGCATATAAAATTATCACTGTATATTATACGATATTGCGCTATGTAAAGTGCACATATACATCACGGCGCATTAAGCCATCAATGTGTGTTCTCTTGATAGATCCAGATGAAAGCCGTGACAGTACGAAAGCTTGATGAAATGAAAAAGTAGAGAGCAACATCCCCCTCAAATTTGATTTCTTCCACATACTCCTCAATGAGACGTTTCGGTCAGGATCGATCACTCGCATTAAATATACAAGTATTACATTGTTTATAATCTATATATTAATAGGCCTACACACATGTTGAGAATTCACGTATTGGCTCCAATATAACGAAGAATAAAGAAATAAACTGATAATGCATTTTTTGCCAATAAAGAATGAAGTTATTCGACTCGAATTTTCGGTGGCCTCCACCTTCTTCAGGAGTCTCGACAATGACGGTATCAAAACACAAATTGAAAAAAAAAAAACGAAAACAAAAACAAAAACACCTAGATCTGATATATATGAGTGCGCGCTCTACATGTTCAATTTGTGTTTTGGAACCGTCATTGTCGAGACTCTTGAAGAAGGTGGAGGCCATCGAAAATTCGAGTCGAATAAACTCATTCTTTATTGGCAAAAAAAAAAAATGCATTACCAGTTTATTTCTTTATTCTTCGTTAATAGGCCTATATATATATATATATATATATATATATATATATATACATACATATATATACATACACACATATATATTCATTTATTATTTCACTATTTATCAGATGCCTCTCACATATTTTGTTGGCGTGGTTGTTTACTTATAACATAGTCACCAACCTACATACACAGCTTTTGCTAAGATAACACATGCAGTCTTCAGCGCAAGAACCGATACCAACGATATCTTGAAGGTCTTGTTCGTTTATTATGCATAATCTCTCCTTGATATAGATTAGTTCGGACCTTATAATGCAGGCATACTTTAATGAGAACATAGAGAATAAGCATTGGTAGAGGTATGGAAATCTACTTGCATATTTGATCTACACAGGTACAACCACACTTTATGAAAGTGTTTTATGCTCCTTCAAATAACATTTTATGTCATTGTCAGAAGATATTGATTAACTTGGGATTGTGCCATTGTTTCTATTTTTACGTGCGATAAGCTAACAACAGAAACAAGATTTGAAATGTTACGCATTGAAACTTTAATTGGAAAGAAAGGTTACATGGAGGCTACATCACGTAATTACATTAAACCTTGTTTTGCATACTGCAGGAAGAACTACCGAAATGCATCTTGCGATAAAATATTTAAAATCACGCCCGCCTATAATAAATCCATTTCGGTATTTCAAACTCGTAGCTATAAATCACTATTATTCATTTCCTTCTTATGTACAAAGGTTAAACAGAGAGACACGCGAGATATTGTGCAACTCAACTGAGTCATTATTCTTTCTCTCAGATGGTATTTTACATAATTATCATCCACTAGTACACTTTACCAAATATCCTGATCGAAATGTTTCATACTTTGTCGGTATTCTGGTATAAGAGTCGTAACGTGGCATGGAAAAACCATGGAATGTGTGTGTGTTCCATACGAACACACCAGTAACTACGAAGCTAGCACACAATAATGTATGTGAATCTCGCTGTAGACGATGGCACATTAATGACTGAACAAGGTAAATCTACAGTAACTGTCAGCGTAAGTGTATAGTGAACGGTGATCACTGGATCGAGTCCGGTAGCACCTCATAGCTGATTTCTCCAATCCAACCATGAGGGCGTTTTGGTCGTGGAATTTTCAGCACGATTAATCTGGATGAAACACAGAAGACAAAGTCAGTGAGAACTTTGGTATATAAATCATGGACTATAGTTGAGGTCAACCAAGGCTAAAGTGAAAATACAGTTCTTTCTCATCCTTTTACAACCAATGATGTTGATTGAATCTACATTGATCCACAGGGCTTCTTAAGCTTTTCGGTCTAAAACTGTAACATAACCTAGGTCGTACATCTTCGTTAATTCCATTTCACTAATCATAAATGAACCTCAAGTTTTAAAAGAAACCAAACAAATATGTAAATTCTCCGATAACTGCCAGACAATCTTTACATCCAAACATCACTCAAAATTTATTTATTAAGTAATTAGGTCCCCTACTAGCACAGTGTTAAAGGTTTTATTTTGATATCGCGGTATTGATGAATAAAAATTGATTTGCATCATTGTGATATTTTTAAATGGACTTCATCAGTATGATTATGTGCATTGCAATTACTTTTGTTTTTACTGATACAGTGTTGACCGTACGTTTTTTGGTTGTTTGTTTCTTTCTTTCTTTCTTTAAGATGCAAGGACCCATTTAAAAATCAGCCCTGACTGTTCATGGCTGAAAGGGCAATCCTTCCCATGAGTGGAGAATGGATTAATAAAAGAACAAAATATAAAATAAAGAAATATCGGAATCTTCGAAACTTTGCTTTGTCTAGGAACATGAATGACTGTGTAAACAAGAGAAAGAGAGAGATAAAAAAAAAATCAATGTACTTGTGCCACTTACTTTGACAATTTTGTCTCGAGCATGACACTATCTTGCCACTTGAAGGTTGGACCATCTCATAGGATTGCGATCGGCCTTTGCCAAACTCCATGCAGAAGTAAGTCTTGCGACCACATCCGAGCTCTGCAAAAGAATCGCATCGAAAACAGAAAGATCTTTGTGTCTTGCCCTTGAAGCCACTACGTGTGAGAACCTATATGGATACTCTCTAAATATACACGGCAATGAAATGGAATAGTTTTTTCCCAAAAATGCAACTCAGAATAATATCCACATATCATTTTCCGAATAACCTTTGAAACTTTGAACAAATAGCGCACTTTAACCCTATTTCCACCGCCCCCCCCCCCCCCGACGTTTCGCCTGATTATTCCACAACGCGTAATGCTCTCGCCGCGACACTTTATGACTTTTTTTTTTCAAGTATCGCGCAACTTTTGAGACCAAATTTGTTGCTCCCGGGCATACCGTTTTGAAGCCACGCCCCTTTGAAAAAAATTCGTCCACCCAAAAAATTGCTCAAAAACATGATTTTGTGTACAAATCCAATGTAAATTGTGTTTGTGCAATTAATTCATATAAAAATGAATATTTTTTTACTTTCAATGGCTGATATTGATTTATTTTAGCCTGATTATGCTTAAAAAGTTTCTGCGACAAATTTTGACGAAAAAAAAAAACAAAAAGTGAAAAAATAGAATACATAACAAATAATTATGAAGCCGAATTTTTGCTTCAATATTATTGTTGAGGAAATTGAAAAAAATATGTTCACCAAAAATTAGAAGTCTTGGAGCTTTTTTTATTTATAGGCAAAAATATATTTTTACATAAATTAGCATAAATTAATTAATATAAAATACATGAATGAAAATTTGAAAAATCTAACTATACAGTCTTGTAGACTACACTGGCCGCTACGTTAGTGCAAATTTTCGCGAGGATCGCGTGATCCACGACCGAGATCTGATGGGGGGGGGGGCAAAAAAAGCCCCCCCCCCCCCCCCTGGTTTCAAGTCCCTCAAAAAAACCCGGTGAGATTAGGGTTAACCTCGAATACACGCACTCACTCAGCGTGATCCACGACCGAGATCTGATGGGGGGGGGGGGGGGGGCAAAAAAAGCCCCCCCCCCCCCCCCCCTGGTTTCAAGTCCCTCAAAAAAACCCGGTGAGATTAGGGTTAACCTCGAATACACGCACTCCAGCATACCTTTTAATGATAGAATCAACTGAAAATGGATACGTAGTAATCTTTCAGTGAGAGGAATTTGAATGGAGCATACACTTACTGAAGTTCTATGCCAACTTTAAATACTAAAAATGCCAAAACTGCTGTCATTGAAATTCACGTGATAAAATAATCTCAGAAGGCCTTGAAATATTTACAAAACCGCAAAACCGCATATCTCTATAATTATGCACGAGTGACCTTATATCCACAACAATGGTCACTTTTCAAAAGTCACAAAAGTTACTTTGTGGGGTATGTGGAACATTCTGCTTCTGGTGGATGTTTCAGTGGTATTGTTATTTTATATTTCATTGTGCCACCCCTCCCTTATTCAACCTCGCGGAATATAAAATATATACGACTTGCGAGTAAAATAAGGGCAAATGTGCAAAATAAGCAAAAGGAGAGTGAAAAAGTCGATCCCGATCAACACGATTAAGAAGCACGATTAGATAAGATTTGCTGCGTTTTAATACAATCCAAGACAATCTGATGGGATGCTCACAATCAAAAATTAATCGTGTTAAACGTAGAAAATTTTTGAACAAAAATTTTCTACGATTACCGCGATTGCCACGATTGACCTCAAGATCTGATACAATCTAATACGATCTGATAAGATCACCACGACTGCTTTACTATTAAGACCACGATTTCAATCGTGGCGCCAATTGTGATAGTGGGAACCCCGCTTTACATCTAAACATCAAACAATTCTTAACAACTATATAGCACCAAAAAAAAATCAAGACTAGCAGAGAGAAAGAACTGTTTGATGTACAAAAGAAATCGCAGAATACACTTAAAATTAATCTAAAGTATGCCAAAATCAAAATTGAAACTAGAGATTATGTGTTGGAGAAACTGCCAAAAAAAAAAATCAAATGCTTTACTAGTGGAGATAGGTCCTAAGAAAAAACTCTAGGTACGCACACAATTACAGGAGAGAAAAAAAATACTTCAACTCAAGACACCTTGGGTACATTTTCTCCCATGATAATTGAAAACTTCCGTCGCGTGTTCATTCGTGTACGTAAAATGCTGTACTTTAGCAATGATACGCACGACATTCGCAGCACATACGTCGTGAGAATTTCGCACAAATTGCGCGAGAATGGTTTTCAGCTTCATTGTCGGAACACATTCGGAGAAAAACTTTTCCGAATGTTGGATTTTGTCATTTACGTCCTTAGCAAATCGTTCGCGTGCTCCGTGAAATCAGGCCTTATCAGAGATATACACAACATTCGCACGTACGTCGTGAGATGTATAAAACTGCTCACGATTGGTTGGCGGCTCCGAGCAAAAATACACACGACATTCGCACATACGTCGTGAGAACTTCGTACAAACTACGCAAAAATTGTTTCCGGTTTCACTGTCAGAACGCATTCGGAGAAAAACGTTTCCGAATGTTGGATTTTGCCATTCGCGTCCTTCGCAAATCGTTCTAGTGCTCCGTGGAATCAGCCCTGACACATTCGGAGAAAAAAAAAAGTTTCCGAATGCAAATGTATTGGACTTTGCCATTTTTTTTTTCGACATTTGCAAATCGTTTGCGTTCTTAGTGAAATCAACCATTTATGTAAAGGAATATTGTGAGTGTAAATACATCTCGGTGACCGTCAAATGTATTCTAATAACCATACCTGGATATGCACACACAAATACAAACACACACACACACACACACGCACAGACAAACAAGAAACAAACAAGTACGGACAAATAGTTATTTTAATGATCGAATCAAGGTCTTACCCATTACAGGGAATTCGAAGGAGATTTCGCGAATTGTCATATCCGATCCAGGTCTAAGGGGAGTCTTGGACTGTTTAACGGTCAAGACGTTATCTATGCGATCGTACTCGGCTCCGCCTTGTTCCCTGTCGCTGGCGAAGACAGCCAGATACCACTGCTGCGGGCCTTTTGGAATGCCCGAGTCTGCTGTAGATGACACGAAGAACTCCCCCGACATTGTGCCTGTGCCACTCCGGCCAACATCGCTGGCGCTAAATTGGCCTGACCGGACGCCAGTAAGTCTAACCTGCGTTGGGCCACTTGGGCCACCTATATTGAAAACAAAATGTAAAAGAAACTCCTATCTCAGATCTTTTGAACTTAATACTTACCTCAGATCATTAAGTGGCAGAACGGATTTTGTATGATCTCACATCATGTAGTATATAATGCATCGTTAGTGCCATGTATAGATTTATGGAATTCATTGGTATCCTTGAGCAGATAAATGACAACAACAAAAAAACCCGCACCGCATGCATTACAATCATGATACATAGAACAAGGGTGAAGGCTCACATAATCAGTAATGAACATGATGAACAATGTAATTCCATTACAATACGACTAGCTCTACAATTTCACCTGTGTAGAATCTATGCATGTTTCTTCTTTTGTTATGTTTTCTTGAGAGCCCAAGCACAATTACGCATTCTAAAGTGAATATGCTATGTTATCATCCTCGCTCAATGGATTTTGAAAGCACCCTCATCCGTATTCCAGTCACAGTAATTATGAATCTCTGTACCCGTTATAGCCTATTCTATGGACAATCAAATGCAAACTAAAGTTTAAAAAAAAATATCAACTGAAAGTCTCCTTTAAAACCTTACCCTGCTTCCACATAACAGAAATGCCAGTAGCCACCGTATATGGAAATGTAATTAGATATTTGTTTTAGTTCGTAGCGAGCCAATAAAGTCATACAGTGAGATTCTCCTCGTGGTCGCTCAAAAATGCCTGACTTCATAATCTTTGCGAACCCGTGATACAAGTTAGTCAAAGAGTGCTCTGCATGGAATGATTTTACGACTAACTCAGCTGCACGTAACCTCCGATTAAATGGCAACGTATTTTGGGAGTGAGTGTAAGATAACTACAATTTAAGAAATTCTCATTTCATTGCTAGCACTGTTTTACCCTATTCACAGTAAAGTAAAAAATTACACTGGCTTCGTTTTTGTTTTGTTTTTAATGGGGCATGACCCCCATGAAGAAATATGCAGAATCGCTGAGGGTATGTGAAAAATACAAAGAAGTGAGGGATCTTTCTTCTTCTTCTTCTTCTATTTTTACGGATGTATAGCTGCTCTTACCACCTTGGCCACCGCTAGGACGCGGAGGTTTGGGCTTGGAGCCAGACGAGCCGTCCTCGTTCAAACAGGTGATAGGAGAACACTTTGTGAGGGCCTTTCTAGGCTTCCCTTTAAGCGCAAATGAGCCGGTCTTCGAGAGCTCCACGCAGAGGAACTTGGTCTTCGAGCACGTCTGTCCATCGAGATTGAAATCGTATTGGTGATTGTTGAATCGCAGTACGCCTCCCTTTTGAAACGGACGGTTGGCTTCGTAACCGATGTCGAGATTGGCGGCAGCTACCTTTCGTCCTTTGCCGTTCTTCTTCGAGCTCCCCCAGGCTTCCAACGTCCATCCCGGCTCCATGTCCAGATCGGTTGTTGCCCTGCTGTCGTAGTTGACGCTGATGGTGAGGGTCATCCGGTTTGACTCGCCGGCGCGTACAGCGGTGAACGGTTCACGCACGATGCCCATGTTGGTGACGGTGAACGTTGGCTTCGGAGCGGCTAAATGTTCACGTGGGACAAGGTTGACAGGAACGATGGAAATGGCAGAATTGCGCAAGGAGTTTGCAGTGGAAAGTAAATCGTCACTCGGCAAAGAAAGTATGATTTAGGTACAAGACGGTGATAAGGTTTGTAGGTAAACGAAAATTTAAACACACAAAAATGGCAAAATATAACTGACTTTTAAGAGGTACATTGCTACTTCTTTTGTATGGTTTCTAATAGATACAGTTTAGAAACACATGGAATGTCGATACCACCAATAATGCAGCTGTCATTTGTATGACGCACCTCTTGACCCCCGGGAAAGGTGCGTCATGGTCGCGTCAAGTACCACCAATTTGATGACGCGTGGTACCGTCACGGGAGCAAAATGTCCGTCACAATACTGACCCATTATGTGCGTCATAGGCGGTCATTTCACCAGAGTGTGTCAAAGGGTTCGTTAATGGGACCGCCATGTAATTTTGCGAGGCTTCTTGCATGGTATCCCTCCGTAACAGAATAAAACAAACTCGCGATCGCGAGTCGGCCGAATTCACCGGCTCCTGGAAACGCAAAAATGACACAATTTTCATTCAGTTTTATTATAACATACTGATACTCACTTCATTCTCGTATGTCTTCTTTTTCTATCTGATGTCAGACTAAAGGTCTTTTCAGAAAGTTTGAGCACAAATTTGCTCCAAAACCACACTACCAAACACGATTTGTGATTAAAATCATCACATACAGCCCGCGGCATCGCGAAGCTCGCTATCCTTCAATCGCATTCACTGTAGTGTAGCATCGACCGTCGATCGTGGAACCTGCAGCAAAACCACGTGCGTGATGTCGACCATGTGGTACATGTATACAGTACACGCGTACATACGTATACAGAAGGCGAGGCATGGCAGAGGCCAGGCCGTAAAACACATACAAACGATTATGGCACTAACATTACCGAGAGTCTATTAAAACCTATATTAACTTAAATTCTATTTAAACACTAGCCATATAAACCATGTACCTAACTTGGGTTTAATAAGGTTCGTGTTTAAATAGGCAGGGGCTTCAATCAAGCTGTTTTCGAATCGGGGAAGGGGAGGCGGGAGGTTAGGGAAAAAATTACTGTGGCCAGGCCGTAGTTTCGCGAAACTAGATAGTTTGCCATAGCAACGTGTATATCAAAACACGCGTTTCTATGGGATGGCCATGAACTAGGGAACGGTTTAGAGAAATTCAAAGTCATTCGAAGTTGAAGTGGTTCTATCCTACGCATTTTTACTTTTGTTGTTGTTCATATCTAAAAAAAAAAATCGATTTCTTAATTTTTTTCAACTGGTATTTGGGAGTCTTGTAATATAATTAAAATGTTGATAGAAATTTCTGAATATATTCAGAAAGTACGCCTAGGCGCCTACTGTTTGGATAAACGGTAAACATGCAGTCTACGTTCGATACGAAGAAATCATTACGTCTTTCACGAGGAAAAACAAACAAAACAAACAAAAAACACCTACGAACGAATGTTGATAGCCAAAACTTTGATAAGTATAATAAGCAGTTATCATGAGCGTGAACTGAAATTAATTGTCATGATTTTGTTGTCTAACCATGTGATGACTGCATTTCATTGAACCTACTCGTAGTGAATTTCTCTGGGCATACGAGACCTTTTAAGTATTTCTGTGATTGCATTTTTAATTGACTGATTAATCGATCTTTTTTTATTATTGTTCAGGGAACATAAGATATTCGATCAAGTACATTATATTCGACTGTTTGATGTTTCCTACTATGCGCCAAAAGAAAGGCTATAGAATCACGGTATCTTTGCAATGATTCCTTTAATTCAACTAATGAGCTGGTTCTTCGATCGATATTTCCAGGATATTTACACGCTGTTTATTCCAGTGCGCGCATTCTTTCGTCTGGCACGCACCTGGGTTTGGCACCTGCTTTTGTGGAAATTTCCACAAGGGGAGAGGGGTGGGGTGTCAAGTTTCTTCGAGCCGAAGAGACTGCATGTAAAACAATCTCTTCGCTCTAATTTATTGTCATTCGTGCTTTCCCCTTTATTCTTTGCTGATATTGAACATTTAGATTTAACTTTACGAAGGTTGGTAGCACGTGGTTCTAATTTGTTGTGAGGTGTATATATGTAATTTCTTTTTTATCATTCTTGGGAAGGAAAAGAAGAGTAAAGGGGGAAAGAAGAATAAGAGCCCAGGTCAAAAAACCAGTAGAAACCAGTAGAAACCAGTAAGCATTTTTAACTGGTCGTTACTGGTTTTAACTGGTCTTAACTGGTCTTAAATGGTTTCAACTGGTACCAGTTGAAACCAGTAAGGTAACTCCAACTTTCCAGTAACAAAATGAGCGATTCTAATTGAAACCAGTTGATACCAGTTGAAGACATACTGGTACCAGTTGATACCAGTTTGATCATACTGGTACGAGTTTATACCAGTTGAAATTGCACTGCTTACCAGTTGAAACCAGTAAAAGTCTACTGATGGCCAGTTGTAATACCAGTTCTGAGTATCACTGTACCAGTTGGTAACAGTTTCTGTCAGTTGAAGTTTTATGGTACCAGTTGATACCAGTTCAAGTGTCATTTTGTACCAGTTGATACCAGTTGAAGTCTTACTGGCACCAGTTTATCCCAGTTGAATTTGCACTGCTTACCAGTCCAGTTGGAGCCAGTCTACTGGTTGCCAGTTGATACCAGTTCAAGTCTCATTGTGTACCAGATGATATCAATTGAAAGTCTACTCTACTGGTCTACGAGTTGATACCAGTTCAAGTCTCAATGTGTACCACGGTGCCACTTGATACCAATTGTAATTTACAGGTACAAGTTGATACCACTTGAAGTCTCATTGTGTACCAGTTGATATGGTACCTGCGGCTGATGCCAGTTTGAGTCTTCAACCTGGAGTCTACTTTTTGAATTCGATCAGTTCATCAAACTGAATTAAAAAGTGAACTAAACTTGTTTTAAAACATCAAATTAAAAAGTGAACAAAACAAAATAAAGCAAAACATTTGACATGATTGAACTTGGACTCTTAATGACTTCAACTTAACTCAACTGGAACCAGTTTAGATCAGTTAACACTAAAAACTGACAGACTGTATTTCGACCAGTTTGTGTGTGTTTGTGTGTGTGTTTGTGTGTGCATGTTTGTGTCGGTTTGTGTGGAAATACAAATATGTAGTTAGTTGACACAACTTGAAACCCATGTACCGGACTGCATGGACTTGCTTACCACTTCATTCTAGATTAAAACCCAGTAACTAAAACATTGAAATGTTGATACCACTTGATACCAGTTGGTTTCTATTGGTTTCTACTGGTTCTATTGCACATGAATATTCATAAGCTATTCAAATTCTCTTTGTGAAAAATATAAAATATTGTTAGATTTATTCTTTTTATGATTTCAATGAACTCTTAAATGTCTGAAATGTAATTAGAAATTTACCTAATATTATTGCCGTGATATTCACAATTTCAACTTGTACCTTTGATGAGGTATTTTCATATTTTTATAATAAAAATGTAATCTACTTGGTAACCATGTCTTAAAGTATTGCAAGTAGATGGCCCTATATATATGAATGAAATATCCCTTGCACTAACTAGGTCTAGGAAGTAGGCTAAGCCTAGATGTACTTGTAGGTATAGGCTTTAAGTCTAGCTGTAGGATTATGATAGGTTAAATATTAACAATGTCATGACATACACATGTTCTGGTATAAACCCATACATCAAATAAGTCAACACAAAATTAATTTTGTCAACTGAATCCCAGTTGATTCCAGTTGATACCAGTTGATTCCAACTGGTACCAGTTGATTCCATTTGGACGAATACCAGTTGATACCAGTTGATTCCAGGTTCCATTTTCCATATTGAAACCAGTTGCCTTAACTGGAATCAACTGGTACCAGTACCAGTTAGCCAACTGGTTTTTCGACCTGGGAGGGAAAGTAAAATGAAACGAACGGCACGTACGCTCAGCATTCACAGTCAGCCGTCTTTTTACACCAGCATAGTTATTATCATCATCACCATCGGACATCACTCAGACCATTTTAGCCTTTTCCTATATCAACATTAAGAAACACGCATAGTCCCTCGAGATAAACACCTAGGAAAATAAATAACAAATACTGTACAAAGTATCAACACCTCCCAACAACACAAATATTTAGAAAAGACAACACACGGCACACTAAAGCGGCTGGTATCAAACTTCGTCGCTTCGATTCGAAAAAAGTATTGCAGCAAAGCGGAGAAATCGCCGTTACGAAAATAGCAGTGCGAGGCAATTGAAAGAATTACGTCAAATACTTCAAAGTATAAAGGGAACGGATAAAGTGATATAAAATGGAAGAAATCGTACCAAACGATGTGTGAAAAACGACAGTGGAGAACGGTAAGTTTAGTAGTAGGCTTAGGCCCTAGCAACAGTTTCAAGACAGCACCGAAAGCTACGCGAAAATAAGGTGAAAATAAATACACATTGGAAACTCGGTATTGCGACGAGATCCTTAGGATCAAGTCAATAAACGATACAAAACAAAGGAAATCAATTCATTTTAACCGGAAAATAGTTTGTTATAAGTATTCTGTTACATGAGATCTCCTTTGATAGGCCGAGAAATACATCGAGTTTCCACGATACTCGGGAAAGAAAGTTCGAACGCTTTTCACCTGCACATACTACAGTGCACATCAATACACGAACAGAAACTCACCTCCTCCTTGCAGAAAAATGATGCAATAACGTTACAAAAAACACACACAACACTCTAAAAATCATTTCGTACTTGGAAGGCAAGGGACAAGCGGATGAAGAAGAAGAGAAAAAGAAGCAGACATTGCACAACGGAACGCTTCTACCCCGACTCAAATCGAAACAGGGTACTGGAGTGTAGTGGCAGCTGGCTACAGTGTGCAGCTAAGCTACTACACTCGCGCTCCCCAGCCGCCCACACATGGGCCACCACAGTACCACGGGGATCGAAGTTAACATACAGGGTCCGTAGGCGACAGGGATTCACGCTCGCGAAGTTCCGTTCGGTGTACACAGTTCGCAGGCAGCGAATTGCCTGAGCGCACACAGAGCTCTGCAGCATTCCAGTCTGGTACGTACTGCGAATAACATGTGCGTCAAGGGTCAGTCATTTTCACGAAGAGGTGCGTCACCATTTTGACTGGTTAATGCGTCAATGTCTCATAGAGGTGGGTCACTTTTTGTGACGGAGGGTACGTCATGGTACCTAAAAGGTATGACGCACATTGGTACTTTGACGCACCTATCCCGGGGGTCAAGAGGTGCGTCATACAAATGACAGCTGCATAAGTGGCATTGCATGATATCAGAATAATCTTAGCTGTTGAGCCTTTTTCAAGGCACAGTTACAATATGTACCAAACATAAGACGATATTAACTTTACATAAGTTGAAATCATTCAACAAACGTTAGCAGGAGGACATTTGTGAACAGAAAATGGGAGAAAATTTGAAACTTTATAAAAAGGCAGATCGGGAACACAGGACGTCAAACCAAAAGAAAAGGAAAAAAAAATGTCGGAATCAATATATGTGCTAGTTAATGTTAGACACATAGCTGTGTGTGTATACAGCAGAAGAGGAAGGCTCTAAACCATTCTTATGAAGTAACGAGTTTCTGAAAATTCAGCTGCTCTGTAGGGAAATTATGTTTATGGAGAAGGCCATTAATGGATTATGTATCTCGTATCCAAAATGAAATAACGAAAAGGGTTTTTTAGTCCTATCTCCCAATCCGTAACTATATGTGTCCAAGCTTTGGCGCGCTTTCCATCTTTTAGAGAATGGTTTCATCAAAACCTCCAACAATAAAATAGACAGGTTTCATCAAAACCTTCAAAAATAAAATGGACACTTGCAATCTCAAAGAGACACTAACGGCACCTCGGACTTCCGGATAGTTTATTGCATCATCATTTTTTTTTCCGGTATTGCTGCTTTGCCTTACCAGCACATCTGACCTTCTTGCATCCCATGAGATTCGAAGCCTGATTTGATCGCGCCAGGAGCTGGTATGTTGGGTTGGGATTGTCCTTCTGAAGTCTGACACACAGGAACTTTACGTCCGTACACTTCCGACCACTCAAGTCGATGGTGTGAGAAACGCCCTACAAGAAGTATAACCATTTGCTAGGATATTACTTAGTATATATATATATATATATATATATATATATACATATATATATATATATATATATATATATATATATATATATATATACATACATATATATATATATATATATATAGCAATAATAAAGTCACAACATAGGAATGCAGGGAATGCATTAATAGCCAATCTTGATTTAATGAATAATCCGAATTTTCGAGGAACCTTCCTCTTCTTCAGGGATGACAGTGCGAATATTCACAATGATTATTAAGAGTGAGGTGTTACGTGTTACAAAAAACATTTCCCACTTTTGATCCTTAATAGCTCGAAAACTTTACATCAGATAACACTATCAATTGATATGAGTAATAGCTAAATAGTGTTCAATTTAGTTGGAGGTGCTATTGATCATGAAAGCATTAATCAGTTTCATAAAATCCATGATTGATTTTAAAGTTAAATTCCAGATTTTGGTCAAATTTGAACCCTCTGTACAAAATGGAACTTTACACAAGAACCAATGACGTGTATTTGAGTGTGTGCTGACAATAACCCTGAACAACAGACATGCATGATAACCACGAATACCACCTTTTTAGAGCTCTGCTGACTAGGCTTCTGGACTCTTGCTCAAAGGTACATGAATGATTTATTAATAATTCATGATGGATTGCCCCGGGTACTGCTAGTCTAAATTCATGGTAAAGGGTAAAATGCATGCACACAAAAAGAAAATGAATAAGCGCAGTTTTTATGTGCTTTTTCATACACTACATTTCAGGATGAATAAAGACTAGCTGTGACTGTGGAATTTTTTCATGATAGGGCATTCCAATCCTTGTCTTTGTTCAGGACCATTGTCTGGGTGTTAATCACACACTCCCATACACACCAATTGACCCCTGTGCAAAATTAAATTTTTTTTACAGAGGCTTGAAAACAGAGCAAAATCTGAAACCTAACTTAGAAATAAATCTTGAATTTAATGAAACTGATTCATGCTATCATTTTCAAATTGCTTTCAACAAAATTTATTGTACACTATTCAGATTTGCTCATATCAATATCAGTCATACATAGTTTTTGAACTGGTAAAGATCAGAAATGGGAATTTTTTTTGTAACACCTAGCATATATACATATATATCTACACGCACATAGCATTCTTTGAAAGTTTTACCGGCCATATAATAATGTATATATATATATATATATATATATATGTATATATATATATATATATATATATAGATAAGTAACAAAGCTGCAACAAAGTTCATGCTGTATTCACCAACGGTTTATTTCTTCACACAAATTTTCGAGCGTCTCGCCACCCTTTCTCAAGTGTTGATACTGAGAGTATCAACACTTGAGAAAGGGCGGCGAGACGCTCGAAAATTTGTGTGAAGAAATAAACCGTTGGTGAATACAGCATGAACTTTGTTGCAGCTTTGTTACTTATCTTTTTATCTTGCCAACACGTGGACTACCTTATCAACATATATATATATTTATATATATATATATACATATGTATTCTTTATAAGTATTACCACAGTGGCGGATCCTGAGGAGGACGCACCGGGCGCACTCCCCCCCCCCCCCCCCCTCTGTTTTTTGTTAAAAACAAAAGAAAAAATATATAAAAAAAATATATAAATAGCCTGGTTTCATTTCACGTAAATTTGAATATATTACGAAGACGAAAAGGAATTAACACATATGCACTTGTCAATACTACACCATACTTCAGTAGATTTGTTTGATAAGCAAAATTATGCATCTAATTCAATTCAATTCAATTCAATTCATGCTAATGATATATATCTATCTATCCTTCTAAGTTGTAATCTTATTAAAGGTTCAATCTTTTGAAAAGTTATGAAGGCAGTGAATGGAGAGCAAAAATACATGAGATCTATGGTATCTGTTTGGATGTCTGGTCTGGGGTTGTTGGTTTTTTTTTGTATCTAGGGTATTTTTTTTTTTGTTATTTCAAATGAATGTTATTGCAGGTACATGTTGGAGATTAATTAATGTTTTTGTTGTTTGAAAATTATAGTTATAAGGTTGAGATAGGAAATTTTCCTTATACTTTAATATAAATGTTGCTGTTTCAAATGCAAAAAAAAATAATAATAATGAGTATGATCCATAAAGATACATTGTATATACCTACTTGATATATATATATATATATATATATATATATATATATATATATATGTGTGTGTGTGTGTGTGTGTGTGTGTGTGTGTGTGTGTTTGCGTGTAGGCCTATATAGTGTATTATATTATTAGAGGGAAATGATATAGGTAGAGCTTTATACAAGGCAGGTCCGGTGTCCCTGCACCTACCTCGAATCCGAAAGGTTGTCCCGGCGTAAGAGGGGTGTCTTCTTGAAAAGAGTTGAGCACCTGGTCTGCGGCAGAAATTTGTGGCCCTGTCCCTGCGGCGTTCTTGCTCCCCCACGCCTGTAGCTTCCATAGGTTGGATCCCTGCACGTGACAGAAGGTCATAAAAGAAGCCAACACGACAAAATTTAATCCAAAGACGGACATCAGCGTTTCCAGCGCATCGAAAGTAGTGGAATAAAAATATGCGTAATCATCTCCAATTCCTGCCATTTAAACTCAACAAGCATTTGAAAACCATCACACCTGCCTCAGAGTTTCTGTACCTCTTCCTCCACAAGCTATTGGAAAATTGGATTTGTTCCCCGCCCCTCATAAGTTCGTTATTTATTCCAACAAGCAGGAAAGTACAGTTGCTATCAACAAACAAAAAAATTTCAAACCATATTCTCACAGCGTAAATATAACTTGAATCATAAAATAATGGCAGTGCTAAATTTCCTTTTCCCTCCCAAATTTCTCCGCCCCCTTCTTTTCTCTTCCCTCACCCCATTTTCTTTTTCTCCTCGCCCTTCCCCTCGCCGTTCTCTTCCCCTCCACCACAAAATATGTAGGTTTTGAAATAAGAAATAATTATTATTATGCAGAAGGGTGAAGACTGAGGTATGACTTTTCTTCAATGAGTCTCCATCTTACAAAATGAAATCTGTAAGATCGCAAACTACTGATCTATGTTTTTAACAAAAATAGTCGATTCCTGCTGGTTCTATTTTTTTTTTCAATATGTCTGTTAAAAGGCAGATCAGCAGTTGCGGTCTTACAAATTTCATTTGTGCATAGGGGGACAAATAGAAGTAAACTCAGACATCTATGTAGGTTTTGTTGTGAGAAAGCAGTGAAAGAGAAAAAAAAAATGACCACGGCTTGAAAGCAGGTTATTCTCCAACCTCTATTCTCGTGGTGTCACGCGTGTCGTATCTCACGTCGACATTAAAGGTGATATCATTTCGTTGCCCTTCATTAAGTTCTACCGCCGTTGGTAGTACGCTATTCACACGGATGGTTGGCTCTGAAAAAGAATGATATAATATTAGGTTGGCAATGTTCGTCCAGTCTTCATAAGCCTACACACACACACACACACACACGCACGCACTCGCACACGCACACGCACACACACATGATTTTGACAATCTCATTCATGCCTTTGACCTTCCGAGTGAAATTGAGCAGGGTGTCCGAGCAATTCTCATTATGAATTAATGAATATGAGTAAAAAAAAAAAAAAAAGGAAAAAAAAGGCATAGTTGCATATGAACAGATTATACAGAGTGGCTCGTGAGAGGATATGTCCCCTCTTTTTCATGTCTAAGAAAATTCGAACGTACCAACCATTCCAAGAATTATAAGTTTCGCAGTCGACGTTCATGCACTAATCGTAATGTTCTGAAACGTACATACATTTGATATACATACCTTGGGAGCACTGCTGTCTCTTGCACGAAACAATGGAATTAGTGGAATCTCTCCCTATCAGCGTGTACCTGGGTCTGGGGCGCCCTCCTTGACCAAACTCAAGACAGAGGAAAAGTTTTTCTGGAGTGCAACCGAGTCCACGCAAGTCTAACCTGCAAGTTAGATATGGAATTGCGGAAAAAAAAGAACTAAATCAATCCCTCGTCTTTTAAGGAAATTGTAACGTGTGATACATAACACCAACACTTGCAGCAGGTCGCAAGTGTCATTGCAAACGGTGGGACAAAAATCAGCTGAGTCCGTGTCGTGGGATCACTTCAACATAAATCTTACCCTAAAACTCCATTCTGTGACGAGATATGCACGATATCTGACGTCTGACGGCGTCTGAAAAATGCTTGTACACTTTCGTGAAAACATCTCCTCTAACAGCTACCAAACATTGAAAATTTCAACTTTCTACCTAAAATTTAAATTTTACTCACACGGAATTGACGGCTTGGACTTAAATTTGCCATTACATTCCATAACGAGTCTTTAGGTAAAGTCAATGAGGCTAAATTTGCATTTCTGACCACAAGACCTACACCAATTCAAAGTGCTTCGTAGCGAGCGCGGCGTGTGCGTAACCTTTGATAGTCTGCTATAGCGATCGTTTCTTTCGGCGCGTTGCTTGAGTTTACTGCCACGCGTGACCATCAACCTCTAAAAGTGGTTTTCTGTTTCTGCTCTCATGAAAAACTGAACTACAGTGTGCAAATGAAGCAACAAATTGTCATTTTTGGTCAATTGTGGAATGTAAATTCAAAGTCATTATCGATGTCTCCGAAACAAAGCAAACAAAATCAAGATAAGATTTATGTAGGTCTGAGATACCGAAATAATCACATTAAAATCTGTGTATCGCGCACAGATTGTGCCCCCCCCCCCATATAACTTCTTTATTATATGATGTATGACTACATATTTGGCAAATGTGTAGAGCAACTTATACTCAACATGACCCAACATTTCTCAAGGTCATCCCCTGAGGGCGCTATTTACCAAAATATACAGAAATACATAGGAAATACGCTAAAATCATGTTTTTTCTTTTTATTTCTTTATCCCCAGTATATATGTTTTTATTTCATATCAATCATTTTCATATTTACCAAAAAGGAAAAGCAAGTCAACCTTCACGATTTGTTATGGTTGAAATTTCTCAAGGTCAACACGTGGGGGCGCTACTCGTTACAATATAAAGAAATATATGAAACCTATGATGTATTGCTTGGAATGGGTACATATATTGGTATCACATTTCATATTTCCAAAATATTGAGATTTTGAGTTTGCAGATTGATAATATGATTTTAAAAAAGGATATTACAGGCAAAACTTGTGTGAAGATCACACAAAATAAAAGGGTAGTCTTTGGAAAATGCTGTATTTGCGATTATTTCTATTATAACTATTGTTTGATGCCTATGTCATATAAAAAATAAAGGAAATAATAAGAAGACCATTTCAGGGTAATTCACAACCATAATTACTTCACATTTTGGTCCTTCAGCAAATTACAGCCAAGAAAACCCCCATTTCATTTATTATTATATTGTTAAGTGAAATTGGCACAGAAAATCATTCAAAATCTGACTGACATGGTTGTCAGTTTACGGTTGCCATGGCAACCAACAATATCTGACATAGCTAAATTATATATCAAAATGTTTGCAATAAAATTTTAGGAAAAGTTACCAAATTTGGTTGAAATCGAGTAAAGGGTGTAGGAGTGGCAAACGAAAATATGGTGGGGGGGCACAATATGCCCCCCCCCCCCCCTTGGGCTTTATAGAGCTAAGAATGAGGCCTCCACCTTCAAGCACATTATGCTACCGTCAGAAGTCCCGACCTATTCATCTCTTCCCCTGTCATGATTTGTATTGTTTTTAAATTTGTTTCAAATTAAGAGAATAAAGAAAGTTGCAAAATAGACGTTCATCGACAGTAGGTAGAGTGGTAGTTTACTGTCCTTCCATTTCAGTGTTTTACGATTTTGGTCACTTAATTCTCGAAAGACGTACCTTGTAGAAACGGTAAATGTGTTAGTACTTCCACTGCGAACCTCCCGGTTCCGATCCGATCCCCTCAGCAGCTGCTCGTTTTCGTCGGTCCTGCTTTCCCCGCTGGAGTCAGAACTTGTGAAGATGCCCAATCGCCACAGGTCGGAGGTCCCCGACCCACCAAAAGGATTTGGTGTTGGTTCCAAGCTCACGGATACCTCCAAGTCTAGAGTTGTGGAGCCGTCTGGACGGTTTCCTGTACTGCTGGAACTCATTGCCCACCCCATGGAGCGGATCCGAACCTGAGGATCGTCACTGCCTCCCCCACCAGCACCCCCGGATCCACCAGGACCTCCGGATCCACCAGGACCACCGGACCCACCTGGACCGCCCGAGCCACCGGACCCACCTGGACCGCCCGAGCCACCGGACCCACCAGGTCTTGATTCTGTACCAGAACACAAATATTTTAACAAAGATGATCACACACAACACACACGCGCGCGAACACGCACACACACACACACTCATACGAAATGTTCTCTTTGTCCCTCTCACCCGTTCCCAGTCCTTGTTTATTTCTTTTTTTATCTTTTTAATCTTTATTTGATAGTAACGGCTTATCTTTTTTTCCTTTCGCTTTTGTCTCATACGCTCCTTCTCGCATGAAGTCTTTGTCATTTTTTTTCTGCTTACCATCCTCGTTCCAGGCCTATATACCTGTCCTTTCACCATTGTACATTACTATCACCAATTTACACACCTCTTCTTTTCACTTTGTACTTTCATATGTGGTCACTACATTCTTTAAAACGGAAATCGGCGACAAAATAATGATAGAAGTTAGACTAAAATGAATGAGTAAAATCTTATAAACACATGTCGCAACAACGAAGCTTTGATCAAAATCGGTGAAAATTAAGGAAGCTAAGAATTTTGAGGTTTCGCTCTTATCATGAAAACAGTTCTTGAACAGACAATGTCAATATGCAAATAATGATTTGATGATGTCATCGCCTCACAACTTGCCAAAGAGTTCGTAAAAACATCTTAAAATATTATTATTATTTTTTTTTTTGGGGGGGGGGGGGGGAGGGGGTTTCAAGCATAATTAGGCCACTGTCTTAAAACTGCTTAAAGGCTACTTTATCTGTTTGATAGTTATTTTGAAGTTATTCCTTCAGGAATTGCACAATATCTTACACTTTGATTATGGATCGTATTGTAAATAGTAATTGTAAGTAGATGATATCATAATCTCACTCTTTTGCATTTTCATATCAATCGGTCAAGACCTGTTTTGCAAAAAAAAAAAACAAAAAAAACCAAAAAAAAAAACGGCCAAATCTTTAACATTTTATAGCTTCTTTACTTTTCATCACATTTTGATCAGTGTTATTTCTTTCTTTCTTTTTTTTTTCTTTCTTTTAATGTTGTTTTTGTAGCATTTCACTCTTTCTTCTCAGACCAACTTGTGACTAGTCTGGAATTCCTCTCTTAGAATTTACTATGGCAAGCTGCGAGAATGTTGCCCTCACCTTCGCGGCAGCTCTGCTGCTGGCAGGAAACGACTTTCTCCAGCAAAAATTCAGTGGTTGGTCTCTCTCCTTTGTCGAATTCGATGCACAGGAATGGGTACGTACATCCAATTTCTGCCGCCGGAAAGTTGAAAGATCCGCTGAGCGTTACGGGCTGTCCTGGTCGCCAGATCTTGCGTCTTCCGAGGTAATCTAAAATGTCTCTGACTTCGTTGAACCTGCCGATTGGTTCATAAATGGGTGGCTTGAATTCAACGAGTTTCATACGAAATACGACGTTTCAAGCATGCTCATTGATTACCAGTACTTATTGATATCTCTGCTTGCAGAAGTCGGGACTCAGCGTAACTTGCATGTTACTGTGATATTTATGTGACTAACAAAACACATGGCGAGGGAACATGCAAATTATGCTGAGTAGAGGGGAGGGTGCGCTCCAATGTCTTTTGTTAAACATTTCAGTACTTTAGCAATGATTGAAAGATGAGGTCATACGAGGAATATTGGTTTGGAAGGATTTTTTTGTGGGCGTTCCCAAGTAATCTGAAGAAAAATAGAAGAAAAAAAATCGTTAGAAATATATGGAATGTTTTTAGATATTCGTTTCACCGCAAACGTGATGTTGAGGGTATCGTAAATCAACATAAATCAACATGCATTTGGATTTCAGGGGCCCTTTAAGCTAAGACAACGAAAATTGTTGCTTGTTTGTTTTACACTAAAAAAAAAAAAATGGATTGTAAGCAGATGTGCAGGAAATGTGTGCACACCGCGGAGTTTCGGGGTACACTGCACTGCATAAAAAAAAAAATGCAGGGTGTTTGGGGTTTCAAGGAGGACCACAGTTCGGGGTTCCGACAAGTACATTGTACTAAAGTTTGGCAGGAGCCATGCAACGATTATAAAGGGAAATGACCCGTTACTCCAGACAGGGCATCGTCACCAGCTTAGAACAACCAAGCAACCAAGCAAGCTCAAGAACTGGAAACTTATCGAGTTTGTATTTATGTTCTTATCAAGCGTGTAAATCATCTCAACTTTGAAACCAGTATAATAAAATCACTGTTTATTGTAAGAATACGGTGCGATTGGCTACTTATTTCGAGGCACACTAGCTGCGCAAGTAGAACGAGTTGATGAATGAATGGTCTGTTAACAATCTGTTGCATTTGGAGATAGTCAACCATTGACTGTACGTCCCTATAGAAAAGATCCCAGTCGCAGGGAGGACTTTCGTTCCCCACATGTACTTTCTACCATTAGGAGCAGTGATTTAAAAAATAAATGGAGATATCCCATTTGATGCATATGCGTAGGTCACGTGTATCACAAAACATCCTACAATATATTTAAGAAATTGCAATAAAGCCTAAAATATAAGAAGATATAAATATTTTTCTGAATAAACCATGACTGTAGACGGTTTAGTCTAGACACATTTTTATCGTAACCATTTGACACATTTTCATTATGCAAACTAGACACATTTTTCGTATAACCATTGTTCACATTTTGCACATTTAACTGTTCTTAACCTTGATTATACTGATTCAAATTTTTACATTGGTTGTTTCTATTCCTGACTCACATTTTAGAAATATGTCGAAGCACTGTTTCTTGTGTGTGTGTGTGTGTGTGTGTGTGTGTGTTTTGTTTGTGTTTTTTTTTTTTGTTTGTTTCATCTGCAAATGGTGAATTATGCCTTTAAAGGGGAATTGGATTTTCACAATTCACATCATGTAGTACATAAATTGATAGCTCCGTGTTTAGATTAATCTATGGAATAAGCCAGTTCGGAGTTAGCTCATGGGCACATTGGTCCGAATGACCTTTCTTCTTTCTCAGTCAGTTAGGGGCACTTCACTCGTTTTAGAGCGACATAATACGTAAGCTTTACATAACAATTTATGGAATTTATTGATCCTGTTCGAAAAAAAAAAGAATGAACTTGCGTAGACCAGATGACCAGAATGATCCGCCAATTAACACTTAGGAAAGCATTAATTACATTATTTTGCATTGAATGTATTAACAATCTATTGATAGTGCCAAATACCACGTTTGCTGTCAGGTGGATGTGCTGGCAAGCAGCATATAAGGATTACATGAATAATCATTACATCACAGATGCTTATCCCAGCGAATCTAAAAACCACCATGCCTGTTGGTACGAATGACCTTTCTTCTGCTCATGCGCAAAGTGGAACTGCGAACTGGCTTATTAATTGTGGTCCTTTAGCAGAGAAACCCACTCTGGAAAGTCCGAAACAAATTACACTGAACAAGGATGATTACATAGAAGCTTCACTATGCTTAAAAATGCATGAGTGAGGACTCACTGTAAGAATGCATAAGTAGGAGGCTCAATGATATTTCAGAAATGTAGCAATGTAATTCCATTCCAATACCGCTTCCTTACTTAACAAGGTCACTTGTGCATAATTTATGCATGTTTTCTTCTTTTGTCCTGTGTCCTTGAGTCCCCACTCAGGCATACTTACGGTGAAGCTGCTATGTCATCATCCTTGAAAACATTCTTATTCCTTATTCCAATCACTATAAATTCTGAAACTCTGTACCAAGTATTACCAATTTATAATTTTTCAAATGTAAAAGTCTGAAAATCATTCAGAGTTCTCCAATAAAAGTCCCCTGTGACAACTCCCAAAGTTTATGTCATCTGTTTGAGAAGGAACTGAAACAAAACTAAAGGGAATATAAATACTAAAAAACGGGTATGTTTTGATATTTACATTTCATCATGACCCTCGGTATGTGAAAAACAATAAACACAGATAGTTGCAGTTATAAGAGGTGTAGGAATTATACTCGTAATACATGAACGTTTCCAGTCAAACAGCTTGACTAGAAAGACAACCAGTTTTAATACTGAACCGACGCAGCGGCCGTACGTACCTGCTATCGCCGTTTGCATCGTTGCTCGTGAACACGCCGACCCGCCATAGTCCGTCACCTGAGATTGTGTCCGTGTTTTGGCTTGGAGTGAGTGTCACGTGAAGAGTCATTCGAGCCTGTCCGTTGCTCCTGATGCTGTAAGGATCTAGTGAGGCACTCATCCCGTCGTATCTGGCGGTAAGACCTGTAAGGGGGAATAAATAACAGATTTATTGCGCATGATATTCAAGGAAATGTCTCTGGAGAGCTTGCTTTGTTTTACTATTCTAGTTACACCCCGCGTTTCCATCTGTCCTCCGTTTTTGCTTCTCTCACGAGAAAACTATTACAAGATAATTAGCTCTTATAGGATGTTCCTCCCACTCGAATTGAAAAGCTGTAAATTGCGTTATACCTGCCTTCAGCTGTAATATTGTGTGTTATTTCTTACCAGTTATACTTTAGATTTATTTATTTGTTTAGTTTGTGTCATGTTAATTCGTAAAAAGCGGAAATAAATGAGCCGATGAACTTAATTCAATTCAATTTCCTAAATTGAAAATTTTATTGTAATTTCCTAAGTTGAAAATGTTCCTAATTTGAAAAATTTTATTTAAAGATGACCAATTTTCTACTTCGTGGAACAATTAAATGAATGAAATCGGATATATTTTTGTAGAAGGGTAATGTGGGTAATGTGATGAGGATAAATATGGTCTACCAATCGGGAAATAGTTCTAACTCAACTTAGAGTCATGATTCTTGATAATATCCGTAATTGCAAAGAACTTTTGAACATGTTGAACGTTTCATTGCGCCAAGAGTATTTGCGACAACAAGAAAAACCTTTTGTGAATTTGATTGCAACTGTTAACGAAACGTTAAATTTGCTACGTTGGCAGACATTCGCCGCTCAGTGAGATACTCTCTTTAAATCCGTTCGGAAATAGAGAACGTGATATTGGATATAAATAGTACATAAAGAAAATATGTAACTGTAAATATGGCAGATATATTTGTTTTGCCTTTACCTGATGGGCAGTCGAATTCAGAGCATAATTTTACCACGCCTCCCTGGTGTGCCAGATTGAATGACGTAGAAGCTGCATCGTTCTTGGCAAACTCAATGCAGAAGTAGGGATGCCTGTTGGGGATGACGCAGATCTCTCGGAGATCAAATTGCGTTTGTCCTACGAGTTTCAACGGATTATTCGCACTGAAGGTAAAAATAGATATAGGAAAACAAACGATTAAATCAATAGATGAATAGATAAATACATGTATATGAATATCAAAAGTCAGTTAAGCAGTAAATACAATGAAAATAAGAAATGACTATGACAGATTAAAAATAAGAATGTGAAAAGAAAAAAAAGGAAGAAAGCGCGTCTCATGTTATTCGGGTTTTTTTAGGCCATAAACTGGGGTTCTGACAAATAAGCCTATGAACAAAACAAGATCTTTCCCGCAAAAGTCAGGACATGTAATAATGATTTGGCGATATCTCCATCTCCTTAACAATGTTAAGTATCTCCCCTCTCCCATCGTATCGTCTTGGCTTTGGACAAAGCTGATTTTTGCGGTTATAATCATAGATTTTTTATTATTATATTATTTTTTGCAAGCTAGTAAAACCTCTTCTTTCTTTCTTTTTTCACTATTTAGAAATCATGGAGCTCTCGTACTTGTGAGGTGTGCGCATGGCCCTCGAATCAAGAATGTTGTTCTGATAGGCGTATTTCCGTCCCTCCCCGTATTGGTCGTCAGCGGCGTACACGCCCATTCTCCACAGGTTCCTGCCGCTAACGCTGTCCGAGCCGGTGTCGGGCGTGAGAGTCATGGCGACGTTCATGCCGGTTAGGCCGTTGGGCTGGTAGCCGCCGGTGATGTTCCAACCAACTCCCACATTCTGGAAGAGAACGGTCGGGCCTTGCTGGGCCGAGGCTGTTTATATCAAATTTGTTTTGTTTGTTTTTTATTAGAGGAATAAATGAAAAAGGATAAAAGACGGTAATGAGAACAATAGAATATAAACTCTTGACGCTGTCGAAGGAAGAAATTGAGAGGTTAGACAATTTATTTGGATCCCCATTTCCCAGGTATCACCAACAGACATTGAAACCACCGCATCATTCGAGCCGCTCTTTTGATTCAAATACACATGAACAGAACCATACAACACATAACATCAAGTTTTCTCTCACACATGGGCACAAAACCCCATACACACAAACACAAACACACACACACACACACACACACACACACACACTCGTATATACATGCACACGCTGAATTCTCATATTCATAACACAAACGGTCATGCCACAACAGTAGGACAAGCAGACAAGTCGGGAAGGAACACAAGGGAGAACCACAAACTCTTGACATAGTTTTTGTTGTGGGTATTACATAGACAGGTAGGGTTTGCGTTGGCAAACAAGTGACACAGATACCTGACAAAGACATGTACTTGAACGCAGACAAACAGACAGACAGACGAACAAGAAGACAGACAATGCAACATGATGGTGATAATTCTGACATGGTTATGACAAAAAAAAAAAAGGAATTTATGTCGTGTGCAGGAAGCGTAAGGGAGGTTGAACGGAAATATCAATAACATCTCAACTCACCTGCATTGCCTCCGTGCTGAAACCTTTAGACAAAAGCTTGGAAGAAAGAATTCAAATCCTCAAAAGACAAACCATGTAAAATGTTCTTTTCAAGGCCATAATGAGATTTGCATTGCTTTCGAAGGTGGGCACGCGCACGTTTGTCTATATTTAATCCTGAAGATTATGAATCAAAGATAGTGACTATCAAGAAATTCTGGGAAATCACTCCTATAATAATTTTACTACTTAAAGCTTTTCCCTCCATATCGTCGAATTTCTTGAAAATTTTGAATTTCGTCGTCATCACTTAGATTATTGGTTTATCGAAATAAAATACTGTATCTCATGACTTTCTTTTTTTAAATTTCGGAGTACGCATGTTTTATCCATCTTCCAAACAGCAAGCGAAACATTTTTTTTTTTCCATCTCCAACAAACACGTGGAAAACAGGATCACCTTCCTCGGGTTACTATCAATTCAAAAACCCCTAAAATTTCTTCTTCTAAACAAAGTATTCCTTCGTCCTGCCTCAGATGACCTTTCTTCGCATTTTCATCCCTTCTCGAATTTGTTACCTTTGACCCCTGTAAATTTATCTCCAGATACATGTTATATTTTCAACAATGCATCGATTGATAATTCCGAAAAGTCACTAGAAGATTACAGGCTTTTATGAAGACATAATTTGCATTGTGTGTTTTCCTTCATAATTATTTTAAGAACTAGTTCTTACTTATTCCCTGCAATTGAGTTCGTCGATTCGCATTTGGATTTTGTAATGACGTGTATGTGACTAAGACATTTAACGTCAATTGCCCGATATTCTTGAGAGAAATCGTAGTCAAAGACGTTGCAGCCAAAGGCAGCGATCGTGGAGGTCCATCTTGAATCTCCCATGGACGCTAGTATAGGCATACAGGGGGAGTTCCGCGACAATGGTTTGGCAGCCTCGTCCAAGATCTACGAGTGGGTGGGTGACAAGAGAAGATGGAAGAACATTAACTGAACATACCTCCTACTGCTGACGTGTGGCATTTACAAAGGGATTAAACATAATTTATATGTACGTCAAGAGACATGTTTGATGGACTATTTATCTTATTCTGTGAGGAATTCACTCCGTAATTATCCAGCCGTTCCGTAAATGCTATAGGCTTTCTGCGACATGTCCTATTTACGTATATAGGCCCTACTTGTTACTTCTTCTTTGTTTCAGAATGCGAAATGACATCAATTATGGTATGACTGCGTTAGAAACAGACGTTGATACATCACGTGTTTTCATGTCAGAGGACTTTATCATTTCCCTGAACAGCATGCATATATACCGCAACAAGATCAAAAGGCGTTGATATGGACCGCCTTTGTTAAAACATTCCTTTGAAATAGTAATTATTTTTCTTATATGCCTAAGAGGGAAAATAATGAACATTATTAAGAAAAACATACGTAACAAACAAAAAAATCAACATCCCGGCCATAATGTATAAGCTGTTGCATCATGTTAAATTCCACAACCAAAGTTAACTTTATCAATTACAAAGAGGTACTTGATAAGTAACCCTTTGCACACTAAAAGTCACTTGCGAATACAGCAAGATAATTTTCTTAATTTGCATCTTTAAAAAAAAACACCACGAAATAACTGTAATTCAATTCAATTCAAAGTTTATTTCATTTTCCGACAAAACATAAGTTACACTTCTTTTGACAACAGAGAATAAGGTAAACAGAACATTATGTATTGAAAAGAATGTACAACAATTGAGGACCTTATAGTAATTATACATTGTTGTAAAAAAGAAACAGAAGTGATCAATAACATGAACACTTGTGATGCGCCAGTATCCACGATGACTTGATGGTTATGTCGCAGAGAAAGGAAGATAGAAGATATGATGAGAACAAGAATGAAGGAAACAAAAGGTATAATAGTGCTTCTCCAAATAACCGAGTTTTAATTAAAATCTAAGGAAGGACGAATCATTCGAATGTCTTGAAGAAATTCCACAAGATAACGAGATTATTTGGCTCAGAATTAGCACTATGGAAGTATCAATCATCCCTGAAATATTATTTACTATTCATTTTATAATGAAATTGTGGTACCTTGTTTTATTCAACTCTAATGACCACATCGACCTTTTCAGATTCTGTTCAATGCTTTCTATCAAGTGAACGAAAAATTGAAAATGACTGGCGCACAATTTATTCCGATAGTAGACACTAATTGAGGCATACAATAAATACTGTTTGGTTCACCCCGCGTTAATCAACTAATGAATGCGGGTTTGAGAAAAAAAAAATCTAGTTTTCATATAGGTTTCGCTAAAATTTTTCACAGGAAGAATGTGTACTAGATGACGCGTAATTGCCCGTTTCTGAAAGATGTCAATAACAGTATTTCGTATACATACAGTAATCAATTCCTTATGCTACAGTTAATTGCTCTGTAAATATATAAAGTGATCTTTAAAAAAATCGTAATTCAAAAAGGGGTAAAAAACCAAGTTTTTATTTTAATCTTTTAAATTGATCATACTATAAATCGTTTACCTGCCCTTTTCATGATATAAACTGATGAGATCATCGCTATTATACAATAGCATGCCTACATTAATTTACATGAAAAAGAAAAAAAACACAATAGGTAGCTTAAAGGCATAGTTTACCATTTGCAGATGAAATCAAAACCAGCATTAGTGCTTTAAAATAGTTCTAAAATGTGAGTTAGGGATAGAAACAACCACTGTAAGAATTTGAATTAGTAAAATCGATGTTAAGTATTGTTAACTATACAAAATGTGAACAATAGTTATAATAAAAATGTTTCCAGACTAAACCGTCTACAGTAACGGTTTATTGAGAAATCTACAGATATCTCCTTATATCATAGGCTTTATCACAAAAATTTTATATGATAGGATGTTTTGTGGTATAAGAGACCTACACATATGCATCAAATGCCATACCTTGAAAAAAAAATATTTTCATGAAGTGTAAGTTATCACCCTTTGCTCAGCTGCATGACTTCAGACTTAAAGATAAAGATACGTAACGTAAACAGATTTTACAAATTGATGATAATGATAACGATAATAATAATGATTATTATTATCATCGTAATCATAATGACGAAAATAATATTAATTCCCGGATTTTCTTATAATTCTATAAGCATATGTAGATTCAGTAAGTCTATAAAAGGTAGGTCGCTTATGTGCTGTCCCGTAGTATTGTGGTCAACAGTTTGTTATATCTTATTCTTGGGTGCTTGGGTTTTTTTTTGTGTGTGTGTGTGTGTGTGTGTGTGCTTAATGACTACTAGTTTTCCAAATAATAAATATGCGAGATAAGCAAAATATCTGCTTCGCCACACGCCACCCTGTCAGAGCCGGCGTTTGTTTGTTTCTTCTTTTCTTGGTTTTCATAATTTAATAATGATCTCCATAGCAAATCCCTGGCTCACAGAATTGAAGACAAATAGAAAGGTCAGACCAGGGAGATAGGATCCCTGCTCTGACCACGTGACCTAATATTACTAGTACAAGGCCCTTTGACTTACAGAGCTTACAAAAAAAGTCAAAAAGAAAAAAAAGAACAACTCTGGGAGCGATGGCGTGAAGCCTGCTAGAAGAATCAGGCTAAACGGGGACATGCACTGCATGTAGGTGTTGTAATTTCTGACAAAGGATTCGACCCAACGATTGGAATAGTGATGAAGATATTGTAATGAGTCACTAAAATAATTAGAAAAAAATTAACGTACGCTTGAAAAAACAAAACAAAGAGAGGAGAAAGCATAATCAATGATTGACGGATGTAGTTTCCACATACACATACATTCCACATACATCATACGCTATATGGGGTTCAAATTACGTTATTTCGCAGATGACAAGGAACTTTGCTTTAATTTCTGCATAAACGTATCATCAATATTATGTATTTTGCCCTAAGTGTGAGAATTCTGATCCAAATTATAGTGCATTTCCTAAACATATAGGACCTATATGTTCCTGATGACTTCAATAACGGAGTAAAATCAACTGAATTGAATGAAATGAATACGATATTTCAGTTTAACTGAATTCAATCGAAGGGGTTGAGGTTACATAAAAAATATGGAATGCGAAAGTCTCACTAGTTTTCATCGAAGTTACATTAGATGAAACAATATCCCTGCACATTAGCTGAGGCGACAGTCATGAACTCACAGCTCTCCTTTTCATTTCTGCATAAACATATCATCAAAATTATGTATTTTGTCTTAAGTGTGACAACTAGAAGTTTTCCCGCAAAATAACAGGTCATCATTGCTTAGTTATTTGTTTTCGACAAAATAGAATTGGGGAAAATTAAATTGTGCTTATAAAGGGACACTTGTAAGACCATGGCATTACCGCTTGAACATTACTAATCTTTGTATGTAGTTTTTCTGATGATATTACGGACAATCTTATAGATTGCGAATGCAAAAACAGACAAACACCATTTTCTTTTTTTTTTCTCATGAAAAGAAGGTCATCATCAAATGCAAAAAAGAGAAGATCTTTTCAATGATACTGCACTCGTTCCTTAACAAGAAATGCTTTTGAAGATGCCATTAAAATTATAGCTTATATTTCAATTCTTTTCCGTGTTTTTTAAGCAGGTTTAGTGTCAACTCTCACAAATTGATAAAAACTGATATATCGGATTTTATTTTGTGAAACTTTAACTTCCAAACTTCCTTCCAAGATCGACGAAATTTTCTGCAATTATTCATGTCTGATTTCACCCTAAATATTTACAACAGCAATCTTGAACCTGGACTGAAATTTCACTTTAATTACAAGTCTATTTCATTCAAATTTATGAATTCTTCCGTCGGGATGTTTTCATTGCAACTGATTTTGTCAATCAGTTGCAAAGTCTATTTCAGTCTACACCTACAACTTTTTTCCACTTAGGGGTATTTTACTTTCTTACAAATTTCGAACTGACCTTACGAGAGAATGTGGACCCAGAACGGATGTGCCAGAAAAGCAAGTTTCCTCCCTCGAGAAAACTCGACGAAGAATTGGTAGTTCATGCTGCAATTCACCTAAAAAAAAAAAGTAACACAAGGACACGCGGTTGCCATAGATACGGATACAAACAGACTGGAGGAAGAAGGGTGGAATACCTTAAAATATAATTTTAAAAACAAATTTGTATGTTTTTTCAGCATTATTTTCGAACAAGTTGACTGCATCTGCTCTTTTGATATTGGCGGGAAGACGTTTTGCTGTTATCAGTGGAAAGCTCGTTTTACACAGGATAAACAATTTAGTGATGATTGGGGTTGAACTATAAGAGACACCTTCCATGGACTTGGAACGAGGATTTCTATTGAGAGGTGGTGACAATAAATTCTGGATGAAATTCTGGACACATGTTGAGCGCCAACCTTGTAAGCAGGAGAAAGTCATACAAACAGCATCTCGAATCTAACCGCGCCTATTGTATTGGCAGCCAGTGTAATTTTCGCAAGATTACTTATTTTGCAGCTGAATATTGGAGTTTTGAATATAATTAACTTTCCAGCTGTGTATTGGAGTTTTTGAAGTTTACCAGTTTGTGTATCCCAAGAAGTCCACCCTATATATATATATATATATCACAATGGTCACCGCGTGACATTTATGTTGGAAGTACAAGTCACAAGCACGTTTATACACGTTTCGATTTTCATAGGTATTCATAGTATAGTTAGACGTGCATCAAGTAAAACTTTTACTTTAACGATTATATGTCCTTTATTTAATTCATGAGTCCTACATTATACTTCCACATGCAATCTGGAGCAGAATAAGGGGATTAAATCAACATTAGTTTTTTGTTTTTTCAAAATCGATATCAATCTCAAACGTTGTCACCTCAATCACTGTTGATAGTATGTGTGTCTTACCTTTTGGAGATGGTGGCCAACGGGCTCCCACCAGGGATCTTGTGGGACCGCGTCTGTCTCACCGGCGAGGTGAGCCTGGTCTCACCCAAGAGCTGGTGCTCGGATGATCCCATCCTCTCTTAGATGTCAGTTTCGTATGACACGGCTCCGAAAGGAACCTATTTTCCAGAGGCCCCGGTCGAAGATGCTATCCCCCTCCTCCGAAGTTTGAAAGGAGATACGGAGGAGGTGGAGCTGTGGCGGTGAAAGAGATCTTGGTATTCAACGTACGCACGTTCACAAACCAAATGAAGCGCACCAGAATAATGACCACGTATCTGCTTGTAGGTGTTGGCTCCGCCGGGGACTAACATATGCGTTATGACGTGGCGAACGGAAGTACGTGTACGGTGATGTGGTGCGCTGTTTACTCATGAATACTGTTTATGTATTCAATCAAGATTACCATTGCTCCATGATCTAGCTTTGTCTTGAGGATAGAATGCGACTGGAGTTAAGAGCGTCCTTAATTGAGGATGGATGAAACTGCAGTCAATCATGGAATAGGCGATGAGTGCCTTTTCATGGACGCAAATCTATAAACCTATACAATTGTATTATGCAAAACAGAAAGGTTGATGAATAATGTAGCAGATACCTTAACATCTTTCGTCATGTGATCTGTCTATGGAAAAGTGCTTACCTGTTCATTCTCGTCAGTCCGCGAACGATTGTTTGTTTGGTTCATCTCCCCTCCCCCCCCCCCCTCCTTTTTTTCCGGTAGCAAGGACACTGCAAGAGGTGGATCTTCATACGTATGATGACATCACTACATGTTTCACAATGATTGGCAGCATCCTTTATGTGGGTGTATTCGAATTGCGTTAGTGGCTCCACTCTCTAACCTATTGGAATCTCGCACAGACTGGGTGTATGGTAACAGAAACGATTGATTCACACTCCAAACTTAAGATCAAATTTTGCTGGATCCCAGGGGAGGAAGGTTGTATGCAAAATTGATTCTGCAAAGAATAAATGATAGAGAGATGGATAATTTATGCACTAACAATACCGGAGGAACCTTACTCACACAAACACGCTCTCACGTCACTCACATACATACAGACATACACACACACCTACAAAAAAAAAGACTAGCATTGGGTAAAAATACACATTCAGCAAACTTAACCGTGGTTCAATCGAATTTCAGCTGACGCCGTTATGGCTGACCTTTCTCCGTGGCCTTCTGACACACGGGGGAAAAAGAGATCTGATATATTTTTAAGTATCTGCGCCTCTTTCTGGGGGCATCTTTATTTGTCATATTGCATTACAACGTCACTACGTTACCCTTTTTGACAGTTTTAGGACGCTATACGGCAATGGACCGAATTCTATAAAACCGCAGTCTTTAGAATCAGTAATATATCTAAGATGAATTATTTCTAGTCATTTCCCATCTCAATAGCATTATGATTATGTAGATTGATGGAATGCAGCATTGTAATAAGTAGAGTAGAGAACATGAGCGAATAAAGTTTGAGGAAATTATGTAGGACTATCAGTTCAAAAGTTATGAAGGATTAAGATCTCAGTTCCGCTCTCGTTAGGATGAGAAGACTGCAACAGTTCGTGACGTCACTGCAAGACAACTATACAAACGAAATAAAATATATGTTTTTTTAAAGAACACTTCCTCTCATCTTGCTACAGTTACTGACGAAAGGGTAATATCATTCCCCGTGCTTTTTGATACGATACAGATAAGTCAATGCTCTTTATGCTAGAAAATGAAAATACGGAGAATACCCCTCTTATTTTCTTTATGACATATGATGTGCCGTTATTCTGCAGTGACATGAAAAAACTGTAGTAGTCTTCTTATCCAGTAATGGCGGCACTGGAACTTTAAATATCTATCACTTTCGAACGGAGTTCAATATTGCTCAAACCTGACTGACTTGTTTGACTAATATCAGTGCATTAACTCATTAACCCTTTTAACACTTTAAACACCTTTTTCTCTTTCTGATAAAGTATAATGTGATGGTGGTTTTCTAATCTCCCTCTTCATTTTCGCTTTTTCTCCCGTTCTTTCTCCCAAACACATATCCCCCCCCCCCCCCAACACACACAAAAACAATTTCTGAGTCCAGCAAGGTTAAAAAAGTACACGTGTAAAATAATTATATTTCGGTCTCTATACCTAATTGTTATAACTATATACTGCTTATATCTTAGTCTGTATAAAGCAAGAAATATTCGCGGCATGAAATTTTCGATAATGCCGCTGGCATCCAATGCATCATAATGTAGACAAGAACTTTCGCGTGCATTCTAATTTTGAGAATCTTGGCTCTCTCAAAATTCGAGAAATTAAAATGCAAGCGCAAATTTCCGGTTCTGCAACTCGTTATAATTTCATCTCCTGTCTGCTATATTCCAGTATGCATGGTTTTCTATTCCTCTATTTTCATGAAATTGTCTGTTTTCAAACACTCCTTGCACTTTCCCTTTTATTTAATTTCGCGGTGTCTTTCTTTCCCATTTCCTTGTCTCTCTATTCTATCATTTCTCTGAGAAACTTTTTCACGTTTCTTTTCATTTTCTTCTGTTTTTCTTCAATCATAGGCATCGGTAAAAAAATAAAAGTTAAGGAATTGATTGAAATCAAAGTTTGAATTAAGATTAAATCAAAGAAAGTGAAAGTGACGTCATATTCGACGATGGTGGGAGGACTATAAAAGAGAAAACATCTGTCCATGTTTGGCACTCGTGAAAGAGCAAACTACCTTGAAATGTATTAGGCCATCTGTATTGTGGCCAACTACAAAGCAGATCGAGGTATCCTGGTACTTCCTTGCGCGGGTAGCCCCTCCTTTCCATTTTCTTGCCTGCTGCGTGGGTTCGGTTAATTTTTTGATCAACGATTTGTTACCAATAATCAGACAGTTCAGAGTGAACTCATGTGCACATGGGTACAAATGGCCTTTTTTTCTCTTCTCAATTGGTTCGACGCTACACTCGTTTTCAAAGCGACAAAAAGCATAAGCTTGCCCGACGTAAACTTGTATACAAGTTATGGAATTCATCAGCCATGTTTAGACCATGTGAGCAGAATGATCCATCTGTAAGCACTTTGGAAATCTTACAGAGAGAAAACAATATGTTTATGGGAATTACAATACCTCATCAATGTGGAGAACCCCAAGGAAGCCTCCTTGGTCCATTATTGTTCTTGATATATATCAATAATATACAACATTCTTCACAAGCTTTCTTTTATTTTGCACGGTGATGATTCGAATATTTTTATAATATTTTGATCTCATTCAGACCTTCCAGACCTTCACCATTTAGTCGAAATTATGAATGATGAATTACAAAATATTGCGATTTGATTAAAGTCAAAATAAATTATCTTTGAATCTGCAAAAAAAAACTAAACGCATGTAATTTAGTAATAAAGTCACTCTTTTATTATTTGTTTTGATAATTATTTACACATGTACTTGATCAAGTGAAATCCACCAAATTTTTAGGTTTGATAATAGATGATAAGTTATTTATGAAAGAACATATTTATTATATCTAGAAATTCTGGAGTTATAAATAAATCAAAAAGGTTTTTATCCTCGTCCTGTTCTTCTTAAACTTTATTCTACTTTAATTCTTCCTCATTAGTTTACATTATGGACTTTTGGCCTAGGGTAACTCAGATAAACTTCTGACTGAGAAAATGTATTCATTACAAAAGAAGGTCATCCGTTTTATTTGTAACACTAACTTTTATTCAAAGGCCAATTCTTTGTTTTATGAACATTAGATTCTTAGAATTTATCATTCATATGATTTTCAATTAGGACAGTTTATGTATAAATTTAATTATAATTAAGTTCCGATAATATTATCTATCAGTTTGGTTCATAATTACCTAACAGGACAGTCTGACTACATTTATCTTTGAATAGAATATTATCTGCTATTGATCTTTTTTTTTTTACATTCACAGCGCCTAAACTCTGGGATTTATTGAGCACAAGTTTAAAAGAAATATCTTCGTTGAGTAATCTTGAGAGGCAATTTAGGAATAAATTATTACAAAAGATATTCTGTTTGAAATTATCAATCTTCCTGCTTGATATCCACTCCTCTCTCCATCTCAGCTCTCCCCTCCTCATCTCAGTTTATCTTATCCAGTCCCTCAATTTCATATCCTCTCCTGTTATCTCCCCCCCCCCCCTCTCTCTCTCTCTCTCTCTCTCTCTCTCTCTCTCTCTCTTAATGCGTAGCTTCATTTTCAGTTATTGTTGCGGTTCTTTGTGCTATTCCGGTATATATAAATTCTGTTTATTGTTATATGTGTCTCATGATAGTACCATTAAATGATTTTCTTTTCGGGAACCGAAGTAATACAAGCTATATTCTTTTGATTTAGTCTTCCCCTCTTTGGTCTTTATGACTCCAAGTGATATTTTAGTACATGTATTGTTTCGATTATTTTTGTACAAAAATGGACAAAATATTATTGTCATGATTGGATAGTAGTAGTATAATCATTGTAATTCAGTTATGTTTGCGTATCAGCAATCTGTTTGTTTGTTGTTGTTGTTTTTTTTCTTCTTCTGATGTCAGATAGCTGTGCTGGAAAGCTCCACCAGGGATTACTTGAATAATCAGTATACATCACAGATGCTTACCCCAGTAAATCTAAAAACAAACACGACCTTTTTTCTGCTCATGAACAAAGACAATGGAAGAGGAACCCCGAACTGGCTTATTCACGATCGGAAACGGCAAAAAAGTTTTGAATTCTGCGTTCCCTTTTCTTTCTCCTTCCTCTTTTGTTCTTCTGGTTCTTTTTCCTTTTCCTTATTTTCTTTCGTTTTTTCCTTCTCTTTATGTTGTTCTTTCTTCTTCATCTTTTCTTATATTTTTACTCTTCTCCTCCGAAGTCGTTGCAACAGTCTTTTAATAGCTTCCTCTCAAGTTCTCTTGCGAATCCATTGATATACCTATCTGTTTGTTTCCCTGTCCATATCCCAATAATAATGATAGTAATAATAATGAAGATGATTATAATAATAATGACAATAATAATAATAATAATAATAACAATAATAGTACTACAATATTACTACTACTACTACTGATAATAATAAAAACATAATAATAATAATAATAATAATAATAATAATAATAATAATAATAATAATAATAATGATAATAATAATAATAACAATGATAAGCTGCATTTCTATAGCACACCTACTATCAATACATATTCTCTATAGGCCTGAGACTGCGTTGCAACAGAGACTCCTGTCTGCTTGGCTTCTCACTTAGATTAGCATTACCCAAAATAATTACAAATTTAAGACAACATACATCTTTTAAAGATTAGCACATTGTATAACAATGAAGCCTTTAATGAGTATCTGATTTTATACTCAGATAACGTACTGTTTTCTGATCATCAGCTCGTCATACTGTGTTCGTCTCCAGCTGAGGTTAGCGGCACAAATTTGGAAGGTTTTAAGGTCAAAGTCGGCGATCTTTCACTTCATTCGCTAGAAATCAGCGCTCCGCCCACACCTGGTCAAATCGCACTGTGTTCGTAGGTCAAGGTAGAACATGACGCGTAAATAGGAGGAAAGCACCCCAAGCGATACAGTCCTATTCCCCTGTGCCCCATTTCCTTCCTCTCCCTCTCTCTCCCATATAATCGCTTTCCATCCCTCTATTTCCCGCTCTTTTTCTCTCTCTTTCTATATCTCTCTCTACGCAGGTGTACATGACAATTTGATGACATCGCCCTTCACAAAATTCAGCTTAGCAAATCTGTGAGGAGAAAAACCTCTATTCCTTATGGGAAAGTATTAGGTGATTGTGAATTCTGGCTCCCCGGAGTGCACGGTGATTTGCTCTCATTCCGTTGATTCGCAGTAAAGGAATTGAAAACAAATAACTAGAATTGAAGACGCACAACTAACGACAAAATGGCGGGAGAAATAAAAAAAAAATCTTCATACTCCTCGAATGTTATGATTTCACGAGACATTATATGAATTCATATCTGTGGGTTTATTAATCAAAAGTTAGAAATATAAGAAGGACGTTTTGTTAATATTTCTCTCCTCTTCGCTTTTCGTCCTCCTCTTCATTTACTGAGTATCCTCTTCTTCTTATCTTCCCGTTCTTTAATTACTACTAAGAGTATTAGTATATAACTTACCACTAAAACTATTATTTCATCTCATCCTCCTCTTCCTCCTTCCTTTTCCCCTTCTTCTTCGCCTCTCCTTTTCGCCTCCTTCACCCCAAACCTTCCCCCGCTTTTCTTCACAGTTTTTTCTTATTTCTTGTACATATCCTTCTAAAGGTCTCTCTTATTCTTCTTATTTTTGTAGGTCATCTGTCTCAGCGCATCTCGTGTCACGTCTTTTATTCCTTCTCCTCGGCTTCACTCGACACGAACTGACAGATTGCGACATAATCATGTCAGGAATAGTTTGTGGTCTCGGGCTCATACGGGTAAATAATTCCCCATATAGAGAAGTGTGTTATAATTCAAAAAAAATCTGTAAAATAGCTGGGGAAAATGAGGTGTTTCATCTTCGGTAACCTGAAAAAGTGAGGTATACCCTTTCATCCATGAAATTTCAAGGGCATGGGGTTCTTCAACTCAAACTCTGTCCAATTGTCCGCAGAGCCAGACTACGAGTTCTTTTTACAAAAAAAAAACAAAACAAAAAAAAACAAAAAAAAAACCCACATACATTCCGTAAATGCACCAAATCAAATATAGTCCCTTCAAATTCTATGAGAAAAGCTTTCATCTTCCAACCAAAATGCAGTTTGTAGAGGAATTCATACTCAATATCTGCAGCTATTCAGTTTTGCCAAACTGCCTTTTCTGAGTTTTAATTTAGTTTTTCTTAATTTATTTTTGTATTTTGTTACGATTTTGTGATGCGGTCGGGGATATTTCATTACATTTGCAGGTGTGAGCCCTATAAAAGATTTGCGTAGTGCAGAGAATGACGTCATCATTGGAGTGCTCCAACACCAGCAGTGATTTCTTACCAAGCATGTTCAATGTATTGAGAACTTCACCTCCTTTAAATAAGGACGTATAAACATGACTCCAGTTTTGTATACGCCCGCATACATTTGCAGATATTGCATTAATGAAGTTTCCCATGGAACTTGAAACACCAACGTTTCATATGCTTGCTGAATTGCATATGTCTCTATGTTCTTATTTTTCATAGATTATCATATTATGACACTAAATAAAAAATCGATATTGAACTCTGACATAAAAAAAAACAATGACAAGTTAACAAGAGATTCAACCAGAATGCCTGAACCTCATGCAAGTAAAAACAGTCATATTTATACATATCTATCTATCTATATAATTATACGCATTCCATCACAAGCAGGTTAGTTTTGAAATCCGTCCGACCAGGAGCAGACGTATACCCTTGTGTGTATGTTCTGCTTCAGAAACGGATTTTAATCTAACATCACATCGCATCCTGGTCGCTGATGAAGAATGCGATGACTAACCTGTTTGGTGTCTTGTTTCAAAAACATGCGCTTTCCTCGCCAGGATAAAGCGTTTTAATGCCATTTTAGGTTTTAATCTCATAGAGAGAGAGAGAGAGAGAGAGAGAGAGAGAGATAATTAAATAGTAATAACAATAACAGTAAAAATAATCATCAGTTCAGATATTTCAAGCGCATAATTATATTTGTGAATTTTGTCGATCGATACCACATTACCCCATCATGTTAAAATTGGATTCGTTAGATCACAAATAGAATTTATTCCACTTTAAAAGTCTCTCATGTTTTATGAAGCAGTGATGTTAATAGCAATAGTAGGCCTACTATCAAAATAGGAGTTTTGCACCGATAAAAAGCTACACTGAATACAGAACGAAATTGTGTAAGCACAACAGTGAAAATTTGAAATTTGAAAAGAAGTGAAAGTTATGAAATTGTGAAGTTTCGAAAATGTTTGAATAGCAGTTCTCGAATATCTTATATAATGGGTGAGCTCGTGATGTCATCTCCTCGCAAATGTCCATTGGTCCAAAATATACGACAATTAAATTTTCTGCAGTAAAAGTGCAAAACATACTGTTATTTCTTGCTGAATATGTTCAAAATAGTGATCAGTCTGATAAACTAGGATTTGAGAATCATTAGGATTTGAGAATGTTACATAATTGCGTTTGAACTCCCCAAAATTTCAAGATTGATCTTGTTTGCAAACTATGTAGCAAGTTGTGAGGATTGTATTATCAACTCACCCATTTGCATATTCATATTGACGGTTCAGCAATGCTTTGTGAAAATCAGCAAAAGTTCATAATTTCGTAACTTCCCTAGTTTTCACCCGACTTTAGATCAAATTTGCAATGTTTACGGTGTATAGAATTTTACTCTTTATTACCACGCAAACTTTTGGCTAGTCCGGAATTCCGGCTTGAGGCCCATTATTGTGCGTGTGTTTACTAGTGCGAATTTGCGTTTGTATCATGTTGACTTTTAGTGTATCTATTGTAGGTTTCCCCGTTGATTTTTGCATTTTGTAAATTCAATTTCATAAATTTATCATGCAAATTCGCCCCGAGAAACTCAAAGAATGCAAATCCTAACTTCAATTTAGTCAGTTGTCATTGTAATTCGTTTTTTGTCAACCATTTTCAAAGACATCGCATTCAAAATCGTCGATTGTCAGTGAAATTTGTCCACGTAGAGCGCCCACTCTGACTATTGAGTGCGCGCTCTACATGTGCAATTTTTGTTTTGCTTTGTTTTGATACCGTCATCGTCAAGACTCCTGAAGAAGGCGTAGGACGCCGGAAATTTGAGTCGAATAAACTCATGCTTTATTGGCCAAAATGAATTACCAGTTTGTTTCTTCATTTATATATATTATATATAATATCACGTTATTTCAGAATGCGTATTTATATTTGTATATGTGTGTTTATGTTGAGATTTCACGTATTTGCTCTACGAAGAAATGGAGAAACAAACTGGTAATGCATTTTTGGCCAATAAAGCATGAATAAACAAAAATGCATTACCAGCTTGTTTCTTCATTATATGTACGTATAAAAATTATATATATATATATATATATATATATATATATATATATATATATATATATATATCATGTTATTTCAGAATGCGTTTAAGTGTCTAGATTGTAAATTGCTATGTAGAGCATTTTCACTGTACATTATTATATGCGATTTACAATGGGGTTTTTCATGGAACAATTAAGTTTTTTTTGATATTTTTAAAGGCGTAATGGGATTGCTGGTTGCGGAGAGTTTGGGGTAGACTAGTTGATTCTACAGTTTGGAAGCAGCAGATGAAAATGCTCTAGGTTTATGCTCTGTCCAATGACATTTTAAAAGAGTGCCACATTTCAGTGATAATAATGTCAAAATGAAGGCGTCTCAATATTTATGCAGGTACATATTTCTCCTTTTTGAGCTCATCCAACATCAATTTCAAACTTGGATCCCTGGAGAGCGTTGAATAATGTGGGTCCGAATCATACTTCTCAGGCTATTGCAGCATAGCCTCAATCGTCCTACCGCCGCAGAAAGATTGCAAACAAGAGGGTGATTCTTCTCCATTCCTTCCGAGTCACCTGTTGCGGGGTTGTGTCTTTTCTGCTTGTGTCGTCACCTGCACGACGAGCGCTCTCCTACAAAGAGTCGTTGTGAGGTCTCAGCATGCGATGAACAAGACTCATTTTAACCACTTAAAGTGCAATGACCGAATGACTGCCCATGGTGTGGTAGACCCGCGTAGGAATTAGGCCAGTGGTGCCTAACCTGGTTTCAGAAATTTTATCCTAAACATGTTAAACAACATGCTGAGCAGATGGTGTCTAATCTTCTATCCGTTCTCCGTTTCTTTTTCAGAAACGCTGATTACTCGAGGCTTACAGCCAAACAAGCTTTCTTTCATGTACTTCCTGTCATACTTCTCTTTGTTCAACCCCATTTCCATTTCCATTTCGACCAGTTATCATTACAATATTGCTGTGTTAATACCATGTATGTTGTTTGTTTATGCACATTATTGACAAGGTAAACGAACTTGTAATATTATTTCTGATGTAATACTCATAAATGAGAAGTATAATAATAAAAAAAATGGGGTTTGCTGAATTTGTGCCGACCAGAATACATAATGCATGTACTCTTCACGTTTTCCTCGGGTGTATATTCCGTCAGGGTCATAGTGTAGAACTCATTGGGAAGTGGACCCTTCTGGATTTAATGTTTGCATTTGTTAAACCAACAACAGAGAGAAGAAAGTCCCCGTTTTCGTAATACCTAAAGGCTCGGTCACACTACCCAAAAGTCGCGTAAACGCATGAATCACGCAAGAAATTTGGTTGTACGTGCTTGTCCGTCGACAATTTTCGCTGATTTACGCGATGAAAATAACCGATTAATTGCACAAGAACTACGGAAAGATCACGTAAAAATCAGTAACAAACCACGCACTTTCAGCGCAATAGCACGCAAAGGCCCCAAATAGGGCGAATTCGTGGTTGTGCGCGACCTTTGAGGTTCACGGAAAACCACGCATAATCTGCGTATTATCACTAATGAACTGCGTATGAATCGCACATGAACGCGATAGCAGCAACATTTTCGCGAACGATCACTGATAATGCACGCATTGTTCGCGTAAGAACTACACAAACTACGCAATAATTACGTAAAACAGCGCAATACTGCGTAAACTTTTACGCGAAGCCGAGTTTTGAGCTGCTCAAAACCTGGAATCGCGTAAAGCGCCGACCGGCGCAAATCGGCAGACAACTACGAAGTTTCAACGTCAGACAAACTCATGAAATTCGCAAATCACGCATGTATCGCGTAAGGCTTGAATTTCTTACGCGATTCATGCTTTTACGCGACTTTTGGGCAGTGTGACCGGGCTTTTATGTAGCTGGCAATGAAGGCAGAAAACAGTGAGAAAGCTAATCTAAACTAACGAGAAAGCTAGTGAGAGAGGAAATCAATGACTTTCACTTCACCGACATAAGACAACGATTTTCATCAGCATTTATGCTGACTAAAAGTTTGATAACTGGCTAAGTCGTTAAGAAATAACAAAAGTCTACCCGGATAGACACAAATATCGATCCCTGTAAACTGGACTGAGGCGAGGTTGGCTGTTTATAATCATGTACTCTCTTCGTCACATCTTATCCAACTAAATTTATGAAAGGTTCGCACAGCTCGACGTTCCATTCACGAGTTCTCACTCCTATTTTTATCTCCCTAAGAATCTTTTATCCATTGTCTCTGTTCCGCTCTCTCCTATTCACCATGAACAGTCCATGCTTCCTCTCCCCTATCATTTCTCTTAACATCGATATTACATGTACAATGTACTCCTTTTCCCCTTATTTTCACGAGAACGTCACTCCAATGTATTTCAGATTACAGTCCATGCTTCTTCTCACCTACTATTTCTCTTAACATCGGTAATACTCCTTCCCCCTTACTTTCTCGGCAAAGTCATTCTATCTGATGTAATTCAGATCTGTAAATTCATCATGTACACATGTATTGTGTTAGTCTGATGAGGGTCATCCGTAATCTGACAGTACACTTTATGGCTAAAAGGCCAATATATCGTAGTGAACAAAGTTTTGGCGTACAGACCGATCCAACCTGGCTGAAAATCCGCCATTACTGCGGTGTACCATGCGCGCAACGGACACATGCGAATGCATGATACATGTACATATCGCGACCGGCTCGCGCCCGCCGCAATATAATTCATGCAGTCACCATACAAAGCGTGCGCGCTTGGGACACCGCAGTCGTGCGGATTTTCTACCAAGATGGATAGGTCGACTATATTACAGACGAGAAAGGGGATAATAAATCAAAAGATAAACACTATGCAGTGCCATGGAATAGTTTATTGTGCATAATAATTTCTACATAATATAGGTCAGTCAAAACCATACGAAAAAGGCATTCCATATGAAGGAGAAGAGACGTGTGAGAATTAACATTGGAATTGTTGGCAATCCCTTTGCGTGATTAATGTACATAGGTATACTCACACTTTATGAAAGTGTTTCTTTTTTTCACTCTCCGTCTTCTTGCAGTGAATAAATTGTCCATAAAACTTCGAGATTCAAGTAAAGCAAGACAACATCAGAAAAATAATACTGATCAACCTGGGACTACGCCTTATTTTTCTATTTTACAAAAGATTCTTCAGACTGCAGAAAGTTTCAAAATGTAAATGTAATCATACATACATACATACACGTATAATACAAAGGTACAACCACACATTAGCAAGTGGCTTTTTATCATCCTTGACGTGATTCTTTTTTTTTTTCGAGAAACGGGTAAAGCAAGACATTATCAGAAGAAGTAGAATAATCTAGGATTATGAATTTTTTCTAGTTAGTTTTGGTCAAGTTAGGAAGATTCGCAGAGACGGATTTCAAATGTTACGTAATAACACTAAAAATGGCAAAGTAATATGGCACACACACATACAGACACATACGGATGTGATGACTTTGTCGGACTACGTAATTACAGGAGACGTTTATTTTGTATACAGCAAAGAGAAATAACAGAAAGGACCTTGCTACAGAAATTTAATGCCTTAAAACCACGCAAACTTCTTATGTACAAACGTTTCAGCAAACGAACAAACAAAAACGATCCCCCAACGAAGAGATAGTCGAGTTACTTGCGTGATCATGATGGTCACATGAACAAGATGCCGAACAACCGAAAAATTTTCATCGTATCATTATCAGTTATACGCTATGACAGAGTCTTTTTGTTTGTAATGCCCTAAATAAAATCATTGGGTTTTTTTTTCTTTAACAAGAGAAAAACAGCTTGTCGGCTGGTAAAAGTGAAATGAAGAGGAGTAAAGTTGCCGATTGAAACGTTACATACTTCTGCCAGTTGTTTCGTAATTTCGTGACATCATGATACAAATAGAAGAATCATAGAAAGTTCGAAGACAAAAAATGAGTGTGAATTTCACTCTCGATGATGGCGTATGAATGGACGAGCAAGATGAATCCAATTATCACGTGAGTGTGTACGCAATGATCGTAATAATTGGCTTGAGGTTGCGTAGTGTTGGTGTCCTTAGGTTTCTCTCAGCCAACCATGAGGGCGTTTGCGTTGTGGAATTTCAACACGGTTAATCTGGATGAAAGGATGAGGGCAATGAAATCAGCTGCAAGTGATAACTGTAGTGCATATAATACTTGTGTAATCACAATAAGGCTGGTTGATGGGTAAAACCAGCAACAGTTGAAATGCAGTTCATTCTCGTTACAACACAGCAGTTGATCGCATATAATTATATACTTGAATTATTTGACTTCACAGTCATCCGACCAAATACATCATTACGAATCTGAAGAGAAGCGTTTGTTGGAAGTTATGGGTGTCATGACTCTAAAGTAGGTCCTTTTAGGGCCTTGATTTCAGGTCAAAACTGAAGGGATGATCAGCAAACTCGGAAATTATCAAATGTGTTGAAGGCAACGTAATCAAACAAATTTCAGCAGAAATTTGAAAGGAAGGTACATTTATCAAGAATATATTTTTGAATATAATGATAACTGTCAAACAAGAAGTATTGGCGGACAGAAATATATAAAGTAATGCAATAAATGTTTTGGGTTTTGTTTTTTATTACTCGTGCTTTTTCTTTCTTTTCGCTAAAATTATTCGACCCTAAATTTTCAATACCAATATAACATGTATTGTTTTCGTATCTATTTTGTGACGGGATTTCGCAAATAAGATACCTATTGCATACCACTATAGCAGGCTTCGATTTGGGTGGATTAAAAGGTGTCCAAAATCAGGAAATTATTGTCCGCCAACACTGTACGACTTTCGTGATATTTGGAGTTACGTACGTTGCAAGAACGTGGATATGAGAGGAGGAATTGGACGAACTAAATTCATTATTCACTCACTTTGACAATTTTGTCTCGAGCATGACACTATCTTGCCGCTCGAAGGTTGGACCATCTCATAGGATTGCGTTTGGCCTTTGCCGAACTCCATGCAGAAGTAAGCCTTGCGACCACATCCGATATCTGCCAAAAGAAGCGAATTACAAACAATAAGCTGTTCCCTTCCTGAATTGACATAAATAATAATAATAATGATAATGAGCACTTATGTTAAGAATTTCAATGCGCTATACAGACTATATCTGCGTATTTAATGGAAACCATGAAAAAGTTGCTTTTCATCGTGAATGCAAGTAAAGTAGAATGATTACTATGTCCCACTGACCACAGGATAGAGTGGTTGTCATACATCAATTCTGATCATTCTTTTAGGTTTATATGCAGTCATGAATTCATAACCAATTTCATTAGGACAATACATGTATTCTCATTTTGAATTTATGCGCCTTTTTTGGGCTAGTATTCTCGCGAAAACGTAAGTGTAACTCTTTCTCAGGTCTTGAGAAATAGTCAAGACAATGTATTTTCAACTAAACAGAGTTACATGATAATTTTAGATGCATTAAGTCGATAAGAAACACCTGACACTAAAAAGTAGGCGATTGAAAAGATATCTCAAAATATCTCGACCGATATCTACCGACGCATTGGCTGGTCACAAATCGTACTCTAGGTTTCATAGCTGGTAGGGCCCAAACATATTTCCATCAGAGAACACCATGTTTCTTGATTGAGAAACAGCATAGTGCCGTCAAGAGGAACGCTTACCACTGCCACGGACATTTTGATCGAATATTCATCAACGCAGTCTGATGGGTTTTGACATAAATTCTGATTACCCGATATACAAAGTCCGTCAGAAAGGAAAGAGTTGTAAAGCTTGCTTTCAAATCGTGATTGAGCAAGCTGTTAACACACTGTACGGAGATCTAACCTAAAAGCTAAAACTGTCCATAGATTTAACATTTTGGCGAAAAAAAAAAATAGTGGGCAAAAGGGGAAAAGAGCGAAAATGAGAGGTGGTGAAAGGGTTAGCAAATATGGCTGTCCATGTTACATTGATCCTTTCGTTGAAGGAAGTGCCTTCAGATAATTAATTTAACTCTTTGTGTGTTTTGAGTACTGATTGGTACAGAGAACCCCATAGCATTGTACACACCGTCTAAAGTCCCTGACACAGAAAGGATTAATTGTAGGGTATCGAGTGATCATACACCTAGAGGATTCGGACAATATCCTTACAGATATCGAAAAAAAAAAAAGGAACACAGAATGCTTTAAAGTATATGGAATAAGACATAAACATTTTTATACACTAATGGCTAGTCGTTTTTCGTCCCTTTTACGAGAAATGTTGAGAGCTCAGAAGTAAATAGATCCGAGTTTAAAGTCCCTGACACAGAAAGGATTAATTATTGGGTATCGAGTGATCATACACCTAGAGGATTCGGACACTCTCCTTACAGATATCGAAATAAAAAAAAAATGGAAGACAGAATGCTTTAAAGTATGGAATAAGACATAAACATTCTTATACACTAAGGCTAGTCGTTTTTCGTCCCTTTTACGAGAAATGTTGAGAGCTCACAAGTCCATAGATCCGAGTTTAAAGTCCCTGGCACAGAAAGGATTAATTATTGGATATCGAGTGATCATACACCTAGAGGATTCGGACAATATCCTTAGAGAAATCGAAATAAAAAAATGGAAGACAGAATGCTTTAAAGTATGGAATAAGACATAAACATTTTTATACACTAATGGCTAGTCGTTTTTCGTCCCTTTTACGAGAAATGTTGAGAGCTCAGAAGTAAATAGATCCGAGTTTAAAGTCCCTGGCACAGAAAGGATTAATTATCGGGTATCGAGTGATCATACACCTAGAGGATTCGGACAATATCCTTACAGATATCGAAATTTAAAAAAAGAATGGAAGACAGAATGCTTTAAGTATGGAATAAGACAGACATTTTTATACACTAAGGCTAGTCGTTTTTCGTCCCTTTTACGAGAAATGTTGACAGCTCACAAGTCCATAGATCCGAGCTTAAAGTCCCTGGCACAGAAAGGATTATTTATCGGGTATCGAGTGATCATACACCTAGAGGATTCGGACAATATCCTTACAGATATCGAAATAAAAAAAAAAAATGGAAGACAGAATGCTTTAAGTATGGAATAAGACAGATATTTTTATACACCATGGCTAGTCGTTTTTCGTCCTTTTACGAGAAATGTTGAGAGCTCACAAGTCCATAGATCCGAGTTTAAAGTCCCTGGCACAGAAAGGATTAATTATCGGGTATCGAGAGATCATACACCTAGAGGATTCGGACAATATCCTTACAGATATCGAAATAAAAAATGGAAGACAGAATGCTTTAAAGTATGGAATAAGACAGACATTTTTATACACTAATTGCTAGTCGTTTTTCGTCCCTTTTACGAGAAATGTTGAGAGCTCACAAGTCCATAGATCCGAGCTTAAAGTCCCTGACACAGAAAGGATTAATTATCGGGTATCGAGTGATCATACACCTAGAGGATTCGGACAATATCCTTACAGATATCGAAAAAAAAAGAAAAAATGGAAGACAGAATGCTTTAAGTATGGAATAAGACAGACATTTTTATACACCATGGCTAGTCGTTTTTCGTCCTTTTACGAGAAATGTTGAGAGCTCACAAGTCCATAGATCCGAGTTTATTATGTGAAGTGTTATCTTTAGTTCAGTTCAGTTCAGTTTTATTTCTGCATTTAATTGCCAATGCGATATAACAAAAATTAGCAATGTGTCAGCATAATTGTCGGAACGTATACGCACTGGGTAGTACAATCGTATTCTAGCGAAAACGTATGAAGAGAAAGAAAGACATCAAACCAATTGAACGTACAGTATCACGGATGGAGCGCTTAGGATAAAGTTTATATATATATATATATATATATATATATATATATATATACATAAACATTTAATTGGAAAGGTAGGATATCATTTTCATGAAGAGATTTTGACTAGGAAGACGGTCCTTGGTAAACTTACGAAAAATAGTAAAACTATCATAAAATACGTTATAAACGTCTTCATTAATTAGATTAAAATTTATTATACCCGCAACTTTAGATCGTACTTTTGCTCGCTACCTTAAGACAATCTGCGATAATTGAGCGTTGCCCCCTTCGTGGGAAAGCATGCTGTCGTGATTATTTCGATTAAGCCCCATAGAACGTAAAAACAAGCAATTGCACAAGGAGATAGTAGTACAGATTGCATAGTAGTCAGATAAGCATTACTGCATTTAAGAATCTATCCCCTTATTATAGTCTGTAATGGTAGTGACATTAATAATCACACTGCAGAAAAGAGCAGTGACGGACCCACTTTTTAAAATACATTTCATGTAATATATGATTCTTGAAGCATATACAATTAATTTATCAGCAGCTATGCGAGTAGTAATTAGGAGATTAATCCGAGCATAACAGCTTTAAATCAATGAGTCATGTAACAAGACCCGACGAGTATCATTCCAAACATCCATCCTTATGTCTTATGTTAGGTTTATGCAAATCAGCCTAGGTCAAGAAATGTTTCCACTGAGAGAAGCCGCAATAACGCAACAATTGTAAACAATGATTAAATTAACTTCACGTTGTTATCCAGACTGCCAGCATCCAATCGAGAGGATTTCTTAAAAATCCCATGCTTATAGGTTGATCGTATTAGACAAATCAAATCCGCAACATATATTCTTCTTTATTCGACGTCTCACTCTCTGAGAGATATACATAGAGTTAGTTGCAGCATGTACAATTCAATATTCTCAGTCCTTGCTCGTTAATTGATTAAAGGCGGAATTTGCCCCTATTTTGTGTTATCGAAGAGACCCAACTATTTGATAAATTTTGTTTAATATACTCTATTTACTGTTTAATATTAGTATAGTCACATTGCAGAAACAAAATGGCAATGTCAGTTCGAGCCGTGGTAGTAACTGTGACCACAATGTGTGGTAGTGTGTTAAACAAAGATTAAACCCAGCCTTGTTTGCTTTTAAACATTATAGCTGAAGCTGAAAGTGGACAAAAGTAGTGATTTACTGCACAAAAGTCATTGAGATAATCCGGCATCGGAGCTAGCTGCACTCGGGCCCTCCATGCCTGCAACCAGTTTTACTGTTTTTGCTTCTCGTGAAAAACGCTGCACTTAAAAGAGTGGAGCGCTTTAGCTCTTCATTCACCTGACCAAAAGAAACAGACGAATTATAAATTTTGATTACGACTTTGAAAATTTGTAACATGATTCGTAAGAGAAGGTTAATGACAAAACGAAGAAGTGAATATACAGTAAAGGTGTAGTAACCTATTTCCTCTCATTCTCAAATGTCAACTTCACCACTTAATTGACAAATGTACTTGAAGTTATGTAATGAATTTGGTGTTTAAAACATTACCTGGAAATTTTGTATTCAACTTTTCTTTGTATATGAAAATGCACATTTATTTGTTAATTTCATTTGTCAAATTTAGTAAGTATGACTTACGACATGTTTTAGTTTATTGATAGGCATATAGTATCAAGAAAGTAATGGGCAAATGGATTCCTTTGTTATTTTACATTTGGCTCTTGTGTTCAAGTGTTTTTATGTCATAAAAGTACAATGTTATATCAGTTGTTTTATGATGTTGCTTCATTTGCAGTTGGTATATTCAAACTGCCAACTAAAGATTTCACACTATTACTCGCTCACCTGCAAGAGGTAGAACCGCACATCATAGTAGTAACAAAGTCACAAATGGATGGATGTATAGGACGAGAATGATGTTAGCGTGCTTCTCTACCCAACCTAAATAGGTGTTTGTTCCATGATCTTCTGTTGAAGTTGCATTGAATAACAGACTCTCAATATTCAAAAGAAGAGATAATTTCTCTCTTGTCCATAAGACTCAAATTTCCTAAATTTCCAGCTCTATTCAATGCATTATGTACTTTTTATGTGTTGTTCTTTCTATAGTTTTCTAGTTCATTGTACTGTATTAATGTAGTATTCTAGCTGTAAATCTCGGGATCGGCCCTAGAAAGACCAAAGGTCTATGTTGATCCCCCAAATGAGATGCCTGTTTTTATGTAGTTTTTTGTGTCTTGTCAAACTGGTATAATTCTTTTTTTTTTCTGTAACTTGTTATTTTCTGTGTATAGTTCTCATATCATATGTATGCTTTTATCAGATGTGGAAATGAAATAAAACGAAATGAAATGAAATGAAACGAAACGAAACGAAAAAAAAAAACGAAACGAAACGAAATGAAATGAAATGATAAAGAAATGAAAACAAGTTTCCATGTCCGCCACAAACAACTGCAGCAATATTTCTTTAATTTCGTCTTCACTGATAGCATTGTATTACTGACTGCCTTTCATGACTAGTTAATTCTCCACATAAGCTTTACAATTCTTGGCACTAACACTACAGACGTAGGCCTACTATCTGCATCGCATACATCGACCAAAACAATCTATTTTATTTGCTTGTTCTCTATTATTATAGCACGTAAAGATTCCACATCTGATAGTCTGATAGTAATAAACCCGAGTGCTGTAACAAACGTTGAAGTAGATTCGTTTGGTATATGCTCCTCCACAGACCTTGGTCTTCGTAACTGGTGACTACACCCCTCCCCTCCCCCAGAAAAACAAAACAAAACATAACAAATATACCTCGTGTGCTATACTTATATTTGTATTTGTATTTATATGTATATGTACATATAATTTATAAACACAAAATAGCTTAACTTTTTTACGAATATGTTTTGAGCAAAATAACGTGGCAGGTGTATTCTACATAAACTTCTGTGTGAAAATGAGAATGACCTTTCGAGTCACGCTCGAGTGAGCCCATATTAAAAAACAAAATGGTCCCTTTTCAAAAAGAAGGGATCAGTGAAACATTGTTTTTGGTGCGTGTTTAAACGATGTTGTTGTTTTATCGTCCACTGTTTGACACCTCACACCTAGCCTATACTTCTCTCTCTCTCTCTCCCTCCATCTTAGACGGTTTGGTGAGCAAAATTAGGCTTTGTTCAACCCTCGTAAAACTGCAAAATCCATTGAGTTTGTTCATGAAAGACTTGATTATTAGATATTCTGTTGAAAGAAGTGAAAATAAAACCTTTGAATTGAATTGAATTGAATATTATAACCAACATGTTTCATCACACTGTTGTTTGAACTTACGAGAGAGTCGTTATGTCGTGGTTGAATGAGCACACTTAAAAGATACAGGACGAAGAAAAATCTACAATGTACACTGTCGAAATTGCATTAGGGGGTCAAACAATGAAACAAAATAGGGGTTTAGCCGATAAGTGTAGATATGCCTTTGGCATTGCAAATCACTTTGCTCAAAGTGACGTCATTTTGACTGAGGGTTGGGGAGTTATTTTTTGTTGTATGGATAGCATAATATAACAATTATGACACGATGCACCCAGAAATATATATATACAGAGAGAGAGAGAGAGAGAGAGAGAGAACCTGGAGGAACTGTGTTCACCATCGGGAGTATGACATCATAATCGACAAAACATGCTGCTGACACTTCGTTACCGTAATGAAAGAATCAAGCTCTTACCTGCCACAGGGAATTCGAAGGAGATTTCGCGAATTGTCATTTCCGTTCCAGGTCTAAGGGTAGTCTTTGACTGCTTAATGTTCAAGACGTTATCGATGCGGTCGTACTCGGCTCCACCCTGTTGCCTGTCGCTTGTGAAGACAGCCAGGTACCACTGCTGCGGGCCTTTTGGAATGCCCGAGTCTGCTGTAGAACGCACGAAGAACGTTGCCTCAATGGTGCCCCTCCCATCTCGGCCAACAGTTCCGGGGACACTCAGTTCGGACCGGGTCGAAGTGAGGCGGACCTGTGGTGTGCTACTTCCTGTTGAAATACAAAATCACTTGACGGGTGAGATATGAAAGTCGTAATATATCCACAAAATTTCCGAATTTTTCATACCGTACTGATTTCAAACAGATAGACTGGGACAAATCTCTTTGAAGAGAAATACAAGGCCCACATTTAGAATTATTTCAGAGAATAAAGTGGAGTTACGCATGATATTAAATATCATTATCTTTGAACTTCAGAAAGACGAGATATAAATGACCCCAGACTCTACTATCACCAAGATATCGGTTTATTGCCACTTGGTCTACTATCGGATGGTCTACTTCCCAGTTCGTCCAACACCACTATATACGGCTAAACTCATTTGGTCTACCATCAATTTTGTCTGATACCCTTTTGGTCTAATCCTCACTTGGTCCACTGCCCAGTTTGGCTAATTATCGCTTCGTCTAATGACCACATGGTCTAATTGCAATGTTGTGTCCTTGAATTTTTTCCCTCTTTGTCCAATGAACTGTGGTCAAAAGACGAAGTAGACGAACTGGTAATAAAGTTAAGTGATCATTGGACTAAATGGTCATTAGACGAACTGGTTGTATATGAAACGGATTAGACAATGTGAGGTGAGACTAAATGGCTATTAGACGAAGTGGGAGTAGACCAAGAGATAGATCACCAAGATATCCGGTTGTTACAATTCATATGCAAATTATAAGAGGCTATAATGTCAGAGCATAATAACTGACATTTTCCTTTTCTTTTGTTTAATTTCATTTATATATATATATATATATATATATATATATATATATATATATGTATGTATATATGTGTGTATATATATATATATATATATATATATATATATATATATATATAATTTTGAAATTAGTAAAAAAATCCAGCTTTCACTTGATTGCAAACATGACTTTATCTCTAATAGACTCTATAAAAGAGTCTTTAAGGCTTATCACAATTTTAAAATACTTTGTTGCAAATATTCCCACAAAAAAAAGTAATGACTTTATTAAAAAATAATGCCTCTGGCACCCTTCGGGCGGAGGCATAAAAACATGTTTTAAGCTTTAGATGAGACATTATCTGATGCGAACTAAAAATATGAGTGTGATCGATGACGTTGCTTTCGCAGATACACACAAAACTTTGTAATCCTACAACTTTAACATAAAGTTTCCTTATATTCGAACTTTCAAACTCTAACCGCTCTCTTTGATCTTGCTATATTGATAAACAGCAACTCAACACAAAGTTGCACCACGATCCCGCCATAGTGTAAGTCATTTAACTATGTGAAGTCATGTCCCTTTTGTGTGTCATTTACAAGAGCTTGTCTTTTTGGACCTCCATAGAACAATTCGGTGCTCTGCAAGGAATGACATTACCATATCTGTATGTAATCTCTCACACCATTCGCAAAACCCATTATTTCACACGGGTTCACTCGGCCCGTGACAGGTTTATTGCCACTTAGTCTACTATCAGATTGTCAACGTCCCAGTTCGCCTAACACCACTACGGCTAAACTCGTTTGGTCTACTATCAATTTCGTCTAATGCCCGTTTGGTCTAATCCTCACTTGGTTTAATGTCCAGTTTGGCTAATTATCGTTTCGTCTAATAACCAGATGGTCTAATCGCAATTTTAGTCTCCTTGGGATTTTTTTCCATTAAAAACTTGGTCTAATAAACTGTGGGTATTAGACGACATGGGCAGAGCCCATCTGGAAGTAGGCCAACTGGTAATGAGGCTAAGTGGCAATTGGACTAGAGGTCATTAGACGAACTGGTTGTAAACGAAACGGGATTAGACCACGTAGGTTGAGACTCTAAATGGCTATTAGACGAAGAGGGAGTGGACCAAGTGATAGATCACCCCGTGATAAAGTAAAGTTGACTTTTATTTTTCTTTTTATATAATGGGCAGGATGCAAGTACAAAGTAGGAAAATGTGCCGAATTGCACAGTGTAACAACCGCGGATGTATGAGGACATTTTTCGAATGAATGCATGCTCTCACCGCCGCCACCAGGACGGGGAGGATCTGGCCTGGAGCCGCCCGTCGATGTGCCATCTCCGTCTGTGCATGTGATAGGGACACACTTTGTGAGGGCCTTCCTGGGTTTCCCCTTCAGCGAGAAGCGTCCGGTCTTGGAGAGCTCTACGCAGAGAAATCTGGTCTTCGAGCAAGACTGTCCGGCCAGATTGAGATTATACGGGCGATCGTTGAATCGCACGACGTCTCCCGTTCGAAACCGACGAATGGCTTCGTAACCGAGGTTGAGATTTGCTGTGGCTACCTTGCGTCCTTTGCCGTTCTTCTTCGAGCTCCCCCAGGCTTCCAACGTCCATCCTGGCTCCATATCCAGGTCGGTAGTCCCCCTGCTGTCGTAATTGACGCTAACATCGAGGGTCATCTGGTTTGATTGTCCAGCGCGCACGGCGCTGCGCGGCTCGCGCGCAATGCCCAGACTGGTGACGGTGAACGTTGGCTTCGGTGCGGCTAAAGGTTCGGATGGGGTAGGGTTGGTGGGAAGGGAGGGATCGACAGTACCACGAGAAGGGTTGGCAGTAGAAAGTAAACCGTCACTCGGGTCAGTCCCTGCTTTGTGCAAAAACACACATCAACTAAAGCAATGTATTATTTGGGTACGAACAGATGTCAATGTAAATCTACTGAAAGACAATGTGAACATGATGTACAATTAAAGATGTGGTGTCTTTGTTGCTTTTAATAGACGTTTCAGAAATCATGAAATATTCATACTTGTCATACTTAGAGATCAAATATGTTAGTGGTGGAAACTCTCTTCATGGAACAGTTTGGAGCGTTGCTATATACTATCAAACAAATTAGTGATAACCAGCACTTGCCATTTGAAAACGGTTGAATAATACAAGAAATTACTGTCGTGTCTAGAATTTCAGAAATGTGACATGTTGGGACATATGGGGTGGATGGAATAATTGCCAGCATGTTTATTTTCATTGGTTTTTTTTTTTTTTTTTGGGGGGGGGGTTGTGTGTGAGGGGTGGAAGGGGTTACTTAAGTTAATCATACTTTTCATCTCAGGATTTCCGAGTCTTTGTTGCTGTTTTTATGGTAATATTGAAGGTAATTCTTGTTTTAAGATAAATAATTTATACTGTATACTTGAATACAAGTGGGGATGACGAGTAGGATTTTTCTCAATAGAAATAACAACTTGTAAGGCGCATAATACTATCGCAGCTTCTCCACACTCTTCAGCAAACATGAAAATGAAGGCTAGAGACATTTTACAGGTAAAGGCTTTTCTTTCTGCACTGAACTTATTTGAATCGAAGTGATTTAAAATGTTCGATAAAATTCGCCACTAAGCGATATCAAAATTCATCATTTCATCAAAAAAGCAACAGTCTCTTCATTTCTGAAAATTTGGTGGCCCGATTTGCGTTTTTGGTGGCCCCGGGCCACCGGGCCACCGGGCCACCGGGCCACCGGGCCACCGTTAGTGTCGAGCCCTGCATATAGACTAACATATTGCCAATAGCCATACCTCAGATTTCTAAATACAGTAGATAGTGGAATCATATTTGTCTGGTATTATTCGCTCTGTTAAGAAGACTTACCAGTACATCTGACCTTGCTACACCCCACGAGATTCGAAGCCTGATTTAAGCGCGCCATGAGCTGATAGGATGGGCTGGGATTGTCCTTCTGAAGTCTGACACACAGGAACTTTATGTCCGTACACGTTCGACCAGTCAAATCGATGGTGTGTGAAACACGCTAAAAGATGTATGATTTCATGTGTTAAGATGTTAAACATGTGTTAAGATGTTAAAAACACAGGGGTTTGTTACATGATAGACACACATTATTTCAACTGTAAAATATTAGTTGTAACGTATTAATCTTCCTTTTGGTTGTACGTTACTACACTGTGAAATACAATATTATTGAATCATGAAAAACACGAGCTTAAAAGTGACAATCATATGTACATATATGCGTATTGTTACATACTAAAAGAATCAAAATTAATTAAATAGATTTTTTTGTCAAGACAATGCATTTTATCAGATCTGAATCCTTCAGCATAAAAATATGAATATGATAGCTTTCTCATTCTTTGAGGATTTTTTTTTTCGCAACGCTCGCCTACTGACGGACATCTAGTAATTATCTTTATTATGAAAAATCCTTTCCTTTTAAATACAAACAAATAACAAAAAACAAAAACAAAAACACGACAACATAGCAAACTCCCACTCCTGACTTTTATTGACAAGGTACCTCATGCTATTTATGCGTGTAACTTATTCAATTTCTGTAAAATAGTTTGTTTCTGCTATAAATGCAAGAAAATAAATGAATGAAATGAATCAAAGCTATAGATACTATTTTTCAGACACTGTAATGTTTCTTGATTTCTCAAAGGACACGAAAGACTATAAGAGTTTACTATATAAATCAAGTCATTAGAGAATTCGGTGGAAGGCCTTAGAATAGTTTCAAAATTATCAACAAGGAGATCACTTTGTAAGTATATAAGGCTATGATTCCGATTTTAAGCTGATTTTTTTTTACGGCGTTTCACAACGGTCCCTTATTCATTTTACATCAATCTTAATCAACCTCATCAAAGATTCTTTCTTTTATTTGCTTTGAAGATGCTTTTTCTCATCGAAATTCCTATACGCTTGTAACTACACTGCTTTACGAAGGACTCAGTCTTATCCAATCAATGCAAAAAAAGGTCATCTCTTTATATTGGAAAAACTCATAACATGCTATTTAAATACATTTAAATATCATCTATATTATTTTATGGCCAAGGACGAAGGTCTAGTCCTACCTGTCTCGCTCTACAAGCCTTTTGATTTTTTTTTTACTTGTCTTTTATGGACTTGAAATGGTTCACTGGTATACACTGAGCCATTTGATGTAATGTTTCTGTACAACCCTAAGGTCAGAAGTATAAAAGCTCGAAAGCATGGTAATAAACCACGTTGAATTTACACTACGTCCACTGAATGTCTGCCTCCTCTTCGCGCACTGTTTTATATACGGTATAATATACAGTGGACTCCCGTTATAACGAAGTCCTTGGGACCGGCTGTTTTCTTTCGTTATATCGAAATTTCGTTATAACCGAACAAATAAACAATAAAAATACATAGAGTGGATAACGTTGCGGCATGAATTTTTACTTCGTTGTAACCGGAATTTCGTTATAACCGTGTTCATTATAACGGGAGTGCACTGTATACCATGCATGTTAGGCATGTTATTCTATCACAGGAAATTAATATGGCGCGCAGTGTCCATTGCAGGCTACTGGGGCTTTCACCATGTACCAACCTGGAATCCGAAAGGTTGTCTCGGCACAAGAGCGGTGTTTTCTTGAGAGTAGCTGAGCACCTGATCGGCAGCAGAAATTTGTGCCCCTGTTCCCGCGGCGTTCTTGCTCCCCCATGCCTGTAGCTTCCACAGGTTAGAACCCTTCACGTGGAAAAGCACAATTTATGGTGTGTTAAATCAGAATTTTATCAAATATTCTAAAGTTTTTGAGCAATTAATTCAAGTGACAGGCATACATATCAGAGCAATGCGGTGTATTTGGAGATTCTCGATTAAAACATGCTACTACACAGTCTTAAAAACAGTCCCGAACAACATTAAAAGTAACCTTCAGTAATAGGAAACTGGTAATTTTCAGATTCACTAACAGAGAGACACACTCATACCTCTGTTCTCTGAACATTAAAAAAAAACCAAAACCGTTTTTTTTTTTGCAGAATATGCCCTCGTTGCCCTTCACGAATAATCTATAACGACAACTCTTAATAAAGATGACCTTTATACACAGTTCATTCACAAGTCAACGTCAGATTTATCAAATTATTATAATAATAATAATAATAAAGGACATTTTATATTGCGCAGCTACTATAATGATATACTCTACTGCGCATTACAAAATGACATGCATACAAGAAATTCAAACAGAATGTACACTACTTCAAGAGATGACTTTTTAACCTGGCCTTAAACTCATTAATTGTGACTGCTTGTCTTACAAACAAAGGGAGATTATTCCATAATTTTGGTGCAGCGTACAAAAATGCCCTGTCACCAAGAGTAACTTTTGATTTCCCCGATGGATATTTCAATAATGTTTGATCCCGTGAACTTCGAAGATGATAAAATGTTTGAAATGATGTTTTTATCTCTACAAGTTCCTGTATGTACACTGGTGCTGTACCATGAATGGCTTTATATACAATTAGCAGAGTTTTAAATATGATTCTCTGCTTTACAGGCAGCCAATGTAATGCACGTAGTAATGGACTACAATGAGAAAAACGAGGAGAATTACAAACTAATCTAGCACATGCATTTTGCACCCTTTGCAGTTTACCTAACTGATTATCAGGTAATCCATAAAATAAACTGTTACAATAATCCAATCTGCTTGTGACAAACGCATGGATGATTTTTTCAGTACTTTCCCGTGTCAAATGCTTCCGAATATGTGCAATATTAAACAAATGATAAAATTAATTTTTACATACTTCAGAGATATGTCTGTCAAAAGCTAGGTGTGAATCAAACCACACTCCCAGATTCCGTGCAGAATCAACAGGATAAATATCAACATCAATCACTTTCAGGCTTTCAGTGCGTAATTTTGAAACTTGCTGTTGAGTGCCACATATTACAAATTCGGTTTTCTTATCATTGAGTAGAAGATTGTTGGATAATAACCATTTGTGAAGATGCAAAATACATCGCTCTATAATGGACACAGTATAATTCTCATCTGCTGCAGTAGGTGAAAAAGATATGTACAGCTGTGTATCATCCGCATAGGTATGACACATTACTTCTGGGAATTTGTGTTGGATTTCATGGAACAACCTACTAGCATACAAAGTAAAAAGAAGGGGACCAAGGCAGGAGCCTTGGGGCACACCCCAGTGTACATCAAACTCTTTGGACATACTGGAATCAACCTGAACCCTCTGTCTCCTATCATTCAAATAGGACTCAAACCATGACAATGCTCTGTCAGTTATTCCAAAATGTGTTTGGAGAACATTCACAAGAATGTCGTGTCTAATTGAATCGAAAGCTGCACTCATGTCCAGTAGAACTAAAAATACCACCTGTTGCTTATTCATTGCTAACAGCAAATCATTCTTCACCTTTAATAGGGCTGTTTCTGTGCTGTGGTTTTGTCTATATGCTGACTGCATTGGTGGTAGTAAATCATTGGTTACAAGATGTTGCTGAATTTGACCTGCTACTGCTGCTTCAACCAGTTTGGACACATATTGCAAATTACTAACAGGTCTACAATTTGAAAACTGTAAATCTGCACCGGGCTTTTTCAATAATGGTCTAACTATAGCCAACTTCCAATTCCTGTGAAAGTGTCCACTTGTCAGAAACAGGTTGATAGTTTTTGTAAGAACTGGCAATAGAATATCAATGTTCCTTACAACCAGCTTTGTGGGTATTGGATCAACTATACATGTCTTCTTGTTTAACTTCAGAACCAACTTTTGCACATCATGTGCACATAACGGAGAAAACTGTGACAACTTATTTTGAACTTCTGAATAAGAAGATTGGTTGGAGAATCCATCTGCTCTTTTTGACTGAATGTCTTCACACATTTTCACTACTTTCTGCTCAAAATACATACCCAACTCATTTACAAAGTGTTCAGTATCAATGTGTGGTGGTAAATCAACTATGGACTTCTTCATATTTAACAAAGACTTTGCAATATGAAACAACTTTTTCTGATCAGCAGCATTCTCAGTTATACATTCATTATAATAATCTTGTCTAGCACGATTCATTAAAGACAAGGTCATATTCCGTATACTTTTATAATCATCATGATCACACTTGTTGTGGCTCTTCATCCACTTCTTTTCTTAAAAAGGTACAACGCATATCTAACGCTTGATTATCCTCATAATCGTCAAACATCCCTTTCTTAATCACCCAGTAGTGATACTTGTATATCATTTTCCCCTTCACGCTACCCTTTCCCCTTCCTTTCCCCCTCTCTTCCCTTTTCACTCTCCTTGTCCATTCAAAAATGCAGGCTTTGCTATAAAAAAAAAAGAAAAACAAGTGCAACAAAGGGAGAGAAAGGACAAATGAACGGCTTGAATGAAGGCTACCCTCCTACCTCAATTCTCGTGGTTTCTTCCGCGTCGTATCTCACGTCGACATCGAAGGTGACATCGTTTCGTTGCCCTTCACGGAGTTCTACGGCTGTGGGCCGTACGCTATTCACACGGATCGTTGGCTCTGAAAACGAAAAAAAAGAAAGAAAGAAAGAAAGACAAATGTAAACAATAATCTTCCAGCATTCATCCTGATACGTAAATGGTATCCACGATCTCATTTTGTTGAATTAATAAAAATTAGTGAAATAAGATTGAGCAGGATGTGTCTGGGGAAATCATCACGAATGAACGAGTGTCAAAACTCTGTATAGCCATAAGAAGGATCATACAGCGCCGCTCGTGAAATTAGATGTCTTCTATTTTGTCACGTTTTGGAAAATTCTCGAGCAAAGCAGTCATTCCAAGAATATGCAAACGCATTTATTTCTAAAATGTACCACATCTGTTACATACCTTGGGAGCACTCCTGTCTTTCGCATGAAACCATTGAATTGGTGGAACCTCTCCCTATCAGCGTGTAGCTTGGTCTGGGGCGCGATCCCTGGCCAAACTCGAGACAGAGGTAACGTTTTTCGGGAGAGCAACCCAATCCACGAATGTCTAACCTGGGAGTCCAATTAAAGAGAGAGAGGGAGAGAGAGAAACATATCCTGATATATCCCTTTTCCTGTTTTTTTTTTTCGAAATTGCAGCAAGCCATTACAGGGAACCAGACAAGTGTGAGGACTTGGTGTCAAACAAATCTTTACTAAAACTGTCCAAAGCTGGTAGATTTGGAGTGCTCTTATAAAGGACATCATAATTTAGCCAAGTCTGCAATAACTGACAGGTTTGGTTCATGTTCGTGCTTAACGCATAGGCTTGTTTTATTCAAATATGCGTCATCTCAGTCAGAATAAATGTAAGTGTTTGTTTGTTCAATTTACGAATGCAGCAAAAGTCTGGTCACTCCCATATCTGAGATGTCTCCCTTACACTACAGCCGTACGCTTCGAGTAGGTCTTACATTGCATGCTTCTTCTCCAAGAAAAAAAAAATCAAACAAACTGCACTGTCAAAAATACAAGACGGACAAGTATACGTGCGTTTAGTGGTCTACTGTTGATCCATATAACAGATATTCATGTTTTGGTTAGTATCGGAAAGACGTACCTTGTAGTGACCGTATATGTGTTTGGTCTTCCGCTGCGAACCTCCCGGTTCCGATCCGAACCCCTCAGCAGCTGCTCGTTTTCGTCGGTCCTCGTACTTCCGCTGGAGTCGGAGCTGGTGAAGATGCCTAATCGCCACAGGTCGGAGGTCCCCGGCCCACCGAAAGGATCTGGTGTTGGATCCATGCTAACTGATGCCTCCACCTCCATGGTTGAGGAACCATCCGGACGGGTTCCCGTGTTTCCTGTGGTTCGAACTCCCCATGAGAAGGAGCGTAGACGCACCTCAGGATCGCCCGAGCTCCCACCCCCTGTGCCTCCGGATCCACCCTGACCTCCAGATCCACCCTGACCACCAGATCCACTCGGTGTTGTGTCTGTAGAAAAAAAAAAAAACAACGCATAAAAATTGTCACAGACCAAGCTTAATCTAGCACTGTGGTTATCTTAGTTGGACGGGAAAGATATACATACTGGTTAGGAAGAACAAGCCCTTACGATCACACAGCTGAACCAGAATAATTCTAATCAAATATAATTGAGTGTTAGCGTACATGAATATTTCAGTAAATTCTCTCCGCAAATCAAGATGGAAGCTTCCTCTTTAAGGTTGGCTTTAAACACAGAGGGTACTGTATTGATGGCACACATGTGACACTTACGCAACATATCAAATATCATTTAATTGCAAGCCTAACCCGCCTGACACGTAGACAGCTGACAAGACACGACCGAGTCGCCTCCTGGTAGAGGCATCTTAAAGTTTGGTATCGGAGCATCTCCCTTGCCAAACTCCACACACAAGTATCTCACGGCATCGCAACCAATTCTCCGCACATCGAACGTTGTCCTCACTGTAAACTCTAGAGGGGCTGCCGCGTGCATTGGCATTGCAGCTTCTTGCTGATCTAAAACCTGTCTTTGGTAACCAACTTTAGTTCCGGACCCCGTCATCGACTCGCTGCCATAGAGTCCAAGTCTCCAAAGACCCTCCCCATGTATGTAATCAGTCCTCGGGGACGGAGTTATCCATGCTTGAAGAGTGACATCACTGGCACTGTTCTGATCGGGTTGAACATTCCAGCGAAAATTGCTGAGTCTGGCTACTTTGAGAATTGGCGAACGGGTCGGTTGAGGATTGGGGCGTGGGCGAGGATTGGGGCGAGGTCTTGGGCCTGGAGTTTCACCAGGAGGTGGTCTTGTTTGATCTGAGTGTAGAAGCAAACTGTTAAGATATCATCACTGGAACCCTTATTGTCCCATAGCTCGTGACAATTTCACTCACCAATAATCATTCACACACCTGGCGTTAGTCATTGTTACTCCTTTTTAGCAAAAATCTTCATTAAGAAATCTTATACCTTGTAGAAATAAGAAACCCCACTTTGTCATCCCCCTTACCTTGAATATACATTGTCAGTCACTCTAACCACCGTCTGGTTGATATTTTACTTCATAGTATTATATTCATAGTATTATATTCATAGTATTATACGATTTTATGTATAAGCTTGTTGTGTATATGCGTGCAATCTTCTATCTCACTTAAAGTCATCCATAACGTTTCCTTCTTTTTGTAAATTTGTTTTCAGTTGGCCCTCAAGGAGTTAAGCGAATCAAGTGATATGAAACCGACACGTTCTGGAAGGAGCACGAGAAGGAACTTAGGACAAGTTCACCTTCATAGACATGAGGGTTGAGTGAATGCAGCAATATTAGTAGAACACATCAATGAGAGTTTGAGGAAAATCCGACAATCCGTTCAAAAGTTATGAATTTTTAAAGTTTCTGCTCAGTCATGGCTGGATGAGAAGACTACTATAGTTTGTGATGTCACATGAGTACAACGGTATAAAGAAAGTATAAAGAAAATTCACCTTATTTTCACTTTTCTCGCATAACAAAAGAACATTCGACTTCTCTCTTTCAGAAGGCAAGGGGAATAATATTATCCTTAACATACATCAGTAACAAGTCCAAGAAATGTGCACTTCATTCAAAAAGTACAATTTTGTGAAATTCTCTTTTTATTTTCATTATATCGTTGTACGCATGTGACATCACACACTATAGTAGTCTTCTCATCCAGCAGTAATTGCGCAGATACTTTAAAAATTCATAACTTTTGAACGGATTGTCGGATTTTCCTCAAACTTTCACTGATGTGTTCTACTAATATTGTTGCATTCACTCAATCCACATGTACATGAAGGTGAACTTGTCCTTTAACAAGAGGAATAGGAGGACTACAGACAAGGGAAGAGGGGAGATATTACAAAGGAGGTGATATAGGAGCCATGATTGTTTGGAGGTTAGGGTTTTTTTTGGGGGGGGTGGAGAGAGAATTGGGAAAGTATAATGGTGAGTGGATGCTGTTCGATTGGAGAGAAGAAGAAACGACCACAGATGAAGGAGACAGAGCTTGGGGACAGACAGGCAAATTCACAAACGAGGGAACGATTAGCACAGAGACATTACACTGGAAGCATCACTGACAGCCACATTGACTGACCTGTAGTGCACCTATATAATTTACAGTCCACGAAGTGATTGTTCGCGATGGGAAGGTTGAAGTTTGGTCGTGGTCTGTCTCCCTTTGCGAACTCGAGGCACAAATATCGGGAGTTTCCGCAGCCGACCTCCCTCAAATCAATGTGGGTGTTGAGGTCGAAGCGGAGTGGTGAGGATGCGGTCAGATCTCTGGCTGCCTCGTACTCGTTGAGAACCTGTCGAACGTAGTTTTGACGAACACCGCTTCCGTCGCGACTGGCGGCGGAGAAGAGCCCCACACGCCACATGCCGGTCCCGTGGATGTACTCCGTTGTCGGTTCGGGCATGACGATTAACTGGAGACGGGCCTCGTTCTGACCGGCTATGGGCGTCAGCATCCACTGCATGCTTGAAATCCGGGCCGTCGGCAGGTTAGGAACACTCCCGCTGTTGTCTGCTTGCCGAGAACAGAGCTTAGTCAGTCAATAAAAGAGGCAACTATCGTGCGCATGCAAACGTTCTCTATCATCACGTGGGGCATTCGCATCTACTGCTCGGTGTGTCTTCCGGTCAACGTGCTTGTTATCAGTGCATGGTGGGAATGCAACATGTTGCAAATTCTAAAACGTTCTCTAAATCACACGTAAATCATGTAGGATGCATCCAAGCTCCGATGATGTGCCAAGGAAATGCAATAATGCGGGAACACGACATCGAGACAGGTCTTCAAGAACAGAGTTGTCTTCATACAACATTCAAAAAGCATATCCCGAGGCCTGTGACACATGTCTAAGTTGAAAGTGCCATGCGTAACACGCTTAGACTACTTAGAAAAACAAACGAGCAACAAAACACAAGACGCACAAAAAGTGGCAAGTCGCAGTAAGATAATATGAATACATTGCACCAAATTACATATCTCCGTCACACTCCCTTAAAAAAAGTATACCACTGAAATATCTCTGATTGGAAGCTGCAATTTTATCTTGTGAAAATGACCTGAGATGTCATAATTTGGATGATGTTCGTTATTCCGACGGTGATTCCGAATCACACAAATTTTGTCAACATAGATGATCGTCAGTTCGAGCATTTGTACCGCTATCTACTACGAAGGTTCGTTATTTCGAAAATGATGGATTATAACCTTATCCCGAACATTCGTTAAGCCGAACAAGGGGGTACCTTATTCCGAAGGTTCGTTAATCCGAATATGGAAAGTGCGTTCCACCAAACCTTTGGAATAACGAATCGTATATCATTTTAATCTCATATCACTTTTTTTTAACAACGAACCTTTCGAAATAATCAACCTCATTTTATTTTCGGAATTACGAACATTCGGAATAACGAACTGTAACCACAAATCTTACGCAGCTCTGGGTTAACGCGAGGACGTAACACGTCCAAGAGAACAACTTCCAGTGATCACAATAAAAAAATGCAGGAAAAATACATGCAGAAAAAAGAACCTCACAGAGGAATGCCATGCTTCATCCATAGCCATTATTATCATCTGCTACTAGCTGGAGACGAGCTATCTAATAGGGCGTGTCTCACGCACGTGTCACTATTCTGGCAAACTGTCGTATAAGAACGTGATGCTGCGGAATCGTGCAAAACATTCGGTCCTCATGCACGTCACAGGATATACATAAGAATAATGATCATCTGTATAAAGCACAGAAAATCCAAGATTGACAGAAAATAAAACTGATTTTGAAATAGTAATAATAATAATTAGCCAGGCATGCAGAGGTTATTATAAATAATAACGTTTGCGATATAACCTGAACTGTGAGGCTTATATAATTGATTCAGGGATCAAAATATGGATTTGAAATTACAGATGTGAATTTTGTGGGTTTCCTTTGATTACTGCACAGTCATTTCACGATGGCATATTCTAAAGTAGCTCTCTTTGAAACATCTCTCTTTTTTTTTTTAGAGAGAGAGAGAGAGAGAGCAACTGAATGATATAATATTTTTTCCATAACAGTGTAAACGAAGGATATCGTAAATATTACCTACGTTAGCCTTCACGTGTTCACAACGTCATTATGTGCCCGTCCCATTCGGTTGTCTCCTCTCTGATAAATTGACATTAGACCGGCTTCTCGGGTTACACAAAGCTTACGATGGCCCTAATTAAGAAAACTACGATTGTGTGTGGTTGTGGTATGAGCAGAAAATAAGTTTCTGTTTTGTGTCATCCAGGGGAGCGAATCTATATGATTACTTACATGAAAGAACAAGCGGGAAAATTAATTTCACGGTAAGCAGGAGTCTCGGTAATTATCTATTTTGCTCAAATTTCAGATTTTCTTCGTTCTTACCTGGGCAGGTGTATACCGAACACATTGACACCACGCCTCCCTGGTGGGCTAGGCTGAATGACACGGAGGCAGCATCGTTCTTAGCAAACTCAATGCAGAAGTATGGATGCCTGTTTCGGATAACACAAATCTCTCGGAGATCGAACTTCGTTTCCGCTTCCAGCACCAGTTGATCCCTGGGACTAAAATATTTAAAAAAGACAAAACAAAAGAAATTGTAAATGTTAGATAGTTAAATGGACACATGAAGCTCAGCATTTATTCAACTTATAAAGTACAATTCAGCTTTCACATGCAGTCAGTAATGCATAATATCTAGATGCCCTTCTCAACCGGTATCTGTTCACCTTGATCAAGCTGACTTTTGTGGCTACCTCAATTTGAGCTATTTTTGTATCTTCGTGACCACACACGCACACACACACACACACACACACACAAGCACAAATAAAAGAAAAAAAACAGGTTGGGAATCAAAAGAAACGGCCATACGAAATGACCATAACAATAACTACCCAACAATTAAAAACCTCCCCTTTTGGGGGAAAAATGGTGATTTTGCAGCTCGTACTTGTGAGGTGTCTGCATGGCCGTAGCATCCAGAATGTTCCTCTGATAGGCGTATTTTGGTCCGTTGCCGTACTGGTCGTCCGAGGCGTAGACGCCCAATCTCCAGAGGTTCCTGCCGCGAACGCTGTCCGAGCCGGTGTCGGGCGTGAGCGTCATACTGACGCGCATGTCGCTCAGGCCGTTGGGATTGTACTTGATCCTGTGCCAATTCACGCTCGCATTCTGAAAGAGAACAGTTGGGCCTTGCTGGGCCGAGGATGCTTACATTGAAATTTTTGATGAATTAAGGGTTAAATAAACAGAAGAAGCATGATGGCACTTGAAAAGAAAAGTTGGATACCAACCGTAAACGCTGTCGAGAAAAGATATTTTAGTGGTAAGAAAATCCATTTGGATCTCCATTTCCCAGATAGTAGCAACAGACATCAAAACATCAGCACGTCATGCACCAGCATTTCTATTAAAATGAACATACACAGAGGTCTAATACCATGGGAACCATACAAACGCAACAGCAGTAATACATGAACACGCCAGAGGCACTTACAGACATCAAGCTTTCTCACGCACGGACATCGAAACGCACGCACACACACACACACACACACACACACAAACACACACTTTGGTTCATCAGTCAACAATCGAAAAAAAAAGGAAGGAATACAGGGTGCAGGGTAAAAACAAAAACTTTCGGCAAATGAGAAGAGGAAAACGGTAGGTCCTGTGCCCATTTTACTGGAACAAAAGTTTTCAAGTGGATAGACGTTGCCCTTGTGATACTAATCAAGCCTTACTTGGGTGACCCATTCTAATGCAGGGTCACAATTTGAGGTTAATTGGTTTCAAAGTCTGAAATGCTCCGATTGTTCTAAAACATGATATGTCAAATTACTTGTCTTGCAATCTTCAATAAAACTGAATGACAAAAATGTTGATTACTGTATGCCTGACTCATCCTTAAATCACACAGAATAGGAATGTTCAAAGGGCGATCTATCTTTTTAGCAATTGCAACATTTCTCAACATTGCTAGTAAGTATTCATTGTAATAGCCATCTTTTTGGGGAGTTCTGTTTTTACAACATACGCGTTCAAGTGATATTTTGTTGTTTTACTCGACGGAAAAAACAGTGCAACTTTCAAAAGGTCAGATCTTCATAATGAAATTTCATCTACTCTTGCTGTAGATTACGCCTCCTAACATATCTCTGATTGCCATCTAGAAAGCATTAATAACTGATGCTGGCTGTATCTGTAGTTGACTACCTCAGATACATTGTTTAGAATTCTCTTAGCACTTTTAAAAGTCTCAAATATAAACACTTCCCGGGTTGTAACTTCTTTTATGTTTGAGCACTACGGTTATCTATTGCCTTTAGCATTTCAAAAAACGCGATCACTCTAAATAATCGACCTCCCTTTGGTTGAAATCAAAGCTTATCTTCGATGTAGTGAGATATTTCTTTCTTTCTGCAACTTTCTTTGCAATAACTAAAAAAAACCAAAACAGCCCCTATCACCCCCATATTTTGTACATGTTTAGTTCATGTCACGTACATTATTACATAAAATAACAACTACTCGATCGGACACCATCTTGGGTATGTAAATTAGGGTCAAAGGTCATAAATGTTTCATCCTGTATCTTGGTGAATACATGTCTTATCTTTCCCATATTTTGCACACGCAAAGACCATGTTACAAGAATCATTTCACAAGATAACCACTTTTTGCTCAGATGCCATCTTGTCTGTGCAAAGTGGGGTCAAAGGTCATATGTACTTCTTTCTCTATCTTCGTTATGACGTGTTATCTTTATGGGAGGGAATTTTTTTCTAGATGTGAAAATTGACATGATTGTCTTTATCGAGCACTAGCTCACTTACCCTTCGGTAAATTTCTCCCAGGTTTTAATATGTTGTAGATGAGACTTTGCGCTATCGATAGTGTGTCCTCCGTTTTTTCATACGACGTCGAAATCACGTCACAAAACTTGGCTAAAATTAAAGTTTAGCTTCGATGTATTTTCATGTTTCTTTCTTTTTGCAACTTTCTTTGCAATAACTCAAGAAAAACAGGCCCTATCAGCCCCATATTTTGCACATGTTTAGTTCATGTCACGTACATTATTTCATAAAATAACAACTACTTGATCGGACACCATCTTGGGTAGGTAAATTAGGGTCAAAGGTCACAAATGTTTCATCCTGTATCTTGGTGAATACATGTCCTTTCTTTCCCATATTTTGCACATGCAAAGACCTTGTTACAAGAAACATTTTACAAAGTAACCACTTTTTGCTCAGATGCCATCTTGGCTGTCCAAAGCGGGGTCAAAAGTCAAATATACTTCATTCTGTATCTTCGTTAGTGTATACGGAATTCGGTACAAAGATGGCAGGTCTGACTGCCTTTTCTAAATGAGAATCCAAAAATCACACGGCCAATGTCCCCTAAACACAGATGAAACAGGTATATATGATTATGGTCATGCCTTTTGGAACCAGGACTCAAATCACTGATTTCAAAACAGATCGCATCACCTAATTTGTCAGTGTTGACAAATTCCAAGTCTAGTTTTTCTTAAAGCTGTTACGGAACACAACTTATTCAGTTCATACTTATTATAACCAATTGAATCCTTTTAGACTAATATTCATTACTATGTAGGCCTATGTATGTATGTATGTATGTATGTATGTATGTATGCAAACATGCAAGCGTGTTGGTCGTAACATTTGTCACAACGTATGTGTCACATTCATAGTGCGTTGACGATGACTCAGAGCATGTACGTCATAAGCGCTCTTGTCTCAGGCATAATGCACTCCTTTATTCTTACACTATAATACTAGTACAATGTTTTTGTTCATATGCTTTACTCTCAATATCCCCATGCATACAAACAAACACATACACTCACACATATGCACGCACGCAAACACACGAAACAACGTGGAATGTAATTCCACACAATGTTCAGTTGAACATGGTGTGGAATTTGCACGGTCAGTGGTGACTGCATCATCTATGACCGTATTATATAATGTGTATTTCTGAGACCATTATACTCGTCATAAGAATCTGCTTCTGATGATGATCGCATGCATTTCTATTACACTTAGCTTTACTTAATTTGTCTGTTGAACAGCAGGCATGTGAAATGCTGTTTGTTTGTTTTTTAATGCGTAAATTACACTTTAATCATTTATTTTGTATTATGAAGAAAAACAGCGCTGTACATTCTCTAGCCAGTCATTCACCCGATTACTTGTATTTCCACTGTACAAATACCACTCAATAATTTTATTCAATTGCTTTTTGTGTTATTTTTGTATGAAAGAGGAATGCTGATATAAAATCACATTGCATCAACAATACAGTCAAGTCAAACAAAATGGTAGAAGTTTCATCGAGCTATCATAAAAATCAGAGAACATCATGTACCTCGAATGTGCCAAAAAACACTGATTTCAAGCAAAACGCACTGTTTTACCTGGTAATTGTGATGTCATATAAGGTATCGTGTCAAGATTACAGTATTAGTCTGAAAGCTGCTTATTGGCATATTATGTACAGAAGCCTCAAGGAAGATTAATAATATCGTATCGCTGAACCTGCTGAAGAATCAGTGCATGTACAAGCATCTTAGGGGAGGGCGTTATGACCGACGCTGTGGTCCAAATTGACCATTCAAAAGACATTTTTACATTTTTGACGTTTCAATTGAAATCGTCTTGAATATGATATTTTCTGTCATTGTGAGTTAAAAGGAAGTTGCACATAGTATCTAATTATATTATTCTTATACATTTACTTTTTTGAACATAATGTTGTTAGACAGATCAGGGCTGGCGCAACCGGGGGCCGTCTATAAGCCCCCCCCCCCCACCCCATCCCCCACCCCCCCCCCCCCTCCACACACACACACACACACACGCATACACACGTTTTTGCATAATACAAAGGAATACATAGGGTTTAACCTCTTGTGCTAACCACTTTTTTCCCCCGGAATTGGCACGAGAAAAATGCGGTTAAACTTTGATTACCCTCGGAAGTTTTACCAGAAAATTGCGGTTAAGGTTTCTTTCTTTTTTCTTTTTTTTTTCTTTTTTTTTTTTGCCTGTCTCAGCTGATGAAACCCAGAAGTGGCACCAGACATTGCGTTGAAGGCCTTTTAATAATTTATTTATTTATTTATTTATCTATCTATCTATCTATCAATCTATCTTTATATATTTTTTTTGCTTGTCAGCTGATGAAACCCGGAAGTGCCGCCACAAATATAAACTACCCCCTCCCCCCCCCCCCCCACTTTTAAAAACATGGCGCCGGCCCTGCAAATTATTTGAATTTTATTTGTAGCAATCTGAGCATATTGGATGCTGTTATGAGTCGTCATTAAGGTTGGTTATAGGAAAATTTCGGAGCTGTTTTGTTTGCAAAAAATAAAGGATAATAACTATACTACTTCAAGTTTTAAACAAGTTTTGTAATAACATTTCTAATAGATTCAAACATAGATGATTTCGCGCCCTGCAAAGTGTTTGGAGATTTCAAGAACAAACAGACAAACAAACGGAAATCGAGAGTTCTAAGTTAGCCAAGTTATGTTGATACAGTATAAAAGCGAAATGCTTCTAGAGACAGTAGAGGACTGGTTGATTAATGTATCATATTCTATAGAGCAAACAACTGAACATTCCGAGAGTCCAAATGGCGTTTGAACTTCTTCAAATGGCCATGCTGTCCTTGGTAGGGTTAAACAACATACAATTAGATCTACTGCTTTTTATGGCAATGTTGAGAAATTTGGCATTTCATTGAAACTTCAATTTCCTACTGACATTTCCGGTCAATTTAAATGGTCACATAATATATAGCAACTCATTCTTTCTTTCTTTCTTTTTTCGTTTTTGTTGTTGATAACTCGGAATTGCAGGTTGAGTACTTTGATGATTCGAGTACTTTGATGATTAAACAATCAAAGTATTTTCAAACTTTGACCCCAACAGACTTGACGGAATTTTGAAGAGGGTTGCCACAGGTAAATCTGCTTGGTACGACATGGGAAACCTTCACTCTCAAACCTTGTTTAGTTTTGGGGAAATGGTGTAAGGGATTACACGTTTTTCCTCCACTAAAAGTTGCCGTATTGTTAGACAAGACAAGTGGGGAATATGCGCTGACAACACCGGCAGATTACTGACAAGGACATTTACTTCGACTCGGACAGACGAACAAACAAACAAACAAACAAACAGACAAAGCCACACGACGATGATCTGACATGTTATGCAGTACAGACTGTGTAGGGCAGTTGGGTTGGGTGAAAGCGAAGGGTTTAGCTTCAACATGTTTTTAACTCACCAGGGTGATGTTCACGCTGCTGCAATCTTTGCGTCAACGCTTTGCATCAACGCTTGGAGGAGATAAATTCACATCCTCAAAAGACAAAATCACTTGAGAAGTTGTTTTTCAAAATAGAATGAGATGCGGATTCCAGTTGAAGGCGGCTACCCATTCGCTGAGTTTCTGCATACATTCTGTAGGTAAAGTCTCCAAATTCTGATTCTATGCACACGAAAACCTGAAATTGCTTCCAAAGTTTTGAGAAGTCGACCTCTTGATAAATGCTAAATACAATGTACATATCTCTGACTAAATCCTTCAAGGCTTTACATATCGAGATAGGTCTAATTGTGGTTTGTTTTTCTTTGCTTGTTTGTATGTGTCTAGATACATATTCCTTCCTACACGGAAAATAGAGAAGCTAGCTTCTGTCTGGCACACATGAAGATCGTAATCCTATAACCGTTAAAAATAAGTTCTATTAAGTCGACCTCATAACTACATATATTCCACCTCATCTCTTTTCCCTTACAAAATGACAAACAGCTGCTGACAGTACTCAAATCAAAATGATTACTGATCCACGATCATTTTGACTACAGTCCGTTGTATACTCACTAGAAGGTATGGTAGGGGGAGGAATATCTGGCTGGCACCCTATCCTTCGACACGACACCGCCTCATCGTTACGCAACGGCAGCTCAAAATCTGGCTCCGGGGAATCCCCCTTGGTAAACACAATGCAGATGTAGCCGTATTCAGACTCTGGACATCCCATACCCGTCACGTCGAGAGTGGTCTCAATGCTGTTATACACCAGTGGCACCTAAAGTAAGAAATTAGGTGGAGTTGGGTTGTGAGTTTTCTTCCGTTAGTCTCCCTCTACGAAATGAAAAAGTGGATTTATCGATAATTTCGCCTCGTCCTGAGGATATGAGGGCTTCGAAAGTAGGATACTACATTTTGCTGTAACACAGCCACAATCGCCTCTGAATTGGACGCACGTGCTCTGCTACTTAAGAGGTTTTGAGAGAAAAGTATATATCCGAAAATTGCAGATTAAATTTTGGTTTCACTATCTTTACAATGATCCATGTAATGTGAGTGCGTTTCCTTTGAATTTTAGCACAAAGCATAAAGCAATTTTGAGCAATGGTAAGCAAGTAAAATCTAAACAGAAAATAATACGGAATTTCGTTTTTCGTGTTCATTTTCTCATCAGTTGTCTGTTTATCATTCATTGCAAGTGCTGTTGAGTGAGAAAGAAAATGAATCGTGCCTGAGGCGAGATGGGGACGGATGCCTGACTGTCGCTAAGAATTTGTTCTCGGTACTGGCCCCGGGTCCCACTCCCGTCACTGTTTGCGCTCGTAAAGAGGCCAAGCCTCCAAAGACCTTCCCCGTCGGCCGAGGCGGACCCGTTTGTTGTCGTAACTTGGGCACTGATCGAAATGTCGCTGGCGCTACCTATGCGACGGGTTAGCAGCGCCACGTTCCAGTTCAGTGACGCGAGACGTACCACAGGCAACCGGGTTGGCTCCTCTGATTGGATAACACAAAAGAGAGCAATGTAATATACAAGACATTTCAAAGACCTGATATTATATTAGCACTAAATTTGACCACACATATCTATTCAACTATGTTAACACCAGCAGTGCCGTCTGTGATTTGATTGGACAATAGAGTATAACTGGCGCAAAGATGTACATGTTTTAAGGATAACAATATTGGTGGTTACAGCTCTTAAAGTTCTGCAGTAATTGCGTGCATATGAACTTTGCCATAGATGAGATACACGTTCATTTCGCAACTATTAATCTTAACAACCCCTGTCTGCAAGAGTTTGTTTGGGAAACGTTCGTTGGTCCACGTCTTCATTGCTTTTTTAAAGAAAACTCGTGAAGAAAATTTCAAAACGTCGCATGTATTATAAGTGATGTATACATAATATTCATTTGCTTAGGGCATCACACTTGGGTCTTCTGCAGCAAAAGTTTAGACCTGTACCTGGACAGGTCACCCTTTGGCACATTATGACCGGTCTCTGCTCATCGTTGTGGAAGACAAAGTCGGGCTGGGCACTGTCCCCTTTCGCGATCTCCAGGCACAGGTGTTTGTAAACAGAGCAGCCAAGAGCCGAGACGTCAAACTGTGTGGGAAGAGGCGGGAATGCCAGCTTTGTATTCGGTCCCGCAGGCTGCGAAGCTTGGGTTGGGTTGAGCACCTGACGCACGTAGTTGAAGCGTTCATTGGAGCTGCCATCAGCCGACGGACTGCCAAAGAGTCCCACGCGCCACAAGTCTCTGCCGCTCACCTCGTCGCTGCCCGGAATGAAGGTGATAACGACATTGAGCTCGATGTCGCTGGGAGCGCCGCGACGACCTCTTACCAAAGTTATTCCCCACGACACGGGACCGATTGCGATGCGATTGAGGGTGGCTGGCAACAGGATATTGAAGGGATAAACGGGAGACAATAAATGATTGTTATGAATGTTATGATTTTGCTCTCTCTCCCTCAGTCTCAAAATAGCTTTATGAACACTGGTGAGTTGGGTCTGTTTCCTGTCAAGCATACGGGAACCAACTTCACAAGCTTAGATTACATAATTGCAAGGGTATTATTACTGTTACTCATAATCATGTAAGGAACATAAAAATAATACACTTCGAACGTATCGAATTAAAACTCTATTATCTTCATTCTTCATTCCTTCTTACTTTTGTATCAATTAGTTAGATCGCAGGTAACACAAGAGCGAAGACCACCCTGTCTACAACGTCTAAAGCCTCTCAGGTTGTAAAAAGGTTTTGAGATGACGTAAAATATTCGCAGTATTCTGCAACCGAATTAGGCAGGACAGAGGTTTTCGATGCTTCTTCGAACACGACCAGATTGGTTTCCATTAACTCTCTTTCGGTTCCCGCAGGTCAGCGACCAGTCCTTACCTACTTGTGACCGGGGCCAAATGACTGAATGATACGGAACTTCTTCTGGTGCAAGCTTCACTTTTATCTATCTTTGCGAGTAAATAAATAAATAAACATGAAAAGAAAAGATAATATATAGAAAGGGCTCATGAAAAGGGCAAGCTTACCTAGTGGATCACACGGCGCCACACGACAGCTTGTGAACACGTCTTTCCCCGAGTTCGTTTGGAAGGGAAAGTACGGCTCTGGATTTTCGCCCCTGGTGAACTCGACGCACATGTAGCCAAACTCGTTGCAGCCAAGCGCAGTGATCTCAAACGGAAACCGCCCTTGGATGGGCAGGGGGAGTCCCGCCACCAAGGTTTGGCCAGAACCAGCTTCGTCCAAGATCTAGGAGTGCATTGGTGAGGAGAAAAGACGGAAGAGCACTGTAGCATAGTGGATAAGACTCGTTACTATTACTCGAAGGACCCGAGTTCGAATCCCGTCGAGAGCCTACGTCCTCGGACTTGGTATCTTCACCAATCGCGTTCTTCTCGACTGAGGTGTGTAAGTGGGTACGTTAATGATAAGGGCGGGGTCCTCTGGTAGAGTAACGGCAATCACTCTGATTGTTATTATTATCATTATTGTTATTATTGTTATGGTCAGTTGCCTGGAACTTGCACAGAAATTAACACATCATTAAGAAATCAAGAAAACTGCTAGGCTGTTCAGATTATTAACGACCCAACTCTGAAATAGGCTCTTTAAGCATTTTCTTTTTCTTAAGCAAAGATGAGCAATGTAAGACGGCACTACGACCTCGTCACACCACCTTCTTCTATTCTTCCAACAATCGATATCCACATGTGGTGTGGTTATCACCCATGCGTCACGGGTGTTCCATCAAATCCTCAAACACTTACTTGGGGTATGTATCCAAATTTTGGTCCCGTGCCGTTGACGTTGGTGCTCCCGAAGACGCCCATCCGCCAAAGATTGCCGCCTGCGATGCTTTCACTGGTCTCGTTAGCAAAGAGGAAGGCCTCTATCGTCACCTCTGGCACCTCCCCGGGCTCTGCGCTCGCCGCACGTGCCGACCAAAATATGCTCTCTATTATCACTCCTAAAACAAACAAAAAATGTTCAAACAAAATGACTTAATCTGCTGTAGGTGGCGTACAAGCACAAAATCAATTTACATATAACTTGACGGTCAGTCAACATTATCTCCTTTTCACCTTTCAAATTATTACTATCACCATCATTATCTATGTACAGAAGATGACCATCATCATAATTTTCAATACATTATTCTTTTATGAATGTTAAGATTTGAAAAAAAAAAATACAATCGTCAACACATTGCTTCTTTTTTTACATATGTAAAGATTTAAAAGCAATCAGTATATCATGATTTTTACAAAAGATTAATGTTAAGATTTAACGGACACATTGGGTATTTCCTTACGGTCTTCATAAGCCACGTTTAATTTTCATCACGGAGACGTACAAGTGATGAGGTTTGATCGTTAGGATTTAATGACAACGGGCTGTTACACAACGCCGAAAAAATGTAACAAAGCAAACACAAAAACAAAAGCCTCTGTAAGTGTTTAAAGTTTACCTGTTCTACATTCTCCAAAGTATTCGACTTCCAAGCTCGCCTGACTGCATCTCACCACGTTCTCCAGTTCGCATGAACTGGCGTATGTAATGCCATCCGTTCCACAAACGGGTTCTCCGTCCTCGGAACACGCTTGATGACATGAGGTGTCGAAGTCTGTACGGTGCGTGACATTTATATAGGGATGTGACAGTGGATATTGATAATGTTTGTAAACTCCTACGAAAGTAAACACGGGATAGCCTCTGTCTTCACGTCGGAATCGACACTTGGATTCAAAGAAGTGATGAATTTTCCCTAAATCTGTATGTAATTACTTCACAACAATTTAGAAAAGAAGTAAGAGCTTGTTGACGGATATTGTGGGGTTATGCAACTGATATTGTGCATGTCTATATCTCTACAATGGTCAATTCTCGTAAATCATTCATCCAACTACAGTTTCTTCAAAATTTTGTTTTTGTTTCGTTGTTCTCTTTAAGTGTAAAGTTAAAGGACACTTATAAATACTAAAGGTCTAAAAAGTTCTACATATATACCGTATGATGATTAGTTTACAGTTCAGTGACACTATAACACTACATCAGCGGGGGTCATTACATTCTTTTTCTCACGTCTGCTTGAACTTGTAAATCCCATCCCTATCCCTACCCCACCCCCTGCAAAGGGTCTATTTCGTCACGTACCGGTTCCATCGTTACCATAACAGGGTATCTGCGTGCACAGAACGGCCGTGCCCGTGAACGAGCGGATGATCATGTTAAACTGCGGGCGCGGATTGTCCCCCTGGGAGAACTCGACGCAGAAGTAGTTGAAATCGCTGCATCCTACCTGAAATAACAAGAGGGCTGGTGTTTGGCGTTGCCATGGATACGAACATAAACAGACAGGAAGAGGAGAGGGTGGCACGGTGAGGAAAGGGTGGGGGTGGGTTATGAGAACGAACGATGTCAGTAAGTCGATTGATGAAGTGTACACCAAATTGTAATCAATTCACACTTTGAATGTTAAAATTCCTTGACTTATTTGTGACCATTTGGTGACTGATTGATATTTCAACCGTTGTTTGATTGATTAAAGTGTACTTTGAACACGAAGTTGAATTTCATCTCAATTGCTGCGTAATTTCACATTATATTCCTGTCTACTATCATACACTAACGTGAAGTCCTGATCAGACTATAAGGACAATCAAAGAAACATTTGAATACAAATCGACAACAGTAGGCCTATATATACAATGTTGACACAAAGTTGTCAAACCAAAGGGAAAATGCAAAAGAAGGCATATCCGCAAAACGGCGTTTGGTATCATTCAGTCATGTGCGATTCGGTCCAATAAGTTATTGGACTTACTGCCAAGAAAAGAAGTGTACAGAGAAATTGCATCACAGAAGTTACCAAATAGCCATAGTCACTTATGAGGTAAGATATAAATGAAAACGGAAGTTAATATCTTTTCTCACAAACGTCCATCATACATACAATAAACACAGTGCGTCCGTCCGTCTCGGACACAGAAGGCAAGATATACACTATATGAGTAACTTAAAATCAGATCAATCAGGCTGATTCGAGGAGATGAGACGATGAGAAAACTGATATATCATTACTCATTTAAAAAAAAAAAAGTGTTTGTTTTAAAGGAGTTGACGGACAAACATTTTGTGATACAGAGAAGAATGTCATAACTAACATTTGGCTAAATTACTAGACAATTAAGTCATTTCAAGCTGTTCGATTTCAGTGCTACTATAAATAACTGATAAGAAGATCATAGTTTATTTCACTTTCAGTTGTTGTTGCTGTTGTTGTTGTTGTTGTTGTTGGTGGTGGTGGTGGTGGTTGTGATGGTGGTGGTTGTGATGGTGGTGGGGTGCATGGGGGGCATACCTCATTCAGGTCATACTGGGTTCGTAAATCAGTGAAGACGTGCGGTCTCCCAGCGCGGATCTTGCGGGACGCGTCAGCCTCACCCAGGAGCTGGTACACATAGGGGCCCATCCGGTCTCCGAAGCCATCCTCGAACTGGCTCCGAAAGAGTCCTATCTTCCAGAGGCCCCGGCCGGAGATGCTATCCCCCTCCGCCGACGTTTGCAGGGAGACGTTGATGGAGATGTTCGGGCGAAAGTGACCGAGGTGTTCACTTGCGTGCACGTCCCAGCTGAAGCGCTCCAGAATAACACTGCGGAGTGCTCGTGGGCTCCGTTGGAGACCGACTTCTGTATTGTGTGACGTGGCAGCGGAGATACATGAAATGAGTGTTTCGGTTTTATACACATGAGAAATAATTTCTTTTATAGTCCTGATCTGATCTCGTGACTTAAGTGCGAGTTATATCAGTGACGTTCCAATAGTGGATGAATGAATTATTGGTAAATTTGCCAAATTAATGGATGATAGTTAAAATGTACAATTAGTTTCAATAGCCCTACATTGATAATGCACGAAGTGACTTTATGAAATATGATATTTTCTGTGTACATGTGATAATGACGAATTTAGATATCATGCAAAACAGAAAGAATGATGACTGATGCAACAGGTAAGGTAAGCGATCTATACACGGAAAAGTGCTTACCTGTTATTTTTTTCTCAGTCGGCGGCCCATATATTGTTGTTTTTCTTTACAAGTAGCAAGTGCACAGCAAGAGGTGCATCGTCATACAAACACAGCACTACTCGACGTAATACATAATTCATGACCGACCGTGTGTAGTGGAATCTTCCAGTGGTATCTTTATACTGGCTTCACTTTCAGCACCCTCTCTCGCTCCAGCCATTCGCTGTTGAGATTTCGCACGTGGAAGTAATTGATGCACAATGCCATCAAACGGGCGACAATTATTGCTGGATCCCACGGGCAATGGTTGCAGTCAAGGTTGATGATGCAAAGACGAAATGATCCAATGATACATGCATGTACAGACACCCCTCACCCATCGCAGCCACATACACACAGGCAGAAACACACACACACACAACGGGGTAAAACGAGTGGGCAAAACAGATACCCACTCAACTTACCCAAGGCTCAATCACGGAGCGACAAGGTTCAATCGAATTTCAGCTGCCGCCGTCATGGCTGACCTTTCTCCATGGCCTTCTGACGAACGGGGAAAAGAAAATCTTATTTTTTCCCCCTTGGGGCACTTTTTCTTAACATTTCCTTCTCTTTATGTCAACATTTACTACGTCACTAACACTCGTTGAGTTAGGATGTCAACGTCGGCAATGTACGAAACTCTACTAAATCCCAATCCAAAGCCTATTTCTTTAGTTACCCTTGACAAATTTATGGTATTGTTCCTGCAAATTTCCGAATTCTTCGACAGCTGGAGGGAAAATTCTGTTGAGACTATCCACATTAAAGGCCCGAGAAATACAACCATGAAAATTCGTTAATGTCAAGCTAATAGTCTTCTTTAATACTTCCCTTCTGACCTTTCAAATACGCAGATGACATGTTGACATACTGATGTTAATATCATGTTCATTATCATCATAATCGTAAACCTTTCCCGTCAGCTATACTCTTCTTGGATTCAAGAAACATCTTTTTTGTTCAAAGATATTTTGTTTCATTTCTCTTGGTACTTTACCTTTTTCCCCGATCCTAATTTCTTCTTTCCTTTCTCAAATTTGCGTTCTTTTATTTTCTTGTTCTCCTTCTTTAGTTTTCTCCCAAGATGGCGATTTCTTATCGATATCAGGTATTCTAGTCCAATCTTTCTTCTTCTTTTATTATCTTTATTTTAGGTTCAAAGGGGAGACAGTTTTCTATCATACTTTGAGTACTTTACGGACACGGAACCACGCATGCGCAATGATATATTTTGATCCCTTGTGACAACATGTCTTGAATTTCCAAATCTAACTTGATTTTCATGTATATATCGTCGTCTCATCTCATATTTCTTTTCTGCTCATTCGGTTTGCTCCAAATCTAAACAAAATTGAAAACAAATCATAAGAGGATAACATGTTGTGGTGTCATGTTTATTTTTTGGGAGGAGAAAGAACAAAGAGAAACCAGCACAAAACCAGGTTCGAAAATACTTAGGGCCTATTCCTTGGGAAGTGGGGTAAAGTTAAACTAGCTTATTTGCCCCTTGGTGTTGTCATCGTTCGTTCTGTGGTTGTTTATCTTTTCTTTGTGTGGGTGTGAGTACGTGCCTCAAGGAGCGAGGTAACATCTGTCTTGCGTGGAACGTGTGGAAGAACAAACCACCTTGAAGAGAAATTGGCCATCTGTCTCCCTTACTGGGGCCTCCATGCCATCCCACCTATAGCTGCTATTTTAGTTCAGTTGATGTGATCAGCAATTTGTTGCCAATTTAAAATACGTCAGAATCTGCAATTGGTAAAAGTAACTGAGAGTCATGAGCTCTGTATCTTGCTTTCTTCCTCCTTTTTTCATGTCTTTTTCTTTCTTTCATATATTTTCTTCTATTGTTCTTCCGTTCTTTCTGGTGTTGTTTTTGCATTTTTGTTCTTTTTTCCTTTCATTTTTCTTATCTTCTTATAGTTATTATCTTAATCGTAGGTATCTCTACTTTTTCCTGGTCGTCGTTGTCTTCTATATATTCTTTTACCCCCCCCCCCCCCCACTTTCCACATTTCTCTGCGTGTCCGTCTGTCTGTCTGCCTGTCTGTCTGTTTGTCTGTCTGTCTGCCCGTCTTTCCGCTCTGTGGGTCTCTGCTTACTCAGACGACGATGCGTTTTCTGAGCATGTGTTCGATCGTCACGCGCTGCAGCTCTAGCCTCCTGGGGTAACAGACACAGAATTCTGCAGGTGGGAAGGTCAAAGCCGGCAATGTCTTTCCCCGCAACTGCTGCCAGGCGGCGGCGCTCCGCCCACACCTGGTCAAGCCGCAGAAGGTGCACGTTGTAGGTCAAGTTTTAGCATGACCCGTGAAATAGGAGGAAGGTACCACGAGCGATGCGATTTTTCTTCCCCAGTGTGCCCCTCTCCATATCGCTCTCCCCCTCAGGTGTCTACGGCGATTTGATATGACATTGGCATTCATAATCTGAGTTTTAAACGACCTTTTCTGTGAAGAGGAAACTTTTTCATGTGGGGAAAATTGTGCCTTTTCCCATAATGATAATAACGATTTGCTCTCTGTTTGTTTCGCTTTTTTAGTACTGCGACAGCTGTATAGTTTAACGAAGGTGACATCATAGGAATAACACACTAGGAAAGTGATGTGAAGAAGCAAACGAAAAATATCTTCACAGAGTTGAATAATATAAGTTATATAATTATCTTGAATGACAGTCTATGAGTGTACTAGTTATCAGTTTGAAAAAGAAAGGAGAAGATATTTATATATATCTTATTATAGATATAATGATCTCTTATTCCCTTCTCCTTCTTCATGCTCCTTTCTTGTTCTCATTTTTTTCCTTTCGCTACTGCTCCTACTACGACTACCATTTCTATCACTTTTTTCAATTTGTTTTACGTTCTTCCTCCTCCTATTTACGTATTTTTGTCTTCTTCCTTTCTAGCACTAATTCTCCTTTTATATTTTCCTCTTATCTTTCTCCTTCTGCTTGCCTCTTTCTTGTCCCTTGTCTCTCGAGCCTACTTTCGAATACCTCATCTGTCTCCTCGCAAACTTACTTGTTGTTGGCGGTGTAGACAACACAGAGGGCGACATTTCATTTAGAATGCTTGTCCGTCGAAACTTGTTACGCAGCGGATCCGCGATTCCGCGTCGTATAAATATGACTATATTGCGACACTTGAGACATATATATTGACATAATTATAATATTGAGACGACGACACATATTCCTTACCAAGTGTACATCTATGTATTGGGGTGGGAGGAATGCGGTATCTGATTCCTCTGTACTGTCAAGAATTGAATTTCAGGGGGTTATACACACACACACATACACACACACACACACGAAATTTATAAAAGTACATTTCTCTTTTATTTTTCTTTGCTTCTTATTTTGAATTGATTGATTATCATGACAAAAAGAATGAAAAACAAGAAAGAATTGAAAGTGCAACTCTGACTCTGAATTAAAAAAAAAATCAAACAGACGGAAAAGATCATTTCATACGAAAAGTAATTAATCTGTGTACTGACATATTAACATCGAGTGTAGCATAAGAGATAGGACGGCATGCAGGTGGAAACCTTCGCTTCAATGTCTCGTCATTGTATAACCAAAACGTCTGCCAAATTATCCCATGTATTTTGTAAGTTGACGGATAAACATGAAACAGGTGAAGGTCTACGATCTTGGCATATTTTTCCCCCAAGGACACATCTCATGCTAAGAAACTAAAGTTAAGTACGAGGTAAGTCGAGAAGGAGGAGGCAGGAAGAGGAAATAACCCCCTACTGAGAGAGATCTCATTTCTGCCATTTTAAAGGGCAACATCACTTTACGTTTCATTTTGCTTTGATGTCATAATATCAAATGAATTCGCAAATGCTTTAGGTTGGTCGACGAGGAGTTTGAGCATGTCGCTGCGACATTCTCAAGTTATTTTGCAACATTCTCAAAAGCCAGCAACATGCTACGCAACAACCTCGAGAATAGGCAACATGCTCAAAATAGAATGTAATCAAAATGTGAAAAAATTGAGAAACATAAAACTACTTCAAAAAATTAAAATGTGCACAGACCATGACACAGAACATCAAACGTCGGCAGCACAGAGGAAAATAAGTCGCAAAAATATTGCGCACTATACGCTCTTGTGTGATGTGCACTCACATACAATTTTTACATTCTAACATTCAGAGCGTGCATGCAACATGCTCAAATTTCAAGTTGTAGACCACCCTAGAAGCTTCAGAATAATGGGGATCCAAATCTGAAAGTGATGGTATCATAAGTTCCACATATGTTCAGGACACGGTGGCATAAGACAATGAGTTTCACACAACTACTAAAGGTGAGGTGACGGCGTCACCGCCTAAAAGGATTTCCATTGACCTGCTTACAAATCTTCCCTAAAATTATCTCTTGAATATGCATGGAAAATAAAATAGATAGTCCATGAAAGAACTTCTTGCTGTGTTGCAATATTTTACATTTCCGTCATATTTCTTTAGCATTTATACACAGAGCCAAACTCACAAAGATTGACCGCCATGTTCTATTATGTTCACAAGGATTTATTGTGTATCCTAGCCGCATATCGTGTTTTATTTTGATTTACTATATTTGATGTATATTCCTTCATTGACATATATATATGAAAATAAACTGAATTAAATTGAATTGAATTGAATTTCATCATAATGATTTACTTTTGGAAGTGATGCAGCGGCAGGATGATTTACTAAATTCACGACTTCTATGATATCACTTTTGTCGTGCAAAATGTAATGACAGAGTTTCAAGTTGATGACTCATCAAAAATTTCACTTATCATTTGTCTTAACAACGTTATTGTTAAGACAAATAGCACCATTTGGCGAAAACACGCGGAATTTTAAAAAGTCACAACTTTCCTGCTTAATCTGTTCAATATTGAAGACCATTTTACCGGCGTGACTGTATCTCTGATTTTCTCTATTTATACAAGCCAATTACAGCATGGTGTGGAATCGAACTTTAATTAGGAGAATGCAGCACATTAGCAAACACGTTAGCAAGCATACGTGTCGTTTTCATATCATCTAATGCAACACATTTACAAACATTTATACGTCTCGTTTTTCGTATCATCCAATGCAACACATTTGCCAACACACGTTTCGTTTTTCGTATCATCTTAGTGAAACATTATGAAGCTATTTCATGCAGGTTATTGATGGCCTTTTCATGGTATAGATAATTTCAGTTAAAACATGAAATCGAAGTATGATTTACACATCTCATATTTGGTTATTGTAAGTACCGACATGCCGATATTAGGTTGTCATATACTGACTATATAATGGATATCTATTCAAAAGTTTGAGCAAACGATACTAAAAGTATAATGCTTCGGATGTAAAAGAATTGCTGTGAGTATGAGAAACAATATTGCAGACAGGTAGAATATGAATTATTACAAGACCATTCCTTGCGGAATTGCTCTGAAACATGATATATAAACATGGGAATAGATACAGAAACGAACAAGGCTCTCGGAAAATTAAATGATGAAGTTATAAATCTTACTGACATGAATGTGAAGCAGCTGCTCTTTTATCATAAGCGCGTTCGAAGAAACATAAAAAAACAACAACACAATGACACTATGAGATATGCACGGATACATCGTATGACATATACAGCGGTTTCGAAGCACAACGACCAAAAGCACATCGATTAGCTAAAAGGCGATGGATATGAAATCAATGACAGAACTTACCTTGATAGTCATACGATCACAATTTATGGAATTGTATAAGATTTTGACACGATATCACCTTGCTTCTTATTACGGATAATCGTGGTGGCAAATTACAGGTTAGAGTAATGCGAAGGGTTCCATGCAGAGACAGCATTTAACAAGAATACAACACGGTATATTGCTTCACGACAAAGAATACATTTATACATAAAATTTACATATTCACACAAGCACGTGACGGAACAGACACAACAGGCCGGTATTCTTGGAAATGAGTGAAAGGGTAGCCCGCCCCCTTCCCCCCCCCCAAAAAAAAAAAAAAATAAATAAATAAATAAAAAATTAAAAAATTAAAAAAAAATAAAATATTGTGATATGAAAACAAAAACAAAAACACAACCTAATGCGCAATGGATGGTTAGTGCATGTAAACCTCATCCCTCCAAAATTCAGCTGTGTAGGTTTACAACTTTACTAAGTTGAATATCATCACATGATTAAAATGATAAAAATGGCCAATACAAGAGATGAGACTAGACATAAAGGGCCGAATACACGAAGGTGGTACAATTGAAACCATGTTTTAAACCATGGACAATTTGTATGGAGCGCCAAGTGTCGCATGGCCTATTTCGTTACGAAATCAGTCATTTCGTCGACGAATTAATGTTGTCATTTCGTCAACGAAATGATAACATTCGTAACGAAATAGGCCATGCGATACTTCGCGCTCCATACAAATTGTCCATGGTTTAAAACATGGTTTCAATTTGTGCCGCCTTCGTGAATTCGGGCCAAAGTGGACAGCGTTATTGTATTAAAAATTTGGCTGTATTGAGTAAAGGTCGTAGACAGAGTCAAGGTGTTGGCATCGACTGCAACTAATAGAAATGTCTATGGTACTTGCAGAGGAAAATGAAGTGATGTTTGGTATTGATGGGGTTAGGATATCTCTCTATATTAAAGAAAAATTGGGAAGAATAGGCCGACATTTCCAAAAACACCGGTCATAAAGGAAGAACATAGACGATTGTACAGAGGGTGTAGAAACAAACACACATACCTCACTCGGCAACTTTTCAAATTATCCAACATTCAACGGGGCACACAAGCGTGATCAGATAACACACATTACAGAATATCATCATAACGACATATTCAAAAACTCACACACCACGACACAACACAACACAAGAAATCGCTGCTTTTTCGAGCCCAGTATTCAGCTAATGACATCAACTCTTCCAATTCAATCATCAGGCTTTGAAATTCACGGAGAACGTATGCTATAATATGAGGAAGAAATTTTGACTTTTGTCATATCTTTTTTTTTTTCTCGGGGAGTTGATTATCGTAAAAACAAATATCGAGACATCCGCACAAAAATTCTTGTTTAACAAGGTTTCCATCCAAATTACAAAAATGAAATTAGCTCTCCCATTTTTGAGCCAGAATCATCTTCTAATTCATTCAGAAATATAAAAAAAATAACATTTTGAAACGAGTAATTGATATATAAACATAGGAACCTTGATATTTCCGACTCGTTTCACATATAAAAGTGTGCATTGGAAAATTCTGATATTCAAGCCCTGTGGCAGCTGAAGGGAATTTATGAGTCATTTTTTAAAGAATTCATTATCTGCACCAATCACACACTCAAGCACATCAAAATAACTGTCCTCTGGCACATTAATGAACTCATTTTTTTTTCAGACATGGAGGATAACGGTTGCAGAGAAATATTTTCTGTGTGCATGTAATAAGTCATAAAGCACAAATATGATGTCGAACTTATAACAAGAATCATAAATCAAAAATCGTACTCATAAACATTCGTTATAATCCTCTCTTCTTCTTCTTTGAAAGTTGCCGTGCAATATAACGCAGTTCATAGTAAACATGAACATGATTTTGTAAAAAGAAGTTATAATGTGAAGTCACTATTGTTTTATGTCCACAAATAGGAAAGAAACTCACGGCCAAGGAATTGTCGTCTTGAATTCTTACTAATTTCGCCAAAGGTCGTCATAAGTCGGAAACATGACTGCAACATGACAGAATGGGATAAACCAACATATTTACTGAAGTACTCGTATTTTCCCAGGTCTAATTAGATCTAATTGTTTCAGTTCATCGTGACAATGACAGATAACCCTTGATATGACTCAGTTGGAAAAAAAAATATGTAGGTCTATAAGTGCATGTAGGCCTACATACAAAAATTATTGAGTATGTCGAGAGCTGGTTAGATGTTATTATATCAACATATACTGTAAATAGATCTGAATAATTGCAATCATCGGCAAAGATCAGTTCAACGTCACGGGGTTCTGTATAATGTTTGTGTGTGCGTGTGTGTGTGTGTGTGTGTGTGTGTGTGTGTGTGTGTGTGAATAAGTGCACATACGTGTTTTTCTTTGTCACTCGAATGATAAAGCCCATGAATCCCCCAAATCTAATCCTAGTTTTGACAATTCTCAAAATACGTCTCCTTATACGCCTTAATTTTTTTTTTTCATGGCATAGTTAAAATTTCTCGTTGCTCCTACAAAAAAGTCTGAATAATGGAATGGTGCTGCTTTGATTTGATAAGTATATCTTATCACTGCCATTACCCACTTTAACTTGTTGAATCCAGCATATACTGTACAAGACGTCTCGATGTAATAGGAGACTTTCACCTCAGCTATTACGTTCCCGCTGCGCCCGCTGCATGACCGTGAGGAGGCGCAAGGCTGTTTTGCAAAAGATCTGGAGCAAGGTTCTTGTCAAGTATGGCGCAAAACACCGTTCTATCTAATCGAACAAGACGGCAGATGTGTCAGGGATCACTTCTAAAGGTCATCCAATTCCTCCCCTATTTATTGTATGCCGACTTTTCACCTTTATGGGAGGGTGAAGAAAAATATTCACGTCGCGGAAGTGGTGCTTGGGAGGTGAAACGTGTCGGCGTGTGGCAAGTAAAAGTTGGAGAACAAGAACAACAAATTAGGAACCGTTGATTCAATCTGGTTTTTCTATAGCTATTGAGGGTGTGAAGTATGTCACGAGATTTAGCGGTGTCATGATTCACTCTATAGTACGGGGTCCTTAAGCCTAGGACATGTACGAGAAAAGAAAAATGATGATGGTCAGAACTGTTAAAACTTTAAAAAAAAAAGAAAATAAAAGCTTAAACCTGCTGTACGTCATTTGTAGATTTATATCATTGTGCTTTAGATGTTTCGGCAATGCAAATGCTGTAAATAACATTACAAAGCCCTTTGAGCGAAAATTCGTAACATTTCGTCATATATATATATATATATATATATATATATAATGTAATAAAATAAGCTACATTTAGATTTGTGAATTTATTCATAATCTGTATGAAAAAGGGGCTTTAAGTCGTAATCTTTTCACGTGGTATTTTGTTTGTTAACATTATAGTGTGTGGGTGAGTGTGTATGTGTGTGTTTTTGTGTGTGCGTATGCGTGAGTTCGTGTGTGTGTGTGCCTTTTTTTTCTCAATGTTCACTTTTCAGCTATAATAGTGAGTTCTGCCACCTCCCTCCTTAGACTCGTATATTTAAAAAAAAAATAACAAAATGTATAAGTAATCTACAAATGTGTAGGCCTACATTGATAGGAGACACTTTGCACACCATAACGTTATCACACACATTCTTGAAAATTCCCTCAATTATGATTTAAAAAAAAAAATGTCAACTGCAGAGATTTGAATCCAAATGGATCATCAGTCTATCGGAATTCTTTCTTTTTTTTTCCACTTCAAGTGTTCTACAGTTGGCGCCTCTTTGCGCCTCCCCACCCCCTTCTCGTTCTCTCTATATTTTCCTCTTACTGTAATCCTAATTTTCTCAATTGTGCTCTCGTTAACTATACGTCAATCTAGCTCTCCTCTAATTTTTCATTAGAATTTATTTGCTAAAACGGGAAGCCTAATATTTGTATGTCTTTGTTTTATGATTGGTTTGTTTTCATCGAGGGCGAATATCAGTCCTAATTGTTTACAAAAATACATGTTATTTGTCGCTTGTCAGAGTTCAAATTGACAACTTGGCGAAAAAGAAAAGAGGGAAGGAATGTTATGGTGAGCCTTCATTCACTGAATAAATTGCAGGAGATTTCCTGTTCCGTAAGGTTTGATCATGTTGATATCGAGACGTAATGAACCACATTTCCTTCGGTCCAGTCCAAAGCAAATGTCATTTCTTTCTCAACCCTAATTCTTCTATATTCGACCCGACGCACGGATTAATATAGAAACTTGACTTGTGCGCTGGCAAAACAACTCCGTGGTCGTCTGTCGTCTTAGCGTCATTTTTTCTGTCTTCTTTGTCATCACACCATTATTTTTGTCCTCCTCGGCTTAATAGGCTAATTTCACCGGCATTTTAGGAATGGGACAAGTCTGTGCTGCTCTTGAATCGGATGCCCACAATGCGATTGCTACCAGGACTTGTTAAAGGGTACCGAGGCATCCGCTTATAGCTCCCAGGAACGCGCAGCAATTATTGCAAGGCTTCTTCTCATGTGGTGATATCAGAGAGAGAGAGAAATCGACAGAGGAGGGCAGCCTACTGGAGCCAACAGAAACTGCACATTACGTCATCCACGCATGCGCAGATCTGACGTAAACTAATCCGTAGACTAATCCGATATACATGACCCTCGCTCTCTCAACCTTTTCTGAAGTGATCATGCGACGAAAATCTAAGCAAAGATGTTGCTACATGTATTGACAGAGCTGACAACGCCTCCTAGTAACCAGTTAACACTACTTTATTTTAGATCATTTTGGTGAAAAGTTTTATTATTCTTAGTGCGAGACTTGAAATAACGTGGAAACGTTTTTTGTTTGTTTCGGGTTTTTTTTTTTTAGCTGACCTATTTATAGCAACACCGGTCTTTATTGAAAGTACCCTTTCAATCAGCAACCAATACCCTATTTTAGAGCAATCAAAAGCGCCATTTTCGCCAAGCAAGGAGACTAATTGCGTATAGGGGTAGGACTATTCGTCTACTGCAGACGATGTCACAGGTTACGCAATGTCTCTATATACGATCTTCGCAACTGAGGAATGCTGATGTCATGGCGTTCGTCCGCACAGAGGAGCGAGTCCTCGGAAAGGAATATCGCGCTGCGCCGGTCGGCGATCCATGGGCAGAGAACTGGAGAGCTGAAGCTCATCTTCCAGCTGAATGAAAATAGCTCGGATTTCCGAACTATGGCACCATGGGGCAACCATCTCTGTGTTGACAACAACCCCATGCGATCATCGCATGCCGCCTACGCCGTCAAACGCCGCATCCCCCTGTCTCCACGGTGGTGGCGTGAACTAGCTGTCGACCCGGGAGCCCGAGTAAATTCAAAAAGTAATCCTCCTTGCTGAGAAATCATCGTAAATCTCTCGAAGATTCGGAGAGTCTGCGAGTTTTCTCGTACCTTGGATCTATAGAGCTACAGTGAGATGAAAAGGTATGAAAATGAAAGAGTGCCCGACAATTTAACACTATGCTTACCTTCAAAACATATGAGCACAAGAGACAGCATCTCGAAAGCTCAAAAAAAAAAAGCTTCATTTCGCTCTTTAAATATGATCCAGTCACTATGCAAATGCAGAGAATCTCCCTGCAAAGTTTGATATGGTCATCTGTTTAGTTCATTGTCCATGATGTCTGGTCATTTTTGCCCATCACATCAAATCAATGTCTTTATCCTCCTCTTCATTTACTAATTGATTATCATGTATGCAGAATGTTTATTCAATTCGTATTGACGAGGGTTGCACGAACATATTATCTAGCTACTAGTAATCATCGGCTTCATTTTCCAAGGGCCCCGTCGCTAGAAACTTTGCGTTTACGCAAAGAGAAAAATCGAAACACGAGTCCCCTAACGTGTTTAAACACAGGTCCATTGCTGAAAGGACTTGCGTTTGATTTCGTACGCAAAAATGAAATGCAACTTCGCATTGAATCGAGTTGTATCTTATTCGCGGTAGTTAATAAAACCGCCGAAATGGTAGCAAAACAGGCGTAGACATAACCAGTGTGCTGATATTTTGCGTATGATACGAAACAGGACAAATTTTCTGGGGCTTATAAATAGTGATCTATAATTTACCAGAAATTACTAGCACTGACCACAAATTAATTTTGACTTCGAATAATAGAAAGTATGACGCAAACGCCATTCGACCTTGATCGTTGTCTCATGAAGACAGCACTGCATGTACGTATGTATATATAGCAGTGTTCATAGATGTACGCGTAATGCTGTATGGACAGCACTTGCAATGGCAAGATGATCCCAAGTTGTGTATAGTCGCAAGTCGAGTTTTATAGGAATGGGGCCCTGTAAAGGTTGTTAACAGGATCAATCCCATTATGTAAGACAGTAGTAGCTATTATTCGAAAGGCAGTTGAAAGTGAATTGATTCGATAAATCAAAATAATGATGAGATCTATCTCTAGGAGATCGGGATCTAAGCTAAATTTCCCAATGATTCCCCTTATTGGCTTTTGTCCTGGCGAAGGTCACTATACGATATTTGCAACCGATCACGCTACCTCTGTATCCGTGCCCTCCTAAAAGTTATCATGACGAATCAATACAAAATCCTTTGCCCTCTGGAAGCCGCTTTTCTTGCATTTCTGGAAGAAGGAAATGCTAAAGAATGGGAAGTATGTCGAAAGGAACAAATGGCTGGAAACCGGAAGGCCTGGAATAATATATCCATCAAGAAAGTATACTGACCAATAACTCGCAAAAACCTACTTTGCAAACTATGGTTTTCGGTTGCTTGTTTCCATTTTACTACCATGGATCTCGCTTTTCATCTTTTAAGTAAATACAATACCTGAAAGATATTTATCTCTTTTTAAACCTGAATCATCAATTTCAGCAAAGTTTTAATAAAGACAATTTTGGTTTTACTCCTTCCCAATATCGGATTTCGTTCTTACTTTCAGAGTAATCAAATTCATTTCCGTCTTTCACAACAAGTACAGCAATGGGAACGTTAGGTCTCAGGATCAGCTAACTATCGAGTTATGTGTAATTATACATTTCGTTTTGTTTTCCTTATTAAAATGTTTCGATCATTATACCGTTGCTATATCGAAAGTTCACTTACTGTTAAGATGCAAGCCCATCATTTCTATCAAGAAGGTGGATTGAGACTCTATCTCCTGCGCTTGATGTTATCGTTAGTTACTTTTTCCCTTTGCATCACTTATCAGTATCTTTAGTTTAAAAATCACATAAGCCTATAACCCGATACTGATCGTTCGTGGTTGGTGGTGATCGAAAATGTCCATGTTATGCGTGATTTAGAGTATAAGTCAAAGCAGGGAGGTGACTCTCACCTCCCTGGTCAAAGCATTGACGTCAGTTATATCAGCATGGGCATAGAAGTATTAGCACTTGTGCAGAGTGAGGAAATTTCCATTATTCCTGTCTCTGAAAGCACAAACTAGTACAATGTAGTAGGCGATAACTTTACTCTCAGATTAACTGCAATGAAAGTCTTTCCTGAACCGGTTTCAAGTACTAAGGACAACCTGACCCGTCACTAAATTTTGTGATGTGTGTATAACATGAGCTCAGCTAGAGGAGCGTAGGTACTGAATAAAAGGGGGGTAATGAGGTAAATGGAGGAAGGACAATTCAAAGATAAAGAGCCAAATGCAATGAATAATGCCTTGATGCATTTCCACCTTTCAATCATGGAGCTCCACGTTTCAAGTCTAATATTACTTTTTATAGCCCACAAGGATAAGAATCTAAAGAAAATTTATGGTCCCCCAGTAAAAGGATACTATTGAGATCTTAATGTAAGGAATGTCGAAATGCCTATCCACAGCCGATTTTCGTCAACCGATGAAATTAGAACAAAAGGCTCCCTATGGGACGAGAATGATAACTTCATAGCAAACCTACGCTGCAATGTCCTCCTTCTGAAAAAGTTTTTTTTTTCACACACTAGCCTCTGAAAGGATGAAGAGATTCCCACGGTTATGAAATGCGCTGTATAAGAATTAGCCATTTTCTTTACTAGTATTTTGACTGGAAAGAGAATTGAAGACCGCTGCGCGCATATGCTCCGTCTCTTGCTGTAGCTCGTGCAGTCATCACCCTCAACACTCAAAGAACCTTGAGTTTCAAAAAAGTTGTTTCCAACGAAATTTTTGCGCGCACACCTGCTCCGTTCTGTTTTCAGGTAGGAGATAGTTTAGACGACGGCAGACATGCTGCGATATTCATGTCATCTCATGACATTGTCTCACATACGCTAACCTTCAGACTCCATTACGAGCTCACTTTTTATGATATCATCACTGATATGCACACGTGACTTGATTAGAAGCGCAGCGTTCGTCGCAGTCTTTTCTTCAAATATATCAACATCGCAGCGCGCCAACAATCGAGAGAGAAATGTAGATCAATTGCTGAAAGCATTATATATCGCCCTCGGGTATTTCAAATTGCTTTATTCGGTGTCATGGATAATATACCTTCTTTCCGTCTATGTTTGCAGCGTCGGTCGTGTTTCTTGACGTTTAGAAAAAAAAAGTTGATGCTCATAGATCGAACATACAAAACGAACAAATCACATGAGAATACAGTACGTTGGCATGTATCATATTCGTAGATCAAATACAAACATAATAGTGATTGTTTTGAATCGTTATACGTTTAGTTCTGTTTTACGGGAATGAAACTTTAGCTTCTACATAAGGAGCTTTTTTTTCATTACGTGCAAACTTCTATTGAGTAAAAGAACAGATTCAGGATATCCAACACGCTCTATTTTTACTTTAATCATAAGTCTATTATTAATTATAAGAATATGCCATTGCAACGTCTAAAAGATTTTTTTTTGTGTGTGTGTGTGTGGGGTTGATTTCATAAAGGCACAACATTTCCCTATGGTGCGTTTCATGAGAGAATATCCTACGAAACACCACATGTAGGCCTATAGTGTGGAAAACTTTGAATTACGAATACATCATATAAGAGTTCGCCCTGTAAATGACATCATCTGAAAGCGAGGTTTAGATAGCGACATAAGATTAAGAACCACTGAAACTATGACAGTACTTATTGTAAAGAGCATTATTACCTTTTTATGTTTTCTTCACCATTTATGAAAACACGGAAGGAAAAATTCCCAGAATTAGTGGTTTAAGAACCACTAAAACTATGACAGTGCTTTGTAAAGAGCATTATTGCCTTTTTAGTCTACTTTGCCATTTATGAAAATTCTGAAGGAAGATTCCCTGAATACAAGGGCGTGTTTCTGTTTGCTTTGGATAAGGTACATTTTCCGTCGGATTTTAGTTTGTACCCATCGACCCGCAAAGAACCTATCCCACAAATTCCGTTTTGCTAATCACTTGGACTGTCCAGTTTTGACAGACTGTTTTCACATTGCTGGTTGTGGTATATAAAACCATGGACCCTATACCTGTAGGGTCCATGATAAAACTGACGCTCCCAATTTCCTGCGGTTATAGAGAGTATGCTCTTGTTCCAACGAAGATATCCTGTATTGCACTCCTTTATCCTTCCTGAAGAAATCCGTTCTACCAGGGAGGTTACCATTTCCCTGGTTCTACCTGTGACGCACGACATATCTGGGCCAGCAATTCCCCATGTTGCCAATTACTTGAGTCTGATTACGGGTACAAATAGGGTGGGAGGGGGAGGGGCAAGACGACACTAGGAAGAAATTACACAGTTAAATATTTACTTAACATTTTACCCAGGAAATTACCGAGTCATTTTCTCGGTATTTCGCTATATTGTTGTGTACTGGGATCGGTTTAGTTTACGGAGGTACGTTCAATGAAGTATCGTGGCACGCGCCGTACATGTATTTCCAAGTGTCATTTATTCGAGAGGGGTCTTATGTCATGCCCTCTCTCTTCGAGCTTAAAGGGGAAATCCAGTCAAAATCTAAGTTAGTCTGATAAGAAGGAGTAAAATATTACGAGAGTTCAACGGTAAAATTTTGATCGAAATCGGGTGAAAAATAAGGAAGTTATGACATTTCGAAGTTTTGCTAATATTTCTGGAAACAGTTCTTGAACGGTCGATATGAATATGCAAATGGCAAAGTGAGCATGTCATCCCCTCACAACTTGCCATATGGTTTGCACATAAAATTTTGAAATTTCCAGTTTTTAATTCAAATGCAATTATGCCCGAGGATCAAATCCTGGTATATCTAACTGATCACTATTCTGAAGTTATTCAACCAGGAACAGGAAGAAGACGAAAAGAAAACAACACTCTTTCAAATAAACTGTGGGAAAGGCGTTGGGAAAGAGATTAAAACAAAAACATCGACAGATATCCCATCATACCAATACCCTCCCCCTCCCTCGCACACACACACACACACACACACACACGTTCGCACTTTGCTTAAAGGGATGCCTTCAGGTTTCCAACTTTTTTGATGATGAACTGTTTTTTTCTTTAAGATAATGAGGAATCTCTTATGAAATATGAAAAAGCATATAATTCTGAGAGGAATTCAAAGTTTATTTGATGACAATTGGTTTTGGAATGACTGAGATATCCAAACCAAAGCGATTTTATTAGGATCGCTTTAATTGGTTATGCTTTGCTTTTGCACGTCTCAGCCATTTCAAACCCGATTTTCATTAAAAACAAACTTTGAATTCCCTTCATAATTGTATGCTCTTTAACATTCGATAAAGTGGTGCCTAGGTATCTCGTAGTGCTGAATCCTCATCTCAGCCAATACTGTACCATCCCTTGGGATGCCCCCCCCCCCCCCCCCTCTTCTATTTGTTTCTCCCTTGACTCTTCTGGATTCTGTCCCTGACCAATCTCCTTGCCCTGACTAAGGGATTTGTGCATCAGGCAAAAGTGGTAAAACAATCGAAGATTTCCATCTTCATCTTCTCAGGACCACTGTCAAACCCCTCCCCCACCCCCCCCCCCCCCAAAAGAAAAACAAACAAACAAACAAACAAAAACAAAGATATCTTCCCCCTGTTGTACATTCCAGTAATGTTTTTAGCCAGGATAGGGTTAATAATTGTTAAATTGTGATGGTCCCAATGGGATCAATGCACGACCGCTGACCGAATTACCATTTAAGAGTTGATGTCAAGGTTTAGGAGACCTTGACACGTGCACGTTGTACGAGTTGTAATGACACTCCCACGTTCAAGTTTAACTAAGGAAACAATATTACCTCCTCGAGAGTGATTTTTTCTTCCTTTGAAGATTGTCGAAAGTTTCTCCCAGCTTCTATTTTCAATTCTTCTTGACCGACAATAAACGTGAATTGTGCCAAAGTAACTGACGGCTTCACCAGCCAACTTATCAAATATATTTTATCATATTCAAATCCATTAATTTAATACAAGTATTCATTAAGAAGCTGGTATACTCGAAAAGAATGAGAGCTGTCAGACCTATTCCACTACACCATGGCTTAATTTAAGAATGGAAGCATGCACTTTGATATAGTTATGGGAAGAAGGAATAGTCTATGAAAAAGTAAGAACGATAGGTTTGCGAAGAGGTATTTCGTCCAAAAAAAAAAGCGTTTGATCACTTCTTACAGAATACAAACAAAATCAAATTTCTTTCAATGAGTTCTTTCTTCAGCAATGGATTGTTTATTTGGACCCATTAATCACAGAGTGGCCCTACTAAGGTCTTGCCTTCTAGGACTTCTATTTTTCTTGGATATCTCAGCCATTCGTTCTAAACCAATTTTAGTCAAATAAACTTTGAATTTCTCTTAGCATTGTATGCTCTTCTATATTTCAGAAGAGGTTCCTCATTACTCACACACAAAAAAAGGTTGTACACCTGAAGCCTCATCCCAACCAAAACTATAGATCCCTACGAGATGGGCCTAATTAATACTAACTTTAACCACTACACTGCTGAATGTCCCAAACTAGAGTTATCAGTGTCCCTCGAATCTCTCGATCGTTCGTCATCAATTCTTTTCTCTATCGCTATATCTTTCGCCCTCTACGTGTCTTCTTCTTCTTCTTCTTCTTCTTCTTCTTCTTCTTCTTCTCCTCCTCCTCCTGTAGAAGTGCACTGCTTGCTCTTTATGTACAATAATTATTTTTTAGATCGTTATGGATGTTTTACGTATTCCTGTCTGTGTGAAGGCCTATATATGTGTGTGTATACACGCAAAAAAAAAGATATGTAAAACCTATTACGTCAATTTATCTATAATGAACGCTTACAATCACATTCAAGGAAAAATCTCGAAGCACAGATTAGAGAGTGAACTGACAAAATTTAAGGTTACATTCCTTTTGTAAAATACGTTCAATTCCTTTTGACGTCACAATAGGACATATAGGACATCTGCAGTTTTCTGTGTTATTCCTCCCTTGCACCATGTCAATCGGAAACGGTAAACGGAAAGCTATTTCCCTTCCAAAGAATAACATTAGCTGTGCCCCGACCACCAGCAGTTACCTGGGTATGTTGTACGGGAGACCAGTCGGTCGAATGGGAGGTGGAGGTGCATGGCCCTCATGTATAACAAAATAGGACCATTACCGACCATTACAAGTGGACCATAGCATCCTATCCATGTCAGAGATAGAGGAAAGATTCCAGAGAGACTGGCATGGTATACTGATGACAGTCTGACTGGCTGGAGATCTTTGGGTTTGCTTAATATACAGACGAACGTATATGCAATTCTAAGTTTACACGGGCTCACAGCTGGGAGGAGAGCTGTTTTGTGTGCCCATTCCGTGGACCACCTTCATCAGCTGTGAGAATGCTCTGGTGTTTTTGTTATCTTACTAAAGTGTACTCATTTGACGATTTTGTTCGTAAGATGCTTATGCATCACGACATCATTGAGTCGTTTCAGATTTATATTGCACGGCAAGCTTTCTTCTTATTTTCCATTCATTTTAGAAACTAGAAGTATAGACTAGTTATTATTAAGAGTTAGATACGTGGTATAACATATTGTATTCAATCTATATCATAATCAACCAATCCATACGATAATTAACTCACTTTTGCAAATAAGAAAAAAAAAAACAGGCATTAATTCTTATAGTATCGAATACACTTTTGTCATAGTTTCCATACTTCAGAAACAGCTAGTTCCTAAGCATATCGTAGACGTCTATCACCATATATTCAATTATACTGATGACAATACACGCACATAGATAAAAGAAAAAATATGCGCAATTATCATCGAACTGCATTCGATGCCGTATTATATGATAACGCTATATACTAGAATTAACATTACCTTGCTGTGGAGTGACGAAAACGACTAAACACGTCAAGAAGACCAGATGAAGCACTAGACTGTCGGCCATCTTTGTAGTTTTATCCCTTGACGACGAAAAAAGGAGAAAACTGGTGACGACACACCAATTAATTGTGCGAGCAAGACGAAAGATGTGCTGCGATCCTTATTCTGTCTGCGGGTCGCAGCTACCGAGAAACAAAGATGAATCCTCGTCTCTCGTTCTCCAGTCTCCTGACGCTCTCACTGGACGCTCTGCTCGTGAATGCGACAGGCGCGCGAAGAACACGATCCCAGCGATTCCAGTCTTTTTATAGCCGATTGTCCAACCGACGGAAGTGGCGTGTGATGGTTGGTACCAGGGCGCGATTAATACGCTGCCTGGACGTGCTTCAACCAACTTGTTCACTTTAATATTCCGAGAAAGATGCCATCAACTTGATCGTAGAGAGTTGAATAACCCCATCAGTCTCACTCGAGAGATACAATCAATTTATGAAGGCAGTTATCACTTCTATTTCGAACGTAAGATGAAATACAAGTGTGTGTTGTTGGTTTTTTTTTTTTATAGATAAATCATTCTGTTTAAATGATACATTTTCATGACAGATGATTACGCACTTGCTATGTGTGTGCAGAATGCAAGTTATTAGGGATACTGATAACAGTGACAATGTGAACTGGTTATGACAATAGTCCTTATAATGATCATGATAATGCTGCCTATTTCTATAGTCCGACATTACCTGGTTTAAAAAGACGTTTGGTTGTCTATCATCCAAGAATAACATGCTCCCACACAGACATGTTGATTTGCTGTTATGTGATTTTATTCCTGTATGATTTTTCCAGTTAGAATATCAATAAATTGCAATACAAAGTATGATAAGAATGTTGCATTCTGTAATCAAGGGGAGGAAAGCAATTCTGGAGACCACCTTAAAATAAGCAAATGTTATTATGGATGCTGTCAAAATAATTAATATACGTATACATACAAACACACATACACACACACACACAATATATATATATATATATATATATATATATATATATATATATATATATATGTATATATATATATATATATATATATATATATGTATATATATATATATATATATATATATATATGTATATATATATATATATATATATATATATATGAAGAGTTTTATTGCAAAACGAGCTAACTCCATTCTAGTTAAGTTGAGATATTTGTGATTAAAGCTGCAAAAAAAAAAATGATAGGAGAATACAGGATAACTTCTAGAATATTCCTTCTTATCTGTCACAGGAGACGTATTACTGAAAAGGTTTAATTTTGGTCTGTCTGATGATGGACTTACTTTGAAAGGTATAAAAATGGCGCTTAGCTCATTTTGCCATAAAACTCGGAAAATTTTTCGGAATAATAAATATTCCACACCATTTGAATGTCATGGTAGCCCAAGATGCTTTATAATCAAACTGATTATAGACATCTCGAATTCTGCGCTCTTACTATTTTGGGATCTTTCCTAACTGCGTTTAAGTAGCTTTGTACAAACATATATATCTTGTGATTTGCTAGTCCGAGATTCATTCTTTGCACGTCTTTTTCCTTGTTTTTATGATTAGTCATGATTAGTCGGAATTTTACAGAACTGGAAGAAGGTCTTTACATTTCCAATTATAAATATAAAACAAAATGAAAGCAAAGTTTGTACATGGAAAAGGAACACGCGTCATTCAGGAAGGTGTAAGCCGCAACGCTCTGAGGTCTATTCCATGTCGCCGTGGCATTGGCTGTTTCTTTCTCCTATTCATGCGCCGTCCATCTTCCATTTCGACTTGTCTCTCATCTTCTTGCCTCCTTTTCCTTTCTTTTCTTATTCCTCTTTTTTGTCCTTTTCCTTCTTCCATCCGCTTGTCTCCCAACCTCACCAACCCTCCGGTTCATGTCAGGAGCCATCGTGCAATTGAAGTGACAGAATTTGTTGGCAAGGACTACAGGACGGTAATTACCTGGATCCCGACAAGACAAGTCACCCGGACCGGCTTGGCATAGATGGCGCGGATTCCAAAGGACTCCGCGCGCTCGTCCAACAAGACAAGAATGTTTTACAGACCTCACGTCAAGTTCAACCATGGCATCCGACGTTATGTCATCTTAAAGTCATGTCATAAATACAACCACAACCGCCCCCCCCCCCCACACACACGTTCATTTTGCTACGGCGTTTTCCACATCTGCGTCTGCTTCTGCTACTTCCTTCATCTTTTATTCCAAGCAAAATGAAGACTTAATGACATGTTACCATCCCGGGTTGCTATCGAAGTAATCCTATTCTCATTTGTATCTCTCGTCATTTTGTTATATAGTTTGTGAACATTGTTATATTTTTCACACAGTTCGATCAATAATCTGACTAGTCTGGAGGTCTGCTTATTTTTTGAGGGAGTGATTTGTTGTCGTTTTGTTTATTTGTCGTCTGTGGTTATTCCTTTTTGGTGAACACTTGTCGTTGAATATGGTGTCTGTCCCTAAGATTTCATTCTTTTGTTACTTCTAACTATTAGAAGATATTTTTTTTTATGTCTGCACCCATTCATAGTGGTAGGAAGTTTTACGGAAATTTGAAATTTAAAAATGATGGTAAATGAAAATTAAGATAGTATGTAAGAAATTTTACGACCAAATAAGATCCTCCGCTTTTTGTGATTTGTTCAGCCGACGTTTCAGAGTGTATTTGATAAACATAATGTGTATTTTTCAACTAGAATCTTTATAATAAAATGTAAGCTTTTTAAGTGCTAAGATTTTATGAGCCAAACCGAATTAGCATGATGAAATCATTCACATGCAGTCTCGGTTTAATCGGGGTTTTTGTCATTGTCAGAGAAAACAAGATATGATGTTATTTGTATAAATTATGATATTTAGCATTATGGTAAGCACTTTGTGAAGAGTGTACTAGTGTTGACTTTTTTTTTCTGCCATTCCAAACTGACTTCAACGGAAAGTAAATTCAAGATCTCACACGTGGGCCTGACGGTACGATTGATTAAAAGAATGCATACCATTGCTTAATTTTCCTGACTTGTTTTGATAAATCATAGATCAGACTTACTCAAGCTAGTTATTCAATAAGGTAGATCTAAACGAGGGAAAGTCAAAGTGTGACTTTTGTTTATGATGTTTTCAGAAAGTGTTTGAAAGTTTGATGACTTATTCAAAATGTTTCCGACATTTTCAGATGAATACCAACTGAATATAATGTAAACTGACAAATTGGCAATAAAAGGAATTCCAGGAATTCTTCTTATGAAAACCAAGGTGCATGATTTCTTCTTCTTCTTTTTTTTTTTTGCGCACTCAATAAGTGTCTACCGCAATACGAAATGTTTTCACTGACATTAGCGCACGTCGCTCTTGACCTACAAGTCATTCCTCAGACAGTTGGAAGATTAAAGGGGACTGTCACGAATTAACATAGCTTATTTTCGCGGGATTTTCCCATCCTTTTTAAATCTACAGAAATATCACAGGTTTGGAAAAGAGACCGATCACATTTTATTGATCAAAAAAAAAAAAAAATATCTGACTATATATACACGTACTTGTTAATCTTTGCCGAATTTGCCATCGTCCAATAGAGAAAATCAAGTAAAGCATTCCTGGTATGATACTGCATTTTACATTCGATGACATAATGAATGACATGCACATCACTTCATTTCAAACTGGTTGGTTCCTTTGATCTCTCTATATCTACTTTTCTGTTTTCTAGTTGTTGTTTTTTTTGTCAATCTTGTTATCTACCTATTCATCTTTATACACATTTATCTCCCCCTCTAGTTTTGATAGAGGGAAAACATGAAATGACAGTTCAGTTGTCTCTGTCTTCTCTTGCTTGTAAAATTAGCCATATTTATGTAAATCGCTCCGAGCCGAGTAAATCCTATCCGATATTTTCATATCTATCTATCTATATGCAAGATAATATCACAAATTTTCTCAATAAAGGAGATGGTCTGAGAGGGACGTGTATGAGAATATTCTTTCTGCCACCCAGGCAAATGACCTAGATAACGCCACAAGAATGATAGCATTGAATGAAAAATAAAACACACACAAAAAAAAGACCGACAAACAAATAAAAACCAAAAAGAAAAAAAGATCCGTCAACAGGTTCTGGTCCGTAGGAGGTCGAAACGGGCCAGGTTAAAGTGCTGAGAAGTTGATGATATCGTCAATATTGTTCGCCATCGGCGAGAAAAAGATGATAAATCGATGATTAAACCCAAGGTGACTTAATAATAGTTGGTCCGATGGGGCTGAAGCTGTTTGAGTGTCCTTAAAATTTTACCCTGCTGGCTGGCTCAAAGCCAGGGGCCTAAAGAAAGGCAGATAAAGTTAACTGTAAACTGACCGTTTTCATTTCCGTCGAATAACAAAAAGAGTATACATGTAATATTCATCTGGTTTCTTTGTGTGTGTTTTTCAAGTGTAGTGCAATTTTGATATAGAGTTGAAATATAGGACCTACATAGTAGCAGAAAAACAAAGACCCTTCAATACAAGTTGTAAAAGATTGATCGTTTCCTTTATTCGTTTCGTTTATTTCATCTCCAACAAATACAATTATAAAATTTGTTTGAATACACACAATGACGTGACAATGTAATAAAAAGCAAACAAACAAACAAACTGTGAACTATGATAAAATGCCGTGAGTTGTTAGAAATGGAGATGGAAAATATTAATTGATATATAGCACTTAAAATCAACGGGTTCGAGTTTTAAAAAAAAGCGATATACTTTTGTATTCGTCGTATGCAACTTACTTATATCGTCACATCACAAAAAACAACACGTGGCATTCACCCAAACACAAAAGAATCATGACAATGTTTTAACTGTGAGCCCCTTCCCTTTAAACCACCATCGCCTACTGACAATATCTAAAGCATTTACGATCAAGTTGACCGTCGATGGTCAATCCAAGGATACAAATTGTTCTTTCTATGTAATTTCAAAAGAAACAGGGATTTTAGTGAAGTTTTCTGTACATGTCGATGGGAGATCGCTGTGGTATGAATATCACAAATTTTGTGTTGATAATAAAAATAATGATTAAGAAAATAATACCTGTAATAGTAATGATAAGAACTGCTTCTTAGTAAGCGATTTTAAAGAAACCTGATCACAGCGCTGTTACAACATAGACCTACGATATTACGGCATACATACATTAATACAACTTAATTGCTATTCGAGTTAAGTTTTGAGTTTCCTTTTAAATGTTTTTTCCATGACACATGTAGACGGAGCTGTTGTGGTAAAGTGTGTAAGATAAAAGATAAAGCATATGAGAATGTGCGTTCGACTGCCTTAAAAATTTGAAATTCCCGTATCTCTCTCATGCTTGAGCCCGAATCTTTTGAAATTTTGAGCACTTGTTTCGGGTTGTGTGTTTATTTTTTTAATTCATTTATAGAGAGCACTTGAGTTGTCAGAAATTGTAATTAAAGAATCCTCATTTTCACTTCTAATAAGTTCTCTGAATTTCTTTTCAACGTTCGTGGTTTAAAAGGGTGAAAATGTAATGTGTGACAAGAATAAGATTACACACGCAGCACAATTGTGTTTACCTATAGCTCATGGGTAGATCACCTTGTTTGCCTACTGTGCTTGATCAAGGGAGACGTACAGGGTATTTAAAATGCAACTATTGTTGGAACTTTTGTTTGCGAGTTGTTGATGCTGTTGTCCCTCCAACCATGGGCCTACACATGCTCCAACTATTAAGTGGATTCGAGTAGATAAAGACAAGAAAAAAAAAAAGGAAACAAGCTTTAACCCCTAGAGGCAGTAGGGCAGCACAATCTTTAAAACAATTGTGGTCAATGCTACGACTATAAACAAGTCAAACAATCTTTTCACGATGCCCTCTATTAAATGCAGCACTTCTTCGATGTAAAGGGTCCTTTGTGTACTGATATCGACTAGTTCCAAGAAGTATTTCAACTCAGGCTCCAAAGGGACGAAATGTATTGTCCAGATTCTAAAACCTTGGGATGTAAATGAAATTATATTTGTTCTTTAATCTCACAAAACGTTTGGAATGCCGAGAAAAACAAAACTAAATTTATAATTTATTCCTCGGACATCTGAACCACAAATCTGGCAAAGCCCGAACCTTTTTCAAGTTTCAGAACTCTAAATGGCGACGTGTTACACCACCAGCTTCGGAACGACACAAACAAGGCCTCTCGCCTCCCTTGTGGCCCGAACCAGTTTGACCCAATGTTGTTCCGTAAGCAGCGAACTACCACTACGGTGATATCCTCGGGGGTGAAAGCTCTCCTAATGGGATACAAATTGAATTTGAACTGGCCTTATGACTAAACGGAAAGAAAAGAAAAAAAATGAAGAGGGGGGGGGGAGAATATTGCAGTCCTCAGCCAGAAATCGGCGGAAGTGAGAGCCTTCATCTCCTAGCACATGGTGGCAATCAAGACGAATCCGTCGTCACCATTCCACCACTGTCTTCATTCTATACCAAGGCGAGGTCTTGACATCGACCGAGATGTACAGCCTCCTTCTTCGCGAAGACTCTCTTTTGGAGAATTCCAAGACAGTCTTGTTTTTAAAGAGAAAAGTAACAGTTTAGTCAGGCCCCCTTTTCTCCCCCTCACCCCCCCCCCCCCCATTTACTATAAAAAAATCGTACTTCGACATATACATATCGCCCATTTGGTGGAAACGATTAAATTGTTTTACAAAATCGCATGTATTTCTGTAAAAGCTTACGTGACGAACTGCACAAAATAAAACCTCTTTCTCTAATGTTGCCTAACAATGTTATATATACAGTAGGGCCTACTATTGTACAAACAGTCAATAATAACAATACTGCATAGACCTATATACCTATATACACACATAATCATAGAGGGGTTGTTGTTGTTGTTGTTGTTGGTGGTGGTGGTGGTGGTGGTGGTGGTGGTGGTATAGTTTTTCATACACTTATTCATCTGTATAGCGTATCACATCATGTTTTGATGTAACCGGTAACATTACTTTAATGTGAGCTCATCTCATATTTTTGTAGACACAACCCAATTACTTTACCCGCGAGGGACAGTTTTCCCAAAACTGTAGTTCGGCGAAATCGGATTTAACTGTTGAATGGCATTGATTATAGAGTCATTAATTCACCTTCAGCGGCTATTATCTTCATGTTTTGTACTTTTCACTGGGGTCGTGGAAAGACCACGTCCTCACGAATGTCAGTGATCGGTGGCGTTGTCGTCTTCAGTTAGGGTCTTCCTGGCCTCGGTCAACACTATGTTCATGAATCGATAGAAGTTTCAAAAGAGCCTGCACGAGTTTTGCATTTCTGAATGTGAAAGCTGAAAATTATGCATGGGAGTCCTTAGTAGAGCTTATGATGATGGTCTCCTGTATTTCTGTTAAATCCAGAGTTGCTTAGTTAAAATGTCTTTTGAACGACAGATACACGAGATCCTATGTTTGCATAAATATGTATGCATAAAATAATGTCTGTTTGTTTTCCATTTTGCATCGTGTCAGAAAAACAAATGTTATATATTTGAATTAATCATTTATCTGTTTAAAGTGTCAGATTCAAATTATGCTGTGCTCAATTAGTTTGTGTTTTGTGTGTTTCATTTATGTATGAAAAAGAAATTCAGAAATCAAATCAAATAGAAATAAAAAAAACAAAAAAATTCACCCAATAAAAACCCACAAAAATAACAACGACGAAAAAAAAAAGGAAAAACAAAATGTCCAGCCATCATTACCTATGCTGACAGGTTCACTAGCAGCTCACATTAACTAAAACAGTTTTTATCTATCACCGATGATTTCATTATGACTTTTCACGTTTCTGCACATTGTGTCGGTCAAGTTCTGATATGTTTCTGGTAGAGTTCCAAGTTCCAGGGCGTCTATAAAGGGAATTTGGATTCGCCATTAGATCTGTACACAAGCCTCACTGGATTTCCCTTTATGACAAGAAGTGTGCATAGTCCACTCCAGTTTATTTATTAATCAATTGTATCATTGAAATAAAGTAAGGGGTGGAATTACTATTCTTGTACCATCTTTAGTGCAAACACTCCTAAAAAAGTTTCAAGTTTTATTAAACCAATTCATTAAACATTTGACATTTTACAAAAGGATACAGCATTAAGAATAATGAATGGTTTGGGACCCCAAAAGAAGCAGAGGTTGTAAAAAAGGGGTCCCGGATAAACATATAAAACAAAACATACTAAAGTTTAAGCATATTAATAAGAAGTATAATAGTAACTTATTTACATAGGACAGATGCAACACAAGCACACATACACACGCACACACACACACACACACACACACACATTCACACACACAAACACGTGTCACAAAAACGCTCATGCACATACTTGTAGTTCACATGAAATTGCAGAAAGATACTTTCTATTTTACTATAATTTTAATTCAGCTTCCCTGATCAATTCTTGTTTACTGCAGGCATCGTCTCTTCTACTGTGTTGATCGATAGCACTGTTTAAAGGGATAGTCCTAGGCCCTTTAGTTTTGTTGTTTTTTTTTTGAGATGTGGCTTCACCTTTCCAACCTTTTTATGAAATAATGAGAAACCTCTCAAAGAATATGAAAGAGCATACAATTAAGATAGACATTTAAAGTTTATTTGAAGAAAATTAGTTTTGAAATGTCTGAAATATCAAAAAACAAACAAACAAACAAACAAAGACCTCTTGATAATAATACTTTCTGTTTTGATATCTCAGCCATTTCAAAATTGATGTTTATCAAACTTTGAATCCCTCTTAGAATTCTATTCTCTTTGATACTTCATAAGAAGTTTCTAATTATCTTGAATTATCTTTTAAAAGTTCAAATTTGCATCCCCGATCTCAACCAGTCATTGAAAAAAAAAAACACACCCAACAACAACAAAACAAAGAATGTGAAAATTCATCCGGAACTCTCTTTATCTCTGTCCGATCTTGTTATGATGAGTTTGTGGCTACCGGGAACTTGGAGTGGCATGTCATCTTAACTGGTTAATTGGTGCTGGATACATTCTAACTTGATTTTGAATAATTGAAATTTAATGTTGCATGCGCGCATATGATATGAATATGCAGATCGGGGGAGTGTTTCTGCTTGCCTCCTGTTCGTTAGTCGCTGGAGCTAAAGAAGACAATAATGAGATATCAACTTTTAAATCTGTATGGCTTATCTTTTCTTTTCGAAAGAAACACCCCTCGTTGGCATTGCTTGTATTGCCGCTCCGGAACAGTTCGAGCCAGTGTGTATTGTTTGTTCGTGTTTGGTGTTTGGAGTTATTTTACTATTATTAAATGCTTTTGGGTGAGCTAAGGATAGCTGTACTACTTAACCTCTAAAAAGATTAGGTAATGAGGATAAGTTATTCGCACTGTTTTGTTCTGTTTCTTTTGTTTTGTGTTTTTGATGGGTTGCACTTTTTAACTTTTCTGTAAGACGATATATATATATATATATATATATATATATATGTATATATATATATACATGTATATATATTTTTCCCCCTGGTATCCAGTTTTTGCTATATAGTCCAGTCAAAATACGACAAAAAGTGGGTTAACCCACAACTAATTGCAACAGAAACGATTCCACTGGCATATGAACCGGAGGAGCTATTAAAATAACATATTAAAAGTTCCCTAAAATTTGAGTGGTGGATCAGTGTCTAATTTGCATAAATTCAAAATGGCCGCCATACAACCTATTTATGCCTATATCTCGGGATATATAACCCACAGAAAGTATATTCCGGTGTCTAAACCTGTGTTTTATAGGTCAAGGAATACAGATATGTTATCTTTATCAACTTTCAAGCATCCCTTTATATAGTTTTTGCATATATTTGCATATACTTACATACAAAATGGCCGCCATATTGCCTGTACAAGCAGGTATCTTAGTAATGTATACACTCAGGAATAAGTCGCTATATATCTGGACATAAAACCCGCAGAAAATAGATTCTTGTGTCTAAACCTTTGTTTTTTATGTCAAGTAATACAATTATCATATAAGCAGTAAATTTCAAGCTTCCCTTTATACATTTTCTGCATATATTTGCATTTAATTAAATGCAAAAAAGCCGCCACAATGCCTCTACAGGCTTATATCTCCATTTGTAAAAGGTACCCAGTGTTGGTGTCTGTGGTCTTAATTTTACTGCTGAGAATCACTGATGTAGAATACCTTCCACTCAGGAATAATAACCTATATTTCACTAAAAATTTGCGTATATTCATACATAAATCTATTCAAATTAAGAGTAGCTTATATCCATAAGCTACTGTACAAAAGTTTCATTAGTTTGGACATTAGATGACGATCTTGTCATATCAGGGTACCATGTCACTCAATCACTTTCTGAATAAAAGATCAATGGGTCCAGCCCTCATCCGAGCATCTCAAGTTCTCCTTCCTTGCATGTTTACAGACTATTACTTGGGAGAAAGGAAATTGGAAGACGTTGGGAAACTGAAGGGCCATATCTGGAAGCCTTTAGGGACCTCCAGGGCCCAGGGAGGCATGATGTCCATATATGCATGACACTAGCGATAAATGCACTTACAGTACTAAGTTTGTTGTAAATTTGACCATGTGTTTTCAAAAGGAGGATGAAAAATCAAAAGTGGCCTCCAATAATTTGGTCCCAGCCCAAAGGTGGCCGCACCTAGATCAGATTTGAGGTGCCTTTGGGCATTCTGTGCCCGGGGGATGCTTCCCATTTTATATACCAATATTCTACCAGCCAAGTTTGGTAACAAATTGAACAGTTTTTTTTTTTTTTTTTTGGAAGATGAAAGAGTGAAAATTGGTACCTATTTGGCACTAGCCCCAAGGAGGTCACCCCTGCATCTGCCATGATAATCTTGAAAGTATACTAATACACTCACTGATGTATTTACTCGATGCTCTTCTGGTTTTATAAAAGCAGCAACTCTAGATACAGATGGGGACATTAGTGCCCACACGTTAAAAAAAAAAAAAAAAAAAAAAAAAAAAAAAAAATATATATATATATATATATATATATATATATATATATATATATATATATATATTATATATGACGAAGTAGACTGGTGATGCATTTCAGTCCAACAGTGCTAGTTATTCAGACCAAATTTTCGACGAATATATTTGTCTTCCTGAAGGTCGACAATGGCAATTCTGAAGAAAGGCGAATGTATTCGTCGAAAATTTGGTGTGACTAAATAGCACTGCTGGACTGAAATGCATTACCACCCTACTTCGTCATATTTTCTGTACTGGTACACTAATATATATAATGTGTAAAATTTTGAAAAGAAGGAAGATAAAACAGCGAAACTATGCAGTCTCCAAGATATTCATGATTGTACTTTTTACCCAGCTCTGTTATAACTGGTTCTACTTGTGTGTGTGTGTGTGTATGTGTGTGTGTGTGTGTGTGTGTGTGTGTGTGTGTGTGTGTGTGTGTGAGGGTTTTTTTATGATAAATTCCTTAATTTGGGGGTTCTGGGACCTTTTGGACATGGCGTCTATTTGAACAACTTGATAGTCTGTCATCCTTGGGATGCTACTTGCCTAGTTTGTTGAAGATCTGTCATTACATGGGGTCTTAAAAGAGAATCTGAAAATGTTTTTTGAAAATGCATGCATGACTGTCGACGGACGCCAGAAGATAAATGATGGCTATTTGCAATACATTAGCTTGAACTTTTTTTGCTGTCTTGAACCTTTGGCTAAGATGAATTTAAAATCTAATGAATCAAAGTCATTGGATTTCAAGAAAACTTTCTTCCATTTCAAATACATAATTTTCATTTTCTGTTTTGCGATAATACAGATGCTTAAGGTATGTAATGTGATCTCTGAAAATATAGATCAATGATAAAAGTGTAAAACATGAAAACTCGCTTACACTCAAAGTGTTCTATACCACAAACTCTGGACTAGGATAGTGTGAAATTGCAATCGATTAATGTAAAGCAAACAGGATCCCGGCTTCATTTCATACTGACGAAAAGAAGAGTGGTAAGTCTCACATTTGTTGTAAACTGTGTTGATGTCTTTCAAGAATGTTATTCATTCCTATTCACCAATTAGAACAGCATCATCTGACTCCTCACATATTTTAGAAATAAAACATTACAAGTGTCTGATCTATAATGGCCCGCATCTACCACTGATATGGGTTGTGTGCAGTCAAATCTGTTTGCCCCGCAACTATACACTACCAGTTTGCTAACAGCCTGATGTAACAGATACGACACGAAAAATGGTAAAAGTAACATTTATCAGAATTTATAAGCGTTTTATGAGCTTGAAGCCAATGAGAAGGATGCTGTTGGTATTGATCGACTGATGAATCCAGAGTACTAGGAATAGAAATGTTAAGGCATTTCCTTTTTCTTATCTTTCTTTTTTTTTTGTATCTGGCTTTTTTTCTGTAAGTCATTGGGTGAAACCACGCAAAAGTATGACAAAATCCACTTCCATACAAATTATCACGGTCATATGTTGCTCATTGATAAACATGCCTTTGCCAAAAGTTTTGCAACAAAAGACACAAGTATCGACTAAACATGGCTGCAAATCATCGCAGGTAAGGAAAAATATGTTTGAAAAAAAAATCTGCTGAATGATTTAAGACCAATTTTGGTGTACCGTAAGCACACTTTGAAAGCTATATGAGATAATATGACAAGAACATGATCTTAATGTCCAAACTCATAAAGCTTTTGTAGAGAAGCTTATGGATAATCATGATCTTGATGACTTTCCCCTCCCCCCCCCCCTTTGGCCTAAAAAAAAGTATTGCAACATAGACAGATGGACAGATGTCCAGATATATAGCGACTTAATTCTGAGTGTATACTACATTAATGATATACGAAGATACGGGCTTGCACAGGCAATATGGCGGCCATTTTGTATGTAATTATATGCAAATTTATGCAAAAACTATATAAAGGGATGCTTGAAAGTTGATAAAGATAACATATTTGTATTCCTTGACCTAAAGAACATAGATTTAGACACCGGAATTTACTTTCTGTGGGTTGTATATCCCGAGATATAGGCATAAATACGTTGTATGGCGGCCATTTTGAATTTATGCAAATTAGACACTGATCCACCACTCGAATTTTAGGGAACTTTTAATATGTTATTTTAATAGCTCTTCCGGGTCAAATGCAAGTGGAATCGTTTCTGTTGCAATTAGTTGTGGGTCATTTCATATTTTGACTGGACTAATATGTGTGGTAATGTATATGCTATCATGTAATGCTTGGTTTTGTTGTTAATTTGGCTTGACTGATTTGTTAGCTGTTATGCTGTTCGTTGTTGTTGTTGTTGTTGTTGTTGTTGTTGTTGTTGTTGTTGTAATACTGTCTTCACGACCTCTCTGAAAAACAGCCTCACCTGGCTGTTTTTCGGAGATTTTTTTAAGACTTATATATATATATATATATATATATATATATATATATATATATATATATATATATATGTATGTATATATATATATATAAAGTACTAACAAATCAATTATTCAGTACAAAATCACCCCAAAAATATTCTTATGTCAGAATCAAGTGCAACAAAATCACAAGTTGAAGACAGTTTTCACCCCTCGATCCCTGCCATTCGTAGGTCCCATATAGCCCAGGCTATATTAATTGGAAGGATCAAGAGCAGCCGAGGATACAATCCTGATCGATGAACAGGCTCTGACCTAATAGCATCGTTCCGGAAAAGTAAAAGTAAGTGAAAGTAAGTAACAGACGTAGACAATTCCAAAAGGAATTTGGCGCAACCAGGGAGGTGAGAAAACCTCCCTGGCGCAACATAGCAAAAAACCTGAGAGTTGCCGTTACCGTGTTCGGTGTGCCGAGGCTGAAAAGAGGAAATTGCATGCCCGGTCTCTTTGCATTTTATCATCCCTCCATCTGCTATAGACACACGATAGTGTTTATTTTGTTCTTGTTCTCGTTTTTCCCTTCCTGGGGTGGGGTGAGGGATGGAAAGGTGGCCTGTGGAAGGAAATAATGGTAACAAGATTAGAACATCCCCATGGCTCATAAATGGTCCACGTTCTGTCGGGTGTGTGTAGGCGGTGGTATCCGGGGAGAAACTCAATTTACATGAAATGACAAGAAATCGTTTTCTAAGAACTTTATAATCAACCGTGAAGTGGAATGCCAACATTTTTTGTGTTGATTTTGAAGACTAGAGTGAAATCAGACAAATATGATGATTGTTGGGGTTTTACTTTGTTTTTGGATATCTAAGAAATTCAAGACCGATTTTCATCGAATAAACATTTCCTCTTAGAATTGTATCTAATGTTTCATACACTGTAAGTGGGTTCTAATTATCTAGCACAAAGTTAAAACCTGAATCCCCATCTCAACCAAAACTTTTCCATCTCTTTAAAGATTAACTTATTGCGTACGACTTCGTAGGAATAAAATAGCAAGAGACAACGGGGAAACCATTGGCCAGTCGCAGTTCACCATCCAATGCAACGTCTAACAAAGCGTTGAATAGCAAATTGTTGGTTGCGAGCGCAAGAAAAACAACGACAGCAGCAACTTACGAATAAGATGTTTACACATACACTGTACTAGGGAAAAAAATTCAAAACTGAAACGAAATGCGCCACATTCGTTAAAACAAAAGTGAATTGAAGTGTTCACGTACACGTATTTTGAGTTAAAAACCTGTCGCGTTAGAAAACATGGGTGGTCCGATTAAATCGAGTCGACTTCAGTAGTGTTCAGTCGAGATTTTTCGGCTGATCGGCTGTGTGTGTACTCACGTTGAGATCAGTGATAATGCTATACACATTGGTTACGGGGATTCTCGAATATATCCGAGTCGCGCCAGTCTTCCCACTCCATCCACACGCTGCACCGGGTCTTTCACCCGCAGCAATCGGGAGGAGTGAGGGGGCGTGGGGCGAAAGAGTAAGTAGCTCCATCTCCCGGGAGTATCAGTAACCGAGGACTCTTATACCAGATGTCAGACACCGATATATCAAAGCCCAGGAAGATACAGCCATGAATATTCACCGACTTGCCCCGGTGATGAGCTATCAATTCATTCTTCTGTTCTTGTGCTTCTTTCAATTTAATGTCTGTAGATCAATTTTGATTGGCTTACGTCAGTTGTCTGCAATTTGGGGAAAGGTTCAAGCAAGACTAGTGCAGCCTTTGTGAAAATTTCTTCTCTTTTTTTCAAGATACGCGTACGTAGTATCAATTCGAACACACTGTCAGTGGTCTCTATGTTGAAGTTGATATCTTAATAAATCTATGAATGAGATTTAAAAAAACAAACAAACAAACAAAACCCTGACTGACATGAGAAGTTTGATGATTCAGTATCCAAGCCTGTACACAATCTATCAATAGTGAGATCATCAACCCCACATACACATGTACGTCCGGTCCTCCCTCTCAAGTCCATTATCCTGATAAAGTACTGATATTGGAGCTACACAAATAAAGCGTAATGTAACTGTTTATACATATAGGCCATATACCAGAATGATACAAGAATTGATACACTTCTACTCCTAGTTCTCGATGCGTGCATAGATCCTTCTCTGTTGTAGGTCTACCCTCTCTAAACCGTGTCTCTCACATCAGGACACCAACACATAACAGATGCCAATAATACTACATGTATACAACTATTTGTCCGGGGATACAAGTGAAAAGATGGTGCTATAGGGTTGTTGTGGTCTGCGATAGGATAAACTAGGAACATCGTCTGATCTATCGATGGTATATAGTCACATCGATGCTGATAGTACACAGGATATATCAGAGTGACCCCCTTTCCTAACTATTATCCGACATTGCCAGGTACTCATGCACACGCCCGATTCCCAAATGGAACATTGACGGTTCCATCATATTTGCTCCGGCCACAATTGCTCCTATGAAATATCTGCACGCTAAGCCAAACACAAATTCTATCCTCAAACATAGCCCTAACCCTTATCCCAATCTTCCAATCAAACTGCACCTAAAATGAAGTCCTTGGAGAAAAATAAGACCGGAGCAATTATTGTCGCAGGGGCAAATATCGTGTCACCTGTGGGTTAAGCATCTTGTGTTCAAAGGAAAACTCGAGAGGGCAGGATGTTTCACAAAGAATTTATGCTTCGGTATGTTGTGTGTGCCTTGACTATCGTTCTAACTTCTTATGAAAAAGAAATTTTGAAACTTTTTTTTTTTTATGCTGCCGTTAATATACAGTAAGTTTCAAAGTTTTTTTTTTTTGTCTGTAACTATCAACATTTTGAAATGGATGCTGATCTGAAGAACTGATTAAACTGAACAGGGATACCAGTGGCATACCATAATCTTGGCATGCCATAATCTTAAGTCGACTTAGCTTCTTTGTGAAACACCTCCCTGGAACCATGGTCCATGCTGGAACTTCTTTTGAAAAATCATGGACCTATACTTGTAGGTCCATGGAAAAATCCAGTGCCTTGTCCACTCTGCATGGCGTTGTTGGCTTTCAGCTCTCGGCTCTTCAAGCCCTTATAAACATTAAGATATTCCTTAATCATATACTTGTAGATAGTGAAACTATTCTTTCTGTAAGCGACCACGTTGGATTTCATGGATTAGAATCGTACAGGGCATCTTGATCAAAGATTAGAGCGAAAAAAAAAAAACAAGAAGAAGAAAAGAGCAACCTTTCTCAATGTTTCTCACTAGACGTACTGTCCCCGATTGTTTTATCGTGTCATTAGCTTCTTATTTTTGAGGACACTGCTCTCTGTAGAGGATTCAATCACTCATCTGATCCCATCATGATGCCAGTGTTTCATTACCTTTATGTCTGCATCCATCTCCTGATGATCGGACGATACGGGGAGCAGCACCCGGGGGATCGTCCAACCGGTAACCGCGGGAATGATGGCTAGTATGTGTGCGATTGTCACGTGAATTCCCTCGGGACTTCCCCCCCCCCCCCTCCTCCCAACAATACTCTGCGTCGAGACGTCAGCATCCACATTACAATGGTGTGGTTAGGTAAGAGGAGATTCCCTACAGATGTCATGGAATGCGGAAAAGAAGTTCCACGGAGAGAAGACCTGTCAGTTCTGACACATTACATGTAATTGGGGCAAAATGCGCTCAGCATGCTGACGATAGGGGCAAGAAATCTACCCTCCCCCCTTCACGCAAACACACACACACATAACGATACAAAGCGACGAGAAAAATCTGTCTCAACTATCAGCTACACTGTATTACAATGTACCTATTTGAAGGCTCTAATCCTGCTAATTTTTCCCAGCATATGCTTGATTTATGATTTATATCAACCGGCTTGCATTCTTGCCCAACATTGTGCTATTTTTTCTTTCTCTCCCTCACCATTTCACTTCCTCCCGCCGCATCTGATATCCTCTTCTTGCTTCTCCTTCTCCCTTTTTTTCTATCTGCCCGTCTTTTTTCCCTTCCTCTTCTTTCCTTGCAGACATACAAAGCTGATAAAAGTATTCATGTACCTGACAGTAACACTTCACATCTTACATTTCACAATCCCACCATAAAAAGAAGATAACACATCATAGCTGTCATTTCCATGGCAACAGCCAGACATTAAAAAAAAAAAAAGTTGTGAGTGTATATGTCTGTCACAGTAACAATTATCATTACAAGTAATTTTCGTAACCCCTACATAAAAATGGGCCGAAAGACAGTTCAGACAAGCCTTCTACAAGCATACATTTGTATGAACTCTCTTCCACCAGGCACACGACACACAAGTAATCAATGCATTACTCTGGAAATATTATTTTGTAACAAGTACATGACTTATCATCTCTGAAAGGTTTGATACTTTATTGGCAAATACGTTTGCTGACAAAAGAAAACAAACAAGTACATACATGAACGAGAACAAACACACACCAATACACCACATGCATGCTTAAAAATACAGGGAGATTGAGAAAGAGAGTGAGAGAGAGAGAGAGAGAGACGAGCATGGCTCATAAACTTATAAGACTATGTACAGTACAGCAAAAAGGCAAAAGAAATACTGCTTCTCCAGTGCAGCTTCACTCAAGTCGGGATGTTGACAGGAACAAATAGTACCTTTTGATGTTTTACATGTACAAGATTCATTGCCAAGAAAAAAGGGGGAAAATCAACAAAAACAACAACAAAAAGTCCATCAAATGTATACAATCACACAGGAAATGAAACAAAAAATGGATGCAACATAATACATATACACTCAACTGGAGAACCTATAACATACTCTTAACCAATTTCAAAATAGACTGGAAAAATCTTATTTGCATACCTAATTTTCATATACAATGGGGTTGTGGGTAGGGGGATAAAGAATGTGTTAAAAATATTAGAAAGCTGCTGTAATCATATTCACAATTTACAGGCAAAACTTTTCTTTTTCTTATATATTAAACAAATTTTCTTGTACTTCAAATATATATATATATGCTTGTGTTGTCAAAGAAAATACCATGTTGACACACACATTATGCTACAACCTCTGAAATTACAATGTGATAAAATAGACTTTCATCAAAACACTTTTGTTTACGTCTGAGAATACAACAAATGCTATTGGTGCATAGCAACCACACATAATTACATATGAAAATATGGCTTACCAATTTATCCATTCTAAGATTAACTCATGGGCATGAATGCTATGCGATCGAAGGTATGAAACCATCGTGTAAGATATCTGCGGTGCTTTCAATGCATGATGTCCACAAAGAAAAAAAAAATACACAGAGTATCAGATTAATGATATGCTCATTCTAATACAACCGATACATGATTTTGCTTAGCATAATATTATGGCACTGAAAAATTGTGCATGAAAATATCACTGCCCAACTTGATTTCATCTTTTTAAGTTACTGTAACCCCCCGAGTGAATATTTTTTTTTCAAGTCTTACCAGAACACGATTGTCTGAACATTAGCACAAATTGCCCATCAAGGGGGGCCCCTGGTGGTTTTCCCCCCCAAAAAAATTACACTTTCTATTGCAGGAGAAGAGAGAGAAGCTTTTAACCCACACTGATTCCTTACAGCTTTCAACACTCGGCTCACAGAGCAATCTACACACACACAATGATAACGTTTTTTCTGCCAAGACAAATATCTCTCTGTATGATAAATACTTTTCATCTTTCTTTCTTTTTTTTTCTCTATCTTAACTCTTCATTGCAGCACAAAACGGAAATTTCAATAATCATAAACTTCTATTGTACATCGACTCCAAACAAAAGTAAAGTCCTTAGTCTCCAAATTGGCAACACAATATTTCTGTACTCTACTAAGTGACCTATGAAGCACCATCCTAGTCATCAGAGTCCAATATTACCGCAAAATTAAACGAACGAAACAAAACCTTTCAGTCACAATATTTCTAAATATCCATCGCTTTTACAGATGAGATGGAAACAAAATTAATACTGGCATAGAAAAAATTCATATTTACAACACTACATGAAATTCCACTCTACAAAATTATTTCTTTTTACTAGTAAAGAAGATGCTCATTTTTAAAAACTTTACAGTGAGGTAACTAATACAAAAGTGTTCACTTTATACAAGAAAGAAACCTATCATTTCAGGCTGTGTATAAGTAGCTAATACACACCAGTAATAACAAACTGTACAAATTTGTTGACCATACAAATGAAATGAATATACAACACGTCTAGTTTGTCTGCCATGCTCATAAGCAAATGAATATTTACAGAACATTCAACTTACCTAAGAACAAATACAACAATAAAGACATCCATTGCATGATAAAGTGGCTATTTCATCTGCTTTCTTTTCTGCTCAGCAAATCATATTTACCAATTCTCTGCACCAAGAAAAAAAAAAGAACAAATACACTATAAGATGTCAGTTTCATACTCCAAGTGTATTTACAGATATCTACACGAAAGGGTAATATTTACATATAAATGTACAATATATACAAAATATGGAGGAATGACTTGATTGAGAACATGATTGATTGATGAATATTCAATAATGTAACTTGTCTGAGGCACTGATATATATATATTCATATATATATATATATATTTATATGTTCACGCAGAGAAAACTGCCCTACATGCCTCCTTTCAGCACTGGCAGCAGAATTACAATTTGACATGATACACACACTGTGCAACACGTGACACGCACAAATTATATGTATTTTGACAGAAATATGTACAAACAGATGTGTGCTAAAACATTAACATTTCCAATATTTGTTGTAATGGCTATGAAAATCGCAAAACATTCGCAATTCAATTCCACGCAGAAATTTCACTCTACGCTGCCACACGGGAAAGAGTGGTAAATTGACGAAAGAGTGGCAAGGTCATAAACAAACACTGGGGGGGGGGGGGGCGTTTTGATGCTACCTGGCTGGGAGAATACCACAGCATGCTCTGATTTACATACAGTCACATCCTATGTCCAAAAACTGAGCAGGAATAACACTTTGTTAATAAGCAACTTAGTGCTGCATGCTTTTCACACATTCTACCTGATCGGAACTCTTGGCGAACAGCAGAGCAGCCTCAGGGGCAAGGAATACATTTTCAAACCCTGCACTAAAAACGGGTCAAATCCATGATGTTTTTGCACCTGTGTGTTTCGGACAGGTATATAATGAAAAAAAAAAGATACCTGTGATTAACTGTTCTCATTGACAATATCCAACATCAAAAAAGCTTTTATCACTGCAATTACATGATTTTTTTTTTTCTGTTAGAAAATGAATGTACCGAGTCAAATTTGATAGAAGTTGAAATGCAAGTAAGCCAACGCTCTCCGAGGATACTATATAGTCCCACACCCTTTGTCCCTTAGGTTTTCATGATTTATAACCAGGTATTCAAACATTTCAGTAGAAAGATGGAAAGAACATGTACGGCTTACAATTATGAGTTGTATGATGCAGCCATAGATTGAGTAACATGATCAGATAGCACATCTGTGCTACACAAAAAAGAGCCTCTTCCTTTAGGTCATACATTTCTTGGGGCATGGGGGGGGGGGGCGGGAGGGCTGAGGTTCCGTCAGTTTTCATTCAGGGTTAATGCATGATAGACAGCCTTTTTCATCAAACTAATGCCAAGCGTATAATCACCAAAAACGTGATCTATTCATCTAGTAAGTCAAAATGGAAGAGGAAGCGCAAAGACCACGGAAAGAGGAAATGAAATTTTGCGTCCACGGTTTTCCTGCAACTGAAGCACAGCAGTTGTATTTTGCCATAATGAGATTGCATGCTTACTCAACTAATATATTCTCAGCTACTATCACCCCCATCCCCTGTAGTGAAGACATCTTATGTTCACGGTGAGGGTTGACAGACTGCAGAAGTGAAATACGGTGGTCCCTAACACGCCTCCACAATCATGGCAACATCTTGAAAACTTCTTTATTGCTCAAATAGGAAAAAAAAAGGAGTACTATTTACTGTGGATAGACAGTAGATTCTCTTTGCTCTTTGTCTGGATAAGCAGTCAACCTCATCGTAACACGACGAGGGTCGATTCATCGTGCAGGCCCAGCGTTCTGATTCCAAGATGTCTGACATGACATGCGGTCACGTGATGAGCGTGGCAACATCAATTCATCCACTTGCGACAGTTGGGCGCCTTGCACAGACATGGAATCTTGTTCTGGACATCCTCCAGTTCAAACTTGTAGTCGTAGGTCAGCTGCATTGTGGATAGGTAACATGAATGGGGATAAAGATAGTATTACAATCAAAGCATCAGACCAGGTGTGGTGTTCATCACTGAACAGCATTGTGGTAAAGTCATCATTTATTGCAACACAAGGATGCAATACACTCACAATGACTGTACTTCCTCAGGCCAATGCTAATGGTGTAAACTGTCTATGATATAATCATAACTCATAAACTTTGTATCAATCTGAATGTCATTTTCACCGTAACAGGCACAAACAAGACAAGTGCCAAAATGTGTCTCGCCCATTCTCGTAGAAGAAATTAATGTTTTTGAATTCCCGGAAGTTCATTGAGCCCGCCTATGCCCTTTGACCTTGTGGTGACCTTCAACTCTACAAGGGACATTTACCAGCCAAGTCTGGTCACAAACGGACATAGGGATCAAAAGTTATGAGCCATAATCAAAATGCACCGTAAAAACTTAAAATTGGGCCCTAAAAGTTTGTTGACCCCTGTCTGTGACCTTTGACCTTGTGATGAACTTCAACTCCCCAAGGGACATCTACCATCAAAGTTTGGTCACAAACGGACAAAGGGATCGAAAGTTATGAGCCATAATCGAAACGCGCCGTAAAAACTTTAACTTTGAGCTTTAAAAGTTTGTTTACCCCTGTCTGTGACCTTTGACCTTGTGATGACCTTCAACTCTCCAATGGACATCTACCATCTAAGTTTGGTCACAAACGGATATAGGGATCAAAAGTTATGAGCCATAATCAAAACGCGCCGTAAAAACTTAACATTGGTCCCTAAAAGTTCGTTGACCTGTCTGTGACCTTTCACCTTGTGGTGACCTTCAACTCTCAAAGGAACATCTATCATCCAAGTTTGGTCACAAACGGATTTACACATCAAAAGTTATGAGTTTGAGAGTGAAGTTTTTCGAGAAGTTTTGCAAGAAGTTTTCTGGAAGTTTGCCGTCACACTGGCAAAACCTTTGGGGGCATTTCATGAAGCATTTTGGTCGGATATTTTTCTGACAAACTGTTACAAGCTACTGAAACCCTTGCATCTGATTGGCTGAGAGCAATTTTGTCCAACAACTTTGTCGGACAAAATGCTTCATGAAATGCCCCCCTCAGAACTTCAACTTTGCAGTGTTTTGCCAGTGTGCCCGCAGCTACAGAGTGAGGGAGAGCACGACAGAAAGAGAGCGAGAAAAAAGAAAGGCACACATCCTCACCTCTTCTCCTTTCTGCAGCCTCCTGGAGGAGATAATGATGATTTTCTTCTGGTCTTTGTCAAAGTTCACCACCTCCGCCACACAGTTCGGGTTGCACGAGTGGTTGATGTACCGTGCCGGGTTGCCACTGCGCGTGGCGTCCACCACGGTGTTGTCGTCGAGCCGAAACATGTAGACGCCGCGGTTGGCTTCTTCATACTCCCGTTCGCACTTGTTGGCCACCTCGTTGCGGATAAGCGTGCCGATGTACTCAATGACCATGGTGTGCTTCTCAATGTCGTGGGCGGCGTACAGCCCTAGGCCCTGTTTAAATATTAGACAGCCTCTTAAAGTCAGACATATCAGTGAGACACTGTTTTTCACCAATTTCCTAACCTTTCATGACTTCACTGATTTTTTTCTTTTTGGGTTTTTACTTTTATTCTAAACAAAACAGTTTCCCAATATATCATAACTTATTTAAACATATCAAGTGGCAAATCAAACATAAGTCAAAAAATAAAACCTAAGTCAGGTATCAGCCAATCAGAATTAAGTATTCAGAGAGTTAAGTTTGATATTCTGACATATGTGTGATCTCAATCTTTATGCAACAGGGCTTTATAACATATACATCGATATAGGTTATCAATGCCTCCAGCACACTATCAATACAGCCACAATGAAGACAAATACTACCATGCTTCCACAAATCCTGTAGATAAACTGCCTTGTGGAAGACCATCGGCTCTATTACAAGAGTTAGAGTCTAAATATGTTAAACATCCTGTGTTCCCTCATTCAAGTTGAATTACATGAGGTTCCTCTTTGATGAATCTGGAAATTGTGTCACTGGTATAACTGTACTCGCTCATAATCAATTTTTTTCCCCCTGTTTTGGTGTCTTCTAAATCCACTTACAAAAGACAAGCTCCACATTGCAGTGGGTCCTTTCAGTAATGAAGTTCAAACACCAGTGTCCCTAAGAATAAGTGCATTTCTTTCTAATCTGTAAGAACTGACTTTCCTACTTGACAACAATTCTACGCACGATACAGCAAATGCTACAATGAGTAGTTGAAAGAAAATAAGAGTGGGTTATCTCCGCACCTGGATTTGTGAACGAGCCAAGTAGACGTTGGTCTTCCACTCCGTCTTGAGGCGCTTGTACTGCGAGGACTTGGAGTGGACAAACTGCTTGTTGTACGGCGACGCCACCTCTCCGGCCAGGGTGGTGTGGAAGGAGCGAGACGTGGTGTTGCTGGTCAGTGTGTGAGGTCTGCAAAACAGGAAACGGAAACCAGGATACAAGTATTGTAGATTTTGATGATTTTGTCTCCAAATTTGGTATCTGCACTCAGCCAAGTACAACATAATTTGGGTGTTTCAAAATCCACTGACAGTTGAGCATTGAGACTGAACTGTGGACACCAAAAGATCACCAATGTGTATGATCTCAGATCAAAGAAGTATGCAGGTGAGTATTTTTTTTTTTCACTAGCTGCACGTTGCACAAAGCATGCAAAAACATTTGCACAACACAAAATATTCCATGAGTAAAGTATTCAGGAAATACTCCACGATGCAATCCTAAAAACTGTAACAGCAAAGCAGAAGGAAGACATTTCAAATACGTCAAGTACACTTCCGAGAGATATACAGCAGACTGGGCTTACCTCTTGAGGTGAGTCTGTCTACGCGGTTCGGCCCTGGCACAGCCCGTCGGGTTGACTGCCAGAGGCAAGTCTATGAGTGGTGAGCGGCCAAAGCGGAATGTGTAGTGCTGGATCAGGTCCACACCAGGAAGCTGTGGGGAGGCAAGAAAAGGGGGAGAAGGAGTCAGCCATTGGCATCACAGTTCTTCCCAGCATTACTGACCAGAAGTTTGCCAAGACAGAGTGCAAACTGTTTGGTGACCTGCTTTGGAAGATTGGTTATCCATTTCATTTTCCCTCTGCAAGCATTGATCCAACTGCTTCACTGTCTCAAAAGCCCCCGTTAAGAAGAAGAAAAAAAAAAGGACTCTTATCCTAACACTTAAAAAAAAGCACAACTGAGTTACAAAAAGGGGCTTTGAAAGAAAATTGTCTAGTTTGTTAAACTTTGGGCTTCTTTTCATTTTCTTGGACCACTGCACTAGCGCAATGCTGCTACTCTCACAATTTCGAATTACAATTACATCCATTACCTTGACAACACAGCAACATCCTGCAGAGTGAGCCATAGCTTCATGTGAAAGTACATGTAGTACATATCGCAAATTACGACTAGATAACGCCTTTCACGTCATGGGGTCTAAGGTAATACACCTTGTGAAGTTTGACCTGAAAGCATGAATAGCACCTCAAACTTTGGTGCCAGAACAAGATACTAACCGACTCGGTAATCCTCTGGATGGCTGGCTCTGTGAGGCCAAAGAGATCCTCCCCAGTCAGGAAGGTTGGGAAGAGTTTCAGCATGTCGGCATCTCGCCTCAGCTTGGCAATCTGCTCAAGGACCTTGTACCAAACATCTAGCAGAGAGGATTTAAACAGAATAGACACAAGTAAAAATCATGAGCTAAGCATAGATCTGCATGAATAGAATCAATCAACACACCTTGAATATTTTAAAGCTTAAATCACTAATATCATCAGCAACCACTTACACTTTGATATTGTTAACTCTCGATGACCAAACACTCAAATCAATATTGTTAAAACAGTAATGAAAGACACCCAAACAAGTAGGGGGCATATGCACTAGAGCATTTTTTTTTTAAAGCTGATTAACAATGTCATGATGGTTTCAAAGTATGTTAACACACAAATGAGTCTGAGCTGTATCAAGCTGCTGTGAATTAATGTAAGAATTTAGCTTTCCCAGGTATACAAACTGGTCACATTCAGAAATCAAAGTACCATAAAATTTTGCATAGAATACAAGAAAAGAATTCAGCACACTCAAATGACATCCACCCACGGATTGAAAAGAACCCCATCTGGAAAAGAACACAAACTTTATAGACAAAGAGTCTCAGTTCAAATGAAATTATTTCCAACTCACTCCTGGGCGTGTCAGCCTTGTAGGTGACATCCTCGTGGCCCTGTTCAATGATACGGATGCTGAACTCTGGGCGCCCATTCTGGTCCTGGATGGTGCAAGAGTAGCTGCAGCGCTTGTTGGTGTAGCGCATACTCCAGTAGAGACGGATGCTCTCATATCCGACCTGGTGAGAGAAAATGTGGAGAATGAAGATAGAAGGGACGGCCTCCAAACTACACAACTACTAGGTGCAATTTTCAGTGCTCCTCTTCGCAAGCCCTCCATACTTCTTAAAAATGGGGGAAAATATGTGGCTAATATGCACCAAGTATGCGTCAAACCATGAATCAAATTCTACCAATTAATTGCAGGCACGGAGATGACCAAGTCCATCTTCATTAAAATCCATTTTATTGTCTCTGAGTAATTTCCATGTCCCTTAGCAGTCTTACCAGCATGACCAACTTAAAAAGTAGTTTGAATTTTCAGCTTTATCAGTACAGGTCCAAAAATCTCTAATGATTTTTGCTACACCCACTGTGGCTTCTCCCCCCCCCCCCCCCCCCCACAAGAAATAGAGAAAAGAAGAAAAAAATAAAACATATTTGTAATTCACACATATAAATGGATGATTGTCCTGAAGTTGTCATGTTTTAATTACCATCATGCAACAGACCTAGGAAGGAAAAGCTGATGATTCCTTTGGGTGCAAATTCATCTCTCTAAAAATAACTTGTCTCTGTGAAATATGAAACTGCTCAGCCACTGAAAGGGATCATGACTTGTGCAGGCAACTTACTGGGTAGATGGAAGTGAGAGAATGGAACAGATGCATCTGGTGAGGTAGTAGCTGGCCAAGAGACTGGAAGACAAGACTGCCGACGCGCAGGGTAAACTTTCGATCGGTCATTGTCATGATGCTGAGCACGAGAAAAAAAATTATACTAGTAAATCACACAAATATATACAGGGAGAGTGTATAGTCACATAGACCATTCCTCCACTGTTACATGTAAGATGCATGTTCAGATGCAGCAAAATTCCAATAAAATATTTTAGTTGACTTCAAGCAGTAACGGACGATAAGAAGCTCATCTCTAAAATTTCTTCCACGGCGAGTGTGATCAGGTATGTCTTAGAGGCTGCTTTTCATTTCTTTAAAATATCTGAATTGAGTTATACATCATTTTAAAGCTTAAAGTCTACTCTTTCAGAATCTGAGCTGAGCTAAAAGTCCATGACTGGCAACATTTTGTTGAATTTGTGATGCATGGTCACATATATTCAGCTTGCAGCTATAAAACACAGACCATAATTAAGTATGTCACTTCAGTGTTCCAATGTCTGCCTCTAATGCAACTGATCCATGGCTACTTTAGTTGGCCAAATGCGGCCAGCATTGCCATGTGCATTGCTTCCTTGTGGAATATTCCCAACAGGTGCATGAGACATACCTTGCTACTTGCTTGTGCTCATCCCTGTTGATGTAGACACGGCGGTAGACCACGTGAGAATGGAGTGTACTCTCAGTAGGCTTGGAGGGCGCATGCAGAGGACACATCATTGTCTGTTGGAGGAATAGTTTGACAAAAAGGAAAATAAAAACAAAGAAAATGAAAGAGCACTGATTACACAAATCTTGTTAAATTAGACTGTATATTTTCTGCAGAGAAACAGAAACTGCAGGGGTACTAAGCTTATAAATACCACTGCAGAACTCTGAGGGCTGACAAGACATATTTTGGGTGGGAAGATATTTTTTCCTTTTCTGCCGTAAACATGCACAGTAACACAATTGGGGGAAAAACAGATTTCCATGAAACCTACAGTATTTTTGCCAAAAAAAAAACCAAACAAACAAATCAAACAAAACACACCAGTACAAAAATACAAGAACATAGTTTAAATGAAATGAAATTGGAGAAACTCACACCTGAAGAATATAGTTGACATATCTGTGACAGAGCAGTTTGACGATGCACATGTTAACCTTGAAATGCTGGGGGGGGGGGTCCGAAGTCAAAGTATCCTTTCTCATGGCACAAAGGCTGCATGATCCTTACAACTTGTGCAGCAATCACAATTTCAAAATTTCGTGGCCATCCCTTCTAAATAGGCATGTCACAAACAGTAAGCAGATGAAACAGTGTCACTGCCCAATATACCTTCAAATATATTTGTACTTATCACGTTAATGAAACCAGGAGTATGTAGATGCCTTGTGTGATCACAGAAACAAAGCGTACCAGTACCCAGTACCAAGGTTCTGACTACATTAACGTACAGCGGCAGGTAGGCTGCCACTTGGTTATCCACCTACTGCCATGTAACAACTTGTCACTCATGCATGCATAACAGAATATCAAAATCCCTTGTCATACATCTGTTCATTGACAAACTGATAATGCAAGCAATTTAACCAAAATGACAACACACTTTTCAACTTAGTTTATCCAAGCAACATTTAAAGTACAAGGGAAACCTGTGACAGCACTTGCAAATGCATGAGTTGAAGGATTTGAAAACACACAAACCTTGTCCTTGAAGAACATGCAGTGGTCCTGGATGGCACAGTTGAAGTGGTAGACGTTGCAGCAGCGTTGCTTGTGGCAAGAGATGGTGGCGCCGAGCTTGCTGCAGTAGCAACAGTGGCAGGTCTGGCCGCGCTTGAGGGCTATCTCCACGTTCATGAGGGATCCATTCAGGGTCTCGTAGACCTCGTCTGACCACAGGGCACAGTTCAGGTGCACCCAGGAGTCTACATTCAGGTTCAACAATCTGGGGGAAAGGACATGAAAAATGGTGAAATCTACTTTCTTGATAACACAGTATTGGGTTGACTTTTGATACATTAAATGCACGCACGGGTGCTAATAGCCAATTATTGTGTTCTTACAGCAGCATACTGGATACGTTAATGTTTGAGTCGGGACATAAAGATATCTCAAACAATGACCTTAAAAGTGACACTTGAATATATGGAAAGATGTTCTGTACCTGGCTGGTCCATTGGTTTCTCCATCTCCAAGCTCACTGCACAACACGCAGGCTCTGGCGTCTCGCAGCGAGCTACCTGGTCTCAAGGACGTGCCAAGTTTCTTGATCAGCTGTGTGAGTCAAGAGAGAAATGATAGCCATTCAGAAGGGGGTAATATAACAGAGGGCAGTGTCAGGTATAAAGCTGTTTCCAATTGTTGAACACTTCATTTCATTTCAATAAACAATTGGCACCAACGTACAGCAAATGCATTATTACAACATTGGTCATGACTAATCGCAACCATTTTGTAACCACAACAGCACATGTACGAGACAGTGTAAGTTTTGCAGTGGGCACAAATGGACAAAAAAGTTGCCACAAAATGGAAAAGATGATTACTTTGCGGGATGCTTTGTCTCATTCATCATACTCGGTGTCTTGGGGGAAAAAAATTATTTCACATGGAGTGAATTACATAAAGCATATGCCACATTCATTTTATACGTATAATATCTTACAACTGGGACAATTTTGTGAGTGGCTATTTCAGGAAATTTGACCAAAGTGAGTGAGAGATGCACATCCCATTTCAAGAGGCAATATTTTATGGAGAAAGTAATTTTGCAAATTTCAGTGGGCTTGCAAAAATTTACAAATAAACAAAAACACTGCGAATTATGCTGTGCAAAGAAGAAGGGGAAAAAAAATTTTAAATTCTTATAGCAGGTGCTTAGAGCACTCAAAGATGGAAGACATTATCTCTATTACTAGTGGGTGTTCATATTTTTGTAAAAGTCAGCTTGGCAAACACCTGTCGGAAATCACGTCTGTTAAACCATCCCTTCAATTTTTTCTAATGCTATTTTTTAAGACACGGTGGTCTCACAAACCTGGTCTATGTCTTGGTCACTTGGTGGACGGTATTTCTTGGCTTGAGAGAAAGATCCGTGCCAGCGTCTCCATCTGATGTTCTTCCACTTCTTCACAAGAGGCTGCAATAAATTGGAGGAAACATCAATAAGTCAACATCTCATCACCACTGATCATCATGAGTTGCACATTTGTGTAACATGCATTTTGTCTCTACTTCCCGCCATTACAGCTAATCATTAAATGCCAAATCTGGCCAAGGTCAGTGGTTGCAAAAATAATGGTATCAGCACTCTTAACCACATTTGCCTATTCCCCAAGTCTTCCAGAGGGCACTGGCATTATAATCACCCAGAACCCATTTGTACAACTGGGTGAGACATGACAGTACAACACCATGTCCGGAGGCACTTACGACAAGCAGGATTTGAACTCAAAGTCTCAGGTTGAAAAGTCCAGGACATCCTCCACTTTGCAAGTTAAACAAGGAAAAGTAGAAATTACGCGGTGCGTAATATATGTCCCCGCCGGAAGTAGCATTTAGTAGCAAAATGTACAATATAGGTAAAAAGATGAAGGTCAAAGGTCAAAGAAGTCAAAGGTCAAAATTCTGTGTAGAAGTTTCGAAGCCCTCACCTAGTGCCATCATATAAAGCAAACGGAATCAAAATTGGGTTAGAAATGGCGAAGGAGTAGCATTTTGAAGCAAAATGTACAATATAGGTCAAAGGTCAAGGTCAAAGGTCACAACTGAAATTCTGTATAGAAGTTTCAAAGCTCCCATGTAGTGCTATCATATAAAGCAAACAGAATCAAAATCGGGTTAGAAATGGCGAAGGAGTAGCATTTTGAACATTTTGATCACACACGGACGCACACACGGACGGACGGACGGACACACGGACGGACACACGGACGGACACACGGACACACACACGTACGGAGCCCGTTTCATAGTCCCCTGCTCGAACTCGTTCGGCAGGGACAACTATGCAACTGACTTCTTAGATTTTCATTAAATTGACTTGAAACAATTAATCAACCATACTTCTGTGGCAACTAAAGGAAAAAAACTGAGAAAGAAACTTCGGCGCTGAACAATGTTGATATCGTATACACTATTAACGATTATCAGTAGCAAGCTAGCTGCCACGGATACACAAGGAGGAGCTCTGACGATTACTACAAAGTACATCATCCTTACCACCTCATCTCCCAAAGCAGCCCTCCTCCTCGTTGCTGTCTTGAGTGTCATCTTTAGCTCCTCCCTTCCACCCTCCACTTTGCCCTCGTCGGTCTCTTTGCATACCTCGGGCTTCTTCACAATCTCCACTATCTCCTTGCTCTCCCGGGCAGGAGACACCTCCTCGTTCGATGCCGGCGTGGCCACATTCACCTCTGAGGACGCATTGGCAGGCTGGGCGGCAATCGGAGACGATATGGCGGGCTGCGCTGGTTGGGAGCGGGGAGAGATGGGGTTTGACTTGGACTGGGGTGGGGTCTTGGGAATCGGGTTCGGCGATGTCGGGAGGGAGCTGCTGAACTTGGGCGAGGTGACAGTGAGCTGGCTGACAGCGGGATCCGAGCTGCGATGGTTGACCACCCGACCTGCCTGGGCCTCCGTACGGGCCACCTGGGCCCGCTGAGAAATGGTGTACTGCAGGTAGCAGGCACTGCTGCAGAAGACCATGTTCTGGTCACTTGAACTGGTGGACTTGCGAACACCTTCCCCAACAACCAGGACATCACAGTGTCTACAGAAGTGAAGCTTGGGATCATCCAAGGCGCCACTCCCAGACGAGGACTTCAAAGTAGCCTTTGCTGGGACCACAGGAGTGGCTGAGGCTGTCGTTTTGGCAAATTTCTCTGGAGATATCTTCACAGCGACTTCTACAGCAGCAAAGAAAATAGTTTTGGATGTAAAACAGTAAAGATACATTGAAATGATTAACGCAATATGCTTCTAGAAACTTAAATTCCAGACAAATCCTACCGAAGAGTTATGCATCAGTATGGTAAGTTATCCATTCGGAAACTTTGAATTTCAGCACAGTGCTTTTTGCCCATCGACTGTTCCCTACATCAATGCCACAATAAATAGTTATGTATCCCATGTACTACAATAATCTGAGAACAGAGAAAACAAAGATCATCCAAACAAAAAATTTATATTTCTTGTGCACTGTCTCCATGGGACATGATTAAATAATGGCGCGAGTGGTCAGTTTCACCTGACAGATTCAAAGAGCTGTATGGACACATTGTTTGAACATAGATTTCTGATAGAGAGAAAAGAAACAAACAGAAAGACAGCAAAAACTCACCAGCAGGGGTGGTAGGACTCGGCGTCCACTTTCCATGCCTCTCCTTCTGTCCGGCCTCGTTGACCACTTCAAAATTGACCGGCTCCTTGATGCCGAGCAGCTTGGAGAAGGCGGAGAGGACGCCCTGGACGTTGTGTGTCACCTCCGGCATGAGGGACAGGGTCACAGATGTCATGGCACTGCTGTTTCCGAGTGTCAGCGGACCTTCAGCTATTCCAATGAAATCATTGAACTTCAGGTCAGTTTTTAAGATGTACAACACCCTTTTGTGTTATTCAACTAGTCTAAAGCTTGGCCTGACACTCTGCATAGAATATTTCTTACTTAAGTCTTGTTGATACCTGTGCAACTTCTTGCACAAGGAAACTGCAAGTATATCAACTCACAGCAATTACTATGATCTTGACTTTCTTGACCTAAATTTCTGTTCAGGCCTGTGATATCAATTTGCCATTCTTCATTACTGTGTGTTATTGAAACTGTTGGAAACTATTGAAATACTCAGCTTTTGGTATTTTTGCTCTTTCAATCAAATATCAGTGTTCACAAGCAGATGCATGTATATGTGCCCAGATTAGGGTTAAGGAATTTAAGGAGTTTGGGTTGCCTACAATGAGTTCTCACTTGTCAAAAAACACTCACAATTAAAACCACCTGTTAGGTCTGCGACCAGTAATGAGGGGTCGCATGGCTTTGGGTCGACATACCTTTCCTGGGCGTTGGCTTGATGATGGCAATGGTGGGTGAGCCTGATCTCCTCTGGTCAGCCAGGACCTGCTCCACGTCCTGGGTGAACATGCGCAGCCCCTTCATCTTGCTCGGCTCCTGGGCCTCCCCCTCCTCGCACTCAGGAGATGATGAGATAATGACATCTCCTCCTTTACCAACACAATCACACACAGCATTATGTCACTTAAAGAGTCAAAAGATGGCCTGCACTTCTCTCAAACAAAAGTATTCTTTGAGTCGTAAACACGTTTCTCAGTGATGACATGAATACACATATAAATGTACACTCTCCTGACTTCACCTTCCACCCCCTTCCACCCCCCTTCCAGACACTACACAGTATGCAGTCCATGCATAATCTTTCAGTGACATACAGGCACAACATGCCTTTCATCTATACAAATACCATATCATCTGACAAATTTCAGCATGCAGAGAAGTTAGTCTTGATTTCATGACAGACACTAAGCATCTAAAACTTGACAGGGAGGCACACAGGGAGATTTTCAAAACGAAGGACGCACATATAAAATGATATTATATTAACATGATACTGAAAGAGTCAACTGGCAAAGTCCATACAGTTGACAAAAAGATACAAAGAAACAGTACTTTGGTAACAGGTTATGAAACAGTAGCACACTTGAAAGAGTAGGCGACAACAGAGACAATGTATTCATGTGCTTCCTTCTTGGATCAGAATCCCACGGCGAAGAAAGTTCTAAATTAATTTTGCAGATGTAAAACTTTTAAATTTGCTGCAGAAGAGATTTTAGAATCATGGTGTATAAACAGTTGTTTGTTTGTTTTTTTCTTAATTTTTCCTGGTACTTCAAAGTGACGTAGTCCTCACAAATTTAAAAAAAATATGTTGTTGGTACCTCCAATGAACTACTTTCACCAAAAACAAACTTTCAAATCACCAAATAAGCTCGTAAATTTTTGTTGAAAAAGAGTGAATCTGCATGGTGAATATGATAATGAGCAAGTCTTGGCGGAGAGTCAGACGTCACCGAGGCACAACTCTTCCCAGCCTTGTTCTGCTCGTTATCTGTATGCTCCCTAGTTACCCGGATGCATAAGAAGTCGATGGCTTCTAGTATTTGACATTGTTTTTACATACTGTGCGAGTGCGTGTGTGTGTGTGTGTGTGTGTGTGTATGTATTGTGTATTGTATATTCGCACAGTACACGTATGGACGGTACTACTAGTTCTACGGTAGATACCCCGTGGCCCTTCGCACTTTTCCAGTCTGTCACAGCGCAGCTGCAGCCCTGTCGCCGCGCATGCAGTTAGCTAGCTGTTTATGTTCTACTACGTACAGATTGTAGGTAGAAACGGTTCTACACATTTATTTACTAGTGTAGTACGCTAGAGGGGCGACCGCATTCAGCGTCGTCTGGTCGGGCTATCTTTCATCATGCCGATGTGTCAAGCAGTAGTTTTGCTCGAATCGTGCACAAAATTGCCCAGGAAAATCTTTTTTTCCATCCCAGACCCACAAAAGTATCGTGAAAGGTGGGCTGTATGGCTGAGAAATCTCGGTACAACGAAGCCGAACATAAAAAACTTAGGGCATACAAGAATTCTCGATATCGTGTTGTGACCTACCTGTGCGTGGACCATTTGAGAAGCAATGTTTTTACATGGACAGGCAGGCTGTGGCCCTCGGTTATAAACCAAGAAAACTCCTGAAGCCAGATGCAATCCCGACCATATTTGCTCTCATGAGTTATAAAACAGAAACACCTCGAACATCGACTTCGAAGAGAACCGAGGAAAGGAAGCGTAGAGAGGTAAGGAAAGTGGCTAGCTATGTTTCATTTACGGTGGGGCTGCAGCCGGGGTTGGACTGCAGTACAGTGCCACTGAGCTAGCTGCTGCCAGTGCCAACTGGACATGCACGGCAAAGTGGAGCGAAATCATATCCCTGCGGCCCCCTGTGTTTACCCTGCCCGGCAGACGTCATATTTTTTAGAGGAAAGACAATATCCGAGTACTTACAGAAATATCAAGATACAAACAATATTTTCTTTGAAGAATTCGACTCTCTAATGCACAGGTTATCTTCGGTTTGAACGCCAAACTCAGCTAGATGGAGTACTGTGTACATTAGTATACTGGTAAGAATTCGCGTGCGAGAGTGGTTTGTACGCAAAGTAGTATGCAACACGGACGGAAGCTAGAAAAGGGCTGTGCCTATTTGATGTCAAGTACATGGTATATTTGATTTTAAAACATATATAAATTTACGTTTACGATATTAATTTTTCATGAATTATATATAACTAAGCTTGAAATATTTTGTTTAAAATAATAAAATCACATACTTTCACATTTTATGATAAAATTACAAGAAAAACAACTGATCATTTGAACACTTAAATTGGATTTTAGAGGCACGGCTGTCAACTTGGTGAGTAGGGCATGAATGACGTAGCATCTTTTTGCAGGCTCTTACACGATCGTTTGCAGGAATTATTTTTAAAAAATCGCATACGGAGACAGTTCTTAATTTCCAAGCATATAAACTGGTGAAAGGTTATATTTTTTACTCTTCTTAATTATCAGTACAGTGAAAATCTCAGGACTGCCTCCCTTTAAGAGCCACTAACTTTGGCTGAAACTTAGAATCAAATACGTATCTGTCCCTCCCCAAACATGACATTGCACTTCATGCCATTCATTAATGTGAGGATGTAATACCTTCCTTGTATATATGTTCTACTACAGTTGGCAGCTCTTGGGAACTCACACACTCCAATGCACTCAATTCCTACCTCAGAAAAGTTTGGGTAACAACCCTCTTATACCCCTTTCACACTAGTCACTCTGGGAATCACCCAGGAGATTCAACAGGGAATCAAATGTGAAAGGCGGTGCGTTGGCTCAGTCGGTAGCGCGTCTGCCTCACGATCACGCGTCCCGGGTTCGAACCCGAGTCTGGACTGGGCAATGTTGTGTGTAAGCATACCGTCCCTTCTAACAAGAGGCACAACACTCTGTCCCTCGGATAGGACATAAAATGGAGGTCCCGTGCATGAGAGAGTCACAATGTAAAAGATCCCGCTTCATTCATCTATCGCAAAGAGCAGGGTGTTTAACCCGGTGAAGTGGTCCCACCTCACATCCAACTGGACCCCATGGAAGACCAGCTTAACGTAGCTGAATATGGGCTATCCAGCCATCTTCTCAGATGGAAATGAACAAACAAACACCTGCAAAGTTTCTTTCAAACCAGGGAATGTGCTCCCAGACTAAAATTTCTCTCATTCACTCTTGTGCAGAGGACGCACACATTACAGCACTTAGCAAAATGGCCCACAACACATTTAATCTGGGGGTTTACCTGCGATGCCTTTTACACTACAGCATCATCCACAAGTTCCCAGGGATGGTTGGGAATTTACAAGAGACGGTTCTAAAGTAACATTTCTGAAAATTCAACCGGCATTTTACCCATGATTTCAACCGTGAGACCATTCATACTATGAGCTCTCCCTGGTGAAATTTGCTCAGCGTAAAAAAGGTATACAACACAGAGCGATAGAGTTACCTTCACTCAGACCCTTTTGTGTTCACAATATAAGGTGTGATTCCACACCACACTCCTGTTGGATTTTTATGACTAGAATGTCAAAAGAATGGTAGAGGTGTCAAAAAAATTAGGTTTAAATTGAGAAGGCCATATTTCAAAATTTCACACATTTTCAGGAAATTGTGATATTAGGAGCAACACTGAGTGCAAAACTGGAGAAAGTGATTATGGTTACATTCAAACTCACTACTAGTACTGGGTGAAAACATATGAAACCAATTTTGATGAACTGTATACCATTCTGTTGTCTGACCATACTCTACTCATTAAAGTGAACTGTGGTAGTTGTGAGACCTCTTTTTCTTCTGCAGAACAGGATTAGAAAAATAACTGCACATCTGAACTTCAGTGTGAACATGAAAGCTTTAGTCCATGATTTACATCAGCACTGTGTATTACAACCATTATAGCCACCAGGTGAACTATGATATAGCAGCATATAGATAAGTGCCAGAACTAACAGGATTTGCACAGAATAGCGTGCAAGTCTTATTTTGTTTTCTCTCTCTCTCTTCCTCTGTCTGTCACTAAATGAATAGATATTCTTTATCCATCAAAACTGGTCAAGTAAAATAGAAATATGGGTTCCAAATGTTATACTTCTTAGCTCAGAACAAGAAAGTGGGTAACTTTTTTCAAGTTAACGACAGAGAGGGAGACAGCAATGAAGTGTTACACTGACAAAAAAAAAAAAAAAAAAGAAAAAAAAAAAGAAGGGAGAGGCGCCAGAGCAGGTTTCTTTCACCAGAAACACAGCTTCGGAGCTTTCGAATAATAGCATTACAATGATTGCCATAATTATTTTGTCATGCCCATGCATGGCTAGCACTGAATTTTGCATGCACTTATACTGTATCTGTTGCAAATACAACACCGTAACTCAAACACTAAACAAGTACAGCATTGAGATTACAATGCCAAGCACTTCTCCTATACTGACCTACAGAACTTTTCTGCAAAAACAGATTGCAGCTCCATACAGAGATATTCTAACAACCATGGTTTACTTAATGTCATATTAAAAACACTTGCAGTAGGCACAAGAGAATGGATGTACTCACTCATGAGAATGACATGATGGGTCAGTATGAACAGCACAGCAGCATAACTAAAAGTCAGGCCATATTACACAATAAGCAAGACATGCATGCATGTGAATAGCAGGAGGCAATGCTCAAATAATGACTGCAGAGCAAGATGTTAGCACACATACACATATATACATTATACATAGTGAATGTCTCTGCCAGGAACGCATCCTCCAATGCAACCATCCAGATTTGAAACCAGCACTCTGGAACGACAGGAATCAAAGAGCCAGACCATGGGAGAGACAGAGAGGTTGACACTCCATGCCATGCTGTGCGAGTCACATCCACAGAACACTCATGACAACCAACTTAACATCTAGGAGTCATGCAAACATCAAGCACTGGAATGGTACATCTGAATGGTAAATACATGATCATCAGCTGCAAAGCAAACCCCTTGGCTCAGACATCCACCTGACCACAGTGACAAAAACTACACAAACCACCACATATTTAGGGAGTGGAAATAGGACACAACCATGTAACATAATAGTTCTGATGTTGACAAAGCTCACGAGGTTGCGTTAGACTGGAGGTTAGGGCAAAGACAATGACGAAATAGCCCTTTTCCACAGAAGTGAGTAGCTTGCACAAACTTGGCACAACAAATGGGGAGGTAATAAATGGCAGCTGCAGATATATGGGGATATATAAATATAAACAGAGACACAGCGCAACACCAAACAGGACAGCTGAAAACTCAAACCTTTTTTTGTGTGCGTGTCACTGCTTTCTGCTTTTTTTTTGCCGCTTTTCTGCTCTGAAAGCACAATTTTGCACAAGTGGACTGCAGCCTCACCTTGCAAGTTAGTGGAGGGCGGCGGGGTGGGCAGGCCAGCCAAGAGGTGTCCCCCTGCCCCACTGTACGCATGGTTCATGGTGCGTGTGATTGTGCGCTGGTGTGCCTGCATCTCTCGCATGACCTCATCACCTGTCAGGACAGTGACCTCTGAACTTTGAACTGTGGTGGTGATGGTGGTGGTGGTGGTGGCTGAGGAAAGGGGGGCAAGAGGATGCATGCACCACTCAAGAGCACATCACATTTTGTCAACTGCTTTTTGGTTTGTTTCTGAAGCTACACGCAAAAAAAAAAAAAACACAAAAAAGTGCACACAGTCACCGTTTCTTTTTCCTTCTTTTTTTTTTTTCCAGCTTGAGGCACATCGAAACACTGACAATATCATTACCCTCCCCACCTCAAGAAGAGGTAAATAACTGTCAACATCTGTGATAAAAACACCTGATCACGCAATGCTGACACCAAACCATTCTTTCTGTAGGATGTTACATCCAAGCTGGTTCCCTTCTCCAGTGACACCCACCAGTCATAACTTTTAAATGAGCTGATACAAATTGATTCTTATAAAGCTCCTATTGCCTTCTTGTCAAGTTTTGCTTTGTTCCTCTCAATGGATTTAATTTTGATAATGGGAAATATTATCACTCACATGATCCAAATTCTAGCCAACTGTAATGCCACTCACTTCATGAATGGCCATAAATGACCATAACATTCATAGCTTGATATGTGTCCTTCTAACAAACATTCATTCCTTTTCATCTTTCTCCCTTCCTTTTGTCTCTGCATACCTTGGCTCTAGATCTCTGAAATTTGCATATATCTTTTATTATCCAATCAATTCCCTTTTTACCCCGGCATATATCTTTATTCCCCTTTCAATATTTCAGCTGTCATTCACATACTAGCAGCTTTTTGACCTACAAGAGCACACTAATTCTGACAATAATTTTGGACCAAACAATATCCCATAAGACTACCCTCCCCCCCCCCTCGAAACCCCCCCCCCCCAAAAAAAAAGAAAAAAAGTAAAAGCTTCCTTATTTTTCTTTCCCCTATAATTCTGTATCTGCAACCGGCATGTTGCAGCCAAGCATATAGGTCATCTTGTGACATCCTATCCTAGATCGCAAAGCTAAAGCACATCTGCAAGAACTCATTATGCACACAAAAAATCTGTAATTTTTTTTTTCTTTTCATCTAAAGCACAATGGCTAGTAACACATAATAGGTGTAACAACAAATGTTCCAGCCTTTACAGCGTGGCTACTCCGACAGCAAGCATGGACTGGGATATAGCAAGAAACGGGGCTCGGGGGGAAGGTGGCAACATTCAGTGTGTAAAGCATGCTGAAAACATCAAATTCACTGTTCCATCTCCCTTCTGCTGCACATGTTTAAATGCACTTCTAGAATCTCCCATTCATCATCATCATCCTGTGATCCCCACACAATGTACACAGCTTTTCCTACCCCTCCCCACACAGATAAAAGCTTGTGCTAATGTAGCCTTTTGACAAGGCCTCGTGGTTAAAGATTGAGACTAACTCGCCACACCGAGAACTGCGAGAAATGGGTGAACGTGAAACCGAGTGGTGCAGCCACGAGGCCTTTTGAAACCTGGGTTATTTTCCCTACCGCCTCCCGACGAAGGCGAATATGAATTATTCATATATTCATGAGTCAGAGCACAGCTGGTATGCTAACGGGACGTGTCAATGCTGCACTGGCAATGCAGGCAGCTACGGATGAGCGAGCCGCCGAAATGCATATTTCGGCGGAAATGCATATTTCTAATTATTCATTAGATGTGACGACATGGTGAGCAATGCAGTCGCTGATTGGCCGCTACCCTATAGGGTAGCAGAATCGGCGAGAAACAAGGCTCAAGATAAGAAATTCACGTCAGGTTTCAAAAGGCCTCGGTCTCACATTCACCCGTTCTCTCACAGATAGTCTCTTTCACAGCCACGAGGCCTTGCCAAAAGGCTAGTGCTAATGGGAAGCAGTGCTTTTCAGTGGCAGATTGCGGCAAAGAATAACCACTTCATAATCTACCTTGAGGCATGTAATTTTAAACTGCAAACATGCAGTGCAGAATAAGAACTTGGGGGAAGTGAATATCACACTGATTTCCATTTGGTAGACTTTCTTGCCTGTAAACTTGGGAAAACATGGAATTTTAGGTAGTGTTTTACTGAATCAGTGTCATTTACATCTTCCACAAAGCCGTTCAACAAGCTCACAGGGAACAAGGTGCATCATGGTTGCATTTTTCCATTTTCACAATTAGGCCAATACATCAAAAATCAACTGATCCAGTGGGGAAAAAAAAAAATTAAAAAAAAAATGAATAATTAAATAAATGAATAAATAAAAATAGGTCTATATGACCTATATTGCCATGAAAGCTTGTGCAATCAGAAAGATGCACTTTGTTCATGCAAAACACACAACAATACGACCTTGTGAAGAAAAACCATAAGTTACAATAACTCCAGTCAACATTTAATATAAACTTTCAGGGGGAGGGGTGCAGTCAAAACACCTGTTTCCTATCTTGTTTAAAGTAAAATACGCTCTAGAACTCCCACATTGCGCTGTCAAACAAATTCTTCCTGGCTTAACCTGCCCTTTTCATCTGCTCCTTGGCAAATGTAAAACATATGGAAAATATTACCTTATGATAGCATTGTGGTAACCATTGCAGAATGCAAAATGCAACAAAGGCAGCTCTGATAAACAACTTTGAGAGTTAGTAAATTTAGCTACCAACAACTTTGTAAGTTCTATGATCATGTTCAATTGAAATCTCCCTCAATTTATCTGTTATAACGCAATGTTCTAAAGTTGTTTCCACACAATCAGTAATATTGTCCAATGAAACACTCCTGAGAAAATTAGAAAGCTGCCAACCATTATGTTGTCACACCCAAATGGCTTTGAAGTGTTATGTTGATTTTGCATTTTTGATTTGTGTTGACTCCATATATCCTTGAAATCAGTACTGCAGACATTGCAGATGGAAACTCCTTCTTGAAATTGCAGAAAAGGCTACGGTTCACTGCTAAGTTAAATTTGGGTCTACCTTGCCACTTAAGACTGGTGATCAAAGCTTGTTGAGATTAACAAGTATCAGCGAACATGTGGGTGTCGGAAGTGCTGTGATATGTTATAGGTCAACCATAATGCAAATATCCTGGGCATAAACTGATAGGGCCACATGCAAGTAAGAATGATGCAGTGCAGTAGTTGCTACTTCTAAGGGAAGAATTTTTTTTCTTACTCACCTTGTCCTTTGCGACTGACTTCCGTCAAAGCAGTGGGTCCATTCACAACACCGAGCGGAAGCTTGACTTTGCTGTCTGGTGAACCTTTGCTGAGGTGGTCGTAGAAGTCCGGCACCCCATCAAGGATAGCATGTCCAAATGCGCCACGTAGACGGGTGGAGCCATTGGCAGTGCCACTTCCAAAGAGAGGGCACAAAGAAAAGTTGATGCCAACTTCTGGCTCTGACAGTTGCAATACCGGCATCTGCTTTAGGGCTGACATCAACTCCTCGACTGAAGAATAGCGACCCTCTTTGTTCTTCTTGGACTTTTTCTCCTTGTGTTTCTTCTTTTCCTTGTGCTTGTGCTTCACTGGCAGTGGAGACGTGGGAGGTGGCCCAGGTGTAGGTGCCTTTTCTTTGGCAACAGACAGAGAGTAATCTAACTTTCCCTGCCTGTGGATCTCCAGCAGCATCTGGTGGTCATTTTCTGCAGGTTTCCCATCTTTTTTAACGTAGGGCAGCTGCTCAATGATTTCAAGCTGCTTCTGCTGTTCCGATGTTAACTTAATGGGGCCTTCCTCATCATGCACCTCAGATAATATCTCATCACGTGGTTGCCCTAGAACAGAATCCACTGCCCCTGCACTGGGCTTTTCCAGGTCTGCCTGACCTGGAACCGATGCCTTGCCAATCATGCTTTTCAGCCCAGCAGCACAAATTGAGGGACCCTGTAGAAGCTGCTTCAGCAGTTGATTCTGGCTGCTCTTCGATAAGCCATCTTTGGCTTCCTTTGCATTGATATCTCCTATCATAAGCATGGCTTGGCTCTGCTGGAGCTTGGTAAGATCAACATTGGCTGTGGGATCATTCGCCATGATGGACTGCAATGCCTGGTGAGTGGCGCTTCCTGGGGCAGTGTGCTGCAGTATGTTTTTGACACTTAGCATCATGCTACTCTTTTCCTGTGTATGTCCAACTGCTGCCAACACTGCATTTTCATCAAATGTAGGAAGGGAAGTGGGGGGAACTGGAGTGGGCGGGGCACTGAAGGAATCACTAGGTTTCTTTTTTACTCGCTTCTTCTTTGATTTTGTCACCTTTGTTTGCATTCCTGGATAACTTGGGGGCATGGGAAAGCCATCGGTTGTTGGTGTTGTGCTTTGCCCAGGTATCAAACCCTGTTGAGCTGAATCTCTAGGAAACTGAGACTGAACTGGTGACTGCACTGGAGGTGTCATCTGATGCTGCGGTGATGGGAAAGGAGGTCGAATGCTCATGGGGCTGCCATGTACTTGCGGGCCATGGCCAGGGGACATTCCTGGATTCTGTTGCTGACCAAATGGGACAACTGCACCATGTTGTTGTGGTACAGGAAGTCTGGCTTGATTTACAATTGGTCCTGCATTCATCTGCTGTTGCTCCAATCTTTGCATTGCTCGAACATGTTCAAGCTCTTGTGCAAGCTGTATTCTCTGTCTTTCGTGCTGCTCTCTAAGCCTTTCCATCCGTTCCCTTTGCTGGAATGTTTCACTAAATGGGTTATTGTCATGTCCAATGTTGATTTGCATTCGCTTGTCTGTGCTGGACTGCAGAGGCATGCCCTTTCCTGCTGCTGGAGAATTGAGGGGGGACTGGATTGCCGTTCCACTCTGACTCCCAGCATACTTCATTCCAACCTGAGTATTGGGCTGATGTGGTGCAGACTGATTGGATGCTGAAATAGGTGACTGCTGACCAGGGTGGATCATCATGGGAGACGGAGGTGGCATCATTGGTGATGGATGGCTGCTGTTTGATGCAGGCATTTGTCCTTGCGGTACCATTGGAGACTGCTGATCCGATAAAATCATTGGGGACTGCTGACCAGGCTGCACCAAGGGGGACTGACCACCAGGTGGTCCCATGGGTGACTGTGAACCAGGGGGAACCATAGGAGATGCAACTCCTGGGGTAACAACCGGTGACTGATGAGAAGTGGATCCAACTGGTGACCGCTCACTATTTTGCATCGGTGACTGTTGCTGAGTCATAGGAGACTGTTGTTGGCCTGATGAGACTGCAGGTGACTGATGGCCACCATGAAGAATTGGAGATTGAGGAACCATGGGTGACTGAACCGCCATTGGTGACTGCTGTTGAGGAGAAGGGCCAACACTACCTGGGTGCACTGGGTGTGACATGGGCGACTGCTGGGATGGTTGTATGGGCTGTTGTTGTGGCTGATTTCCTCCACGTACCATGCTCATCTGCTGACTTCCACCTGGCAGCATGCCGCTCTGATTGGTACCAGGCAAACTAGGAGTCTGTGGACTATTCATGGGGATCATTGGGGTCGGAGGTTTGCTACCAGGCATCAGCGGTGTCTGTGGGTTGCTACCTGGTAGATGAGGGGATGGCTGGCTATTAGTCATCATTGGCGATGACTGAGGCATGTGTCCATTTCCTTGAATCATGTGCATGTGTTGGTTAACAGGAGACTGCTCTGCTGAGTTTGGAACCATTGGACTCCCATGTCCTGGCATGACCACCATCCCTTGATTGACACCCGGCATCATCTGCTGCCCATGCATCATTGGCGACTGTTGACCTGACCTCACCGGGAATGGAGCTCTCTCACCTGTTATTGGTGACCTCATTGGATGTGGGATCGGTGGGGTCATCTGACGCATCATCTGTCCTGGAGGGGCACCACCCTGCATCATGCCAGCATGTGGTCCTTGCATTAAGGAAGGGGATGGGGACGGTATAGACATTCCCTGATTGATCAATACATCTGGTGGTACATTTGGTGAGGTTCCACCAGGTGGAACGAGAGTTGGCTGTTGACCTGCCATCATGGGGTTATGCATACCAGGGTTTTGCCCCTGGCCCTGCATCATAAGACCCTGCGGAGACATCATGCCTGGCATCACAGCATTGTGATGACCAAGTGGTGAATGGTTTGGTGCCATCTTTTGTTGTTGCTTCATGCGGAATTCTTGCAATAGAATTGCATGCTGTCTCTGCTGTTTGCGAACATTCTCCAGACACTTCTGCTGCTTTGAATGCCTTCCCTGCACTGCCTCAAGTTCAAGTCGATCACTTTCTGGAAATTGCTTGTTATTTTTCTTACAGGCTCGTTGTCTTGATGTCAAGGCCTTCTTCTTTTTCCTTTCCTTGCCCACCTCATTTTCAAAGAATTTCAATTTGAATTGCAGCTTCCTGTCCTTATTAAATATCCATTCCTCATACTCGGAGCTATTAGTGTCCTCTGGTGCTTTGTCCTCTGTGTTGTCATATGGGTCAAAGTTCAACATTGCCTGAGACATCCCATCCATAGCCATGTTGAAAAACGGAGACGGCATACGCTGCATATTCGGGGATATGAACCTTCCTGGGAATCTGAAGTTATGAGACTGAGGTTGGCCTGGCATACGGTTCATCATAGGCATTCCCATTCTAGATCCTGGACCAGGCAATCTGGGCATGCCATGCATTGGCATTTGATCTGCAGGATGACTTCCTGCCATATGCATCCCAGACCCCGGCATAGGAGGCCTTCCTCCAATGCCTGGATTCTGCACCACCATTGGTCCTCTAGGTCTCATGCCAAAGTGATTCTGAGGCACTGAAGACATTGGAGATATGGGGCCTGGGCTGGGGTGTGCTTGAATACCATCATGAGCATTGAATCTGGGGCCTTGTGGGAACACTTGCATCTGGGGATGGCTGGGGGAGAATGGTCCCATTTCTTGACCATGGGCATTCATATTTGGCATTCCCTGGGCTCCTTGAGGTGTCTGAGGAGCCTGCTTGAAAAGATCAGCGTTATTGCTCCTCAGTGGATCCTTGAGGAGGTCTACACCATGGAAATCTCCTGCCTGTGGAGTCCGGGGAGGTCTCATTCCTGGTGAGGCAGGAGGGATCCCCTGCACCACTGACTGCTGCTGCTGCTGCTCAGCTATCTGACGCTGCATCTGTACCTGATACTGTCGATTCATTGCCAGGAGAAGCTGTGCATGAGGACCAGGTGGCTTAATTGTAAAGTCTTCAGCATCTGAATAGGGGAAGACATGAACACAAAGAGAGAAAAAAAAATCCATGAACCACATGTATTTTACCTTTGTTTAGTATACTGCCATTTCCTTAAACAAAAAAAAAAAGCTTTTGTATCCATTACACACACACACAAACATAAAAATTAACACAATTAGTGCCAGTAGCTAAGACGCATACAGACACTAAGAAGAGAATATTTAGAATCAGCAAATTCACTATGACCACAAAAAAAAAGCTTCATGAAAGTGTAAACATTTTTATGCGTACTAGCTAGTCGTGCTGTCTGAAAAACTGTCATATTTGAAGAGTCCTCAATTTGAAAGGGGTTGTATAGTTCCGGTTGCGACCTAACTTCAGGTTTCTAACTTTTTTTGTTGAGATAATGAGAAACCTTTGCAACTGATTGACAAATTGCCCTACATCGACGTAAATAAGCACTGAATTGATCAGTGTTTTTTAGTATGTACGCCCATGATTTTTTATCATGGCTACTACTAAAAAACACTGATCAATTCAGTGCTTATTTACGTCGATGTAGGGCAATTTGTCAATCAGTTGCAATGAAAACATCTCGACGGAAGAAATTCATGAATTTGAATGAGAAACCTCTCATGAAATGTGAAAGAGCATGTAATTCCAATAGGAATTCAACGATTTTTTGATGAAAATTGGTTTTGAAATAGCTGAGATATCCAAAAGAGAGCAATTTTACTTAAAGGTGGGACCCACCTTTTATTACCATCACTTCGTTGTACTTTGTTTTCGGATGTCTCAGCCATTCATCAAATAACCTTTAAATTCCTCTTAGAATGGCATGCTCTGTACAATTTTATTTATAAGTGGTTTCTTGGTATTTCGCAAAAAGTGAAAAGCCAAATCCTCATCTCCACTTATACTATACCATCATTTTAAGAAGTAAATGAAAGAGGAAAAGACTTAATGGATAACATGTATGGATTTGCACAGCCTTACCTTTGGCAATCATCTTTGCCTCTGCTTGCAACCTCTCCAGATCCATGTTGTCCATAAAAAGGTCTGAATTCTTGTTCTTGTTATCACCCTTTACCACACTTGCTGCTTCTGCAAGAGATGGCTGTCCTTTTTGCTGATTTAGTTTCTGCTGTTCTTGTTTCTCTTTTTCCAACAGATCTTGCAGGAGTAGGGGTTGCTCATGGAGCAGGGTAGGCCTTCGTACAGCTCCAGCTGTGCTGCTTTCCCCAGTAGTTACTGCAGCAGTTGCCGCTGATGTTTGCGTCTCTGCTGGGACAGGCTGTTGTTGCGGAGTCTGTGCTGTGACAGTTTGAGGGTTTGGGTTGTCAAACCCAAGTGAAGCACTTGTGGATGCCGGTTGAGAAGTACTGTTAGTCTGGTTACTTGTCACATGACTCGGAATTTGCGTCACAACTGGGATTTGATCTGCCACTTGGCTACTGCTAGACGTAATCTGACTGACATGTGATGACGCCGCAGGTGTGACTTCTCCACCTGCTGAAGGATTCTGGCTGACAGCTTTGACTGCCTCGGACAAATTAACTGATGCGACACTTTCAATTACGGGTTTCACAACCAACTGATTAGCTTCAACAGAACCAGCTGTTTTTTGTGCCAATGCTGTCTCACTATTTTGATGACACTCTGACTTTACCTCTTCTGTCTCTGTTTTCATTTTTGATTGGGTTGATGATAGAGATTCTGACGTTACAATCTTAGTGGCACTTGCATTTGTTGAATTTTTCGTGAGACCGTTGGCTTTGACAGTTTCTCCAGACCCATCAGTAGCATTCATAGCACTGCTTTCCTCTGCAGAGCACCCTGCTTTGTCAGGCTGACTCTGCTGCAGCTCAACATTGCCTCCATCCTTTCTAATGGTTACAGCTGAGCCACCAGGGGATTTGGGGGTATGATTTACAGAAAGTCCTTGTGAAGACTGTTCACCCTGCATTGAAGTTTTCAGTGCAGCAGATTCCTTGTTCACTGCTACTGCACCTTTATCTTCTCCTGTCAGCATCTTTGAAGTATGCAGCTCAGATCCCCCTTGCTCACCTACAGTTTTCACTGGTATGCCCCTAGCAACAGGCTCATCTGAGGGATTTCCATGTCTGCTATCAGACAGGGATTGCTCTGTGGAATTTGCTTGAAGTTGATGGTTATCTGAGACTGCACCAACAGCTGTGTCTTGAGGTTTTTCTCCATCCTTCAGGGCTGGTGCAGAGCTCATACCTTCATCTACAGCTTCGTCACTCAACCCAAAGTCTTTGAAGAGTTGCTGGTTTTCTGCAGAGTGCTTGTTGGTATCCAAATCAGTGCCAGCGAAGTCGATGAGACTGAATTCTCCTGAAAGTAGAAGGTCTTCCAGTTGGGCATCATGGTCTTCCTGCTGTGGTGTCATGGCAGGGTCCTGACCTGCAGGCAGGTGCAGTTCCCCTGGGACTCCTGATGGTTGCTGACTGGAAATGGCATTGTGAATGCGTCCAGACTGGCTCTGCATGGGATTTGCATTCTGGGCAGGGAAAGGAGCATTGTGCTGTGGGAACATATGCGCTTGCTGACCTGGGTGATCTGCAATGGGTGACATCATGGGTGGTCTACTGGCAAAATTCTGATGGGGAAGTTGGCGTGGTGCTGGTGGCCTGCTATGAGACTGCCGGACAAGGTGATCATACGGGTCAAGTGAGTTTGACCCCATTGACGATCTCTGCTGAGAAATCATTGCTCTGTGATGAATCTTTTCTTGAAGCAGGGCTCCAATGTTTCTTGGTCTTGGGACAGGTGAGGGGGCAGACACTGGAAGTCGAACTCCTTGCTCAAATCTTCTAAGCTCAATGAATTGTCCCGGACCAGGAGGTCGATTCCCAGCATCACTGCCTCTCCTTGACAGTCCAGCAGGAAAGAGCCCCTGCCGCCAAGACTCATCTGTCTGCTCCTGACCAACATGAAATTGCTCTTGCCCTGCAGAGAATGGAGCTTGAGTTCTTTGTCCAATATATACCTGCTGCCCATCTGCAGGTCTTGGTGTGCTGGGAGCACTGGGAAATGAATTCACCTGATCACTATTAGCAATTGGTGGCACCTGATCTGTAGACACACTGGACCCATGGGGATACGGAGGGGGTGGTCGCTGATGTGCCTCTCCACTCCAATTTTGATTTTGCATTTGTTGCTGCTCGCGTCGCTTCCTTCTCTGTTCTTGTTGACGCACTAGGAGCTCCCTGATGTGCTGCCTCTGCGCATGCTTGCTGCCCTCTGCCACAACAGTCCTCTCTTGCACAGGGGGAGCAGCGGGTTGAAAATTGGGGCCATTGCTGCCTTCTGGAAATACCGGATTCTGAAGGAATGGAGCCTGTTGTGGAGACGGGAGTGGCATGTCCGTCTGCATCACCGCATGCCCAGGAGACATATTTCCAACCACAGGTGGCACCTGCTGTGAGACCGGCCCATGTGGCATTCCAGGAGATTGGAGTCTGTCTATGATGGACTGATTGTTGGAAACAGGAAGATGCTCCGTGGCTGGGACTTGGGGCACTCCTTGCCCTGCCATCAAGGACACCAGCTGGTGAGAGTGTGCATTGACAGTACCACCTCCTCCGTGATCAATTTCTCCTGGGTGAGGAGACCGGCCGGGCAGCATGCTGGGGGCTGCAGTGCCGGTCTGCTGAAGATGTACGCTGGGAGGCTGGGCCACCATAGGGGATTGAGGCATGGAATCGGTGTTCATGGCAGCAGGTGACGAGGCTGGGATTGACATGTGAACAGGAAGACTGCCGTGACCTGACATCCCCCGAGCGTTTATGTTCACCAAACTGGAATGTGGCATGTCTGCATAGGTAAGTAATGATATAGCGATGGGTTAGAATTGTGTTTGTGTACACATACAGCCACAAGGCAAACTAACAGATATCTGTTGAAAATGTAGGAAAATGGACAATTTAAAACACTACAAGGTACCCATGATTGTTCAGCATATGGCACAAAGGTATGAATATACCCATGAGACAGTATCTGTACATGCAAAAGTGGCCCATAGTAGAGTTTAGAAAGTTTATCAAAGATTAGCAGTCTTTGCATTGAAACATAATAAAATAATTTGACAATATTGGGATGGCATACCAATTTTCTGCTGTATTGACACAAACAAAAAACATAACCAGACCAAAAAAAAACCAAAATGGCTATGTGGCAATGTTGATGCAATCATTGCACTTTGTACAGCATTTACTGTTTTGGTGTGTGTCTCGGAAATTTGTGTCATTTTACTCTTCTAAAGAGAAATTTTTTCTTTCCAAAAAATGTAATATAATTCACACAAGAAGCAATCTTCAAAAGGCAAGTAAGAAATAATGTTCGCATCAGCTAAAACTTCTTTTCATCATGAACACTGGAGGGATAGGAAATCAGTTCTCGATGTAAATTCACTAACAATTGTTTTCGGTTTTCATAATAATGATTATTGTTTTAATCCCAAGTATCTAATAAAAACAGGAACATATTTACACAGCAATAAGGTTCTTTTGGACTAATCTGTTCAGCGTGATTCAGGGAAACTATAAATCGAGGCAGCTTTCTTTCAAAAGTAAGTACTAACTAGACAGGAAGGTTGCTACATTTTGCACTCATACGTACCTGTAGCAGGAGACACTGGGGTTCCCGGCAAGGACTGTGGGCTAGGCTGGGGCTGAGAGGCAGGTGTGGACGGTGGCTGAGCCTGCCGCAGATTGGCTGCGTCAGGCGTTGGACTTGTGAGACTGCTGTCAGACTTGTGGCGCTTCTGCTGGTTCACCTGCGAGAGAGATATGAACACTTAACATTTCAACTGCCACAAAAGATCTCTGCTTGAAAGATTTTGAATTTACTCTCAAGCACATCTCAACAACGGGCAATCAGTTTGGGAGTTGAAATGCCCAGCTGGCTAGATGTGACTACCTGCCCCTTTGTCCATTTGGTTCGTTTCTGTTGAAACGAGCACAACACTTAAATTGGTATAATTAACCTGATGTCCAAGGACTTCATGCATTTCGTACAGTGCCATTATCAATCCCTATAGTGATGGCTGTGACAATTATCACTCAACCCAAAGACATTTGGTACAGTACCTTCCTTCCTCCTCTACAAGATATCTAAATATTTCTATCCCACATGAGCACACACACAAATATGCAAATATTTTTTTAATTAAGCTTTCTGGATATAAAACTATGGATATGCCAGAAACGGGTAACTTCATACAGATAAATAAAAAGTCTCCCAAGAGTCATTAAGCCTAATATTCATCAGAAGAAAAAAAAACTTCAATGATGCATGGTTCATTAAGAGGATGTAAGTCAATGACAAGAACTTGACAAAGGGTAAATGACTGGTCACGGGTCTTGCGGCAGGCTAAGGTGTATTGTCTAAAACAATGCACACAAACAAATCTATGTGTAGGTGATTAAAAAAGTGGTGTAGAGAGGTCCTCAGACCTGGGGGTATGATTTGAGCACTGTACATGAATACATAGAGTTTCATGAAAAAACCTTGAAGCATAGATATGGGAGAAATAGTGAAGTTTCAAGAATTTGACCTTGACCTGTGACCATTGACCTTAAGCATGGGCACCCAAGAGTTGATAGGCACAACTTCATGCCATCTGGATACCTCAGTCTTTAAGTTATGCAGTTCATAATTACGGGCGAAAACGGACAGGTGGAAAGGCAGACGGACGGTAAACCCAAATACATAATGCCTCCAGCAACACTTCGTGGCGGAGGCGTCAAAACAAGAATCTCTTGATACTAGTGTTTATCATACAACCAAATTATTAGAGTCTGTTCTAAGGGAAACAAGACAAAGGATTGTAGAAATTGCTTCACAGTCACAGAATGCAACTCACTAAGCATTGTCACATGCACTGAATATTTTATGATAGAAGGGAAAAAAGTAAATGAACACTGAAATATGGTGGGTAAAAAATTGTGTGATTGCACCATCAAAGTCAACAACTCTACATGCATAATGTAACACATAAAAAAAATGTCAATATAATTCATGTCCATTATAGCTTTCTCATTGCCCAAACATGCAGAAGAGTGAGAATAATCGGGACATAGTTTGGCATCTAAGGAAAATTTACTAGCATTGACGAATGGTTTGTGATGAAAGTTTGCTCTTCATGTTCTTCAATGACACATTTCAACAGCATGAAACTTGTACAAGACCTGCTCTAAGCTTTTGAACACTTGGAATTAGCGCCCAACAGCAGCAACATGGGCATTATCATGAAGATGGCATTGGAATTTGGAGGTGAGCCATGGAGCAAGAGCAAGAAGGGATGTGAATTGGACAGAGTGAAGTAGGCATACCTTCTGGGATTCCTTAATTCGCTGTGATGCTCGGTTCTCCCGGGCCCGTTGCTGCAAAGGGGAGGGGAAAAAAAGTGGGGGAGCCGAGAGCCGGCACATGCTTATCACAATGGTTGCTGGTGAACATGCATGATAGTTTACATTCCGTACATGGGCAACACCTGCTAAAGATGCATACGTGTCTTTTGTTGGAGCCAATAAGCGCCTTGTTGGCACAAGTGATTATGAACATGTAAAGGGATTCTGATGGGGGAAGGGGGAAATGGTGTCGCAACTGAAGATAGTAATACAGGAAATGAAGCTGTTGACTCAAGCAACATACAATGGAATAGGTGGACTGGTATAGACAACTAAACTCAAATACAGCACAACAGCTTTTTGCCGTATGGTAATATACACATTGGGTTTTGTCATGCAAATAGTCAACAAGAAGCAATTGGCCTGGCCTGGGGAATTGGAGCAAACCTCATGAATTTGGTCTCTGCCACTGGCCACTTGAGGTGCCATATCAAAAATGTATATTCCCCTGATAAATATTTGCCACTAAATATGGAAAAAATAGAAGAAACAAAACTGATGCATCAAGGGCTTTGACTAGATAATTGTTTGTGTTATTCTCATTTAGTTATCTCCTTTGTGAATGATGTAACATAGCCTTGATGGAGAATGTAACAAGTTGGACAACAGAATGCTGAAAAAGAAAAGAAATTAAGAAAATTTTTCCTCCACATTTTGAAAGACACCCTGAAGACCGAGTTTCTTCATTTTACGATGGCAATGAAGAGCATGTTTTTTTTTTTTTTTTTTTAATGGACAAAGACATAAAAGGAAACTAACTTAGGCCTAATGTGATTCTATCTTTAATCTCTTCTGTAAGTATGATGCTGTATGTGCTTCCTTTCAGAAACAATATGTGATACTGTGTGTCTTGCACAAGCATGTAGACAAAGGCTAGAAAATAATGTATCTGATTTCAGCCTCATAAAGTACTAGGTGTTACAAAAAACATTTCCCACTTTTGATGCTTAATAGCTCAAAAACTATATATCAGATAAAACTGTCATTGATATGAGTAATAGCTGAATAGTGTACAATTTAGTTGGAGGTGATTTGAATATGAAAACATATATCAGTTTCATGAAATCCATGATTAATTTCAAAGGTAGGTTCCAGATTTTGGTCAAATTTTAACCCTCCGTACAAAACCTGAACTTTACACAGGAACTAATGATGTGCATGTGAGTGTGTACTTACAATAACCCTGAACAATGGACCTGGATATCACCCGTTCAGAGCTCTCTCTGCTCGAAGGCACATGAATGCTTTATTAATTATTCATGATGGATTGCCCTGGGCACTGCTAGTCTGAATTCCTAGCGAAGGGTGAAATGTATGCATATGAAAAAAGTAAGCACACGTTTCCACATGCTTGCATACACCACATTTCAGAATGAATAAAGACTAGCTGTGATAGTGGAATTTCTCATGAACAGATAATGAGCATTCAAATCCTAGTCTTTGTCCAGGACCATTGTCTGGGTGTCAACTACACACTCCCATACAAACCAATTGACTTCTGTGCAAAGTTAAAGTTTTGTACAGAGGGTTGAAAATAGAGCAAAATCTGACACCTAACTGAAAAATTAATGTTTAATCTAATGAAACTGAACTATGCTGTCATTTTGAAATTGCCTCCAACAAAATTCTACATTATCCAGCTATTGTTCATATCAATGTCAGTGTTATCTGATATTATAGTTTTTGAACTATTAAGGATCAAAAGTGGGAAATGTTTTTTGTAACACCTAGTACACACCGTAAAAGCGGAAATTTTCATCAGCAATTTGTCGTGCTCGGCCAGGTCAAAGATAAATTTCACGTGTCTCCAATACCATGGAATCAGTATCTTAAACAGTATTACCTATATATCAAACAAAAAATTTGCACGCTTTTAATATTGCATATTAAAAGTTCGAGGTCACATGAAATGCACGAAAATTTCTGTTTTTACAGTGTATTTTTCATACATGCACATGCTTGTAAAGAAATGCAACATATATGATCTGCCAATACCTTTCTATATTCGTTTTTTGTTTTTTGCTACTGAGAACTGCAGTGTCAGACACAGGTTTTTCTCCTCATAACAGTTAAAATTTACATATCTACTGAAAGAGCTGTTACCCATGCCTAAACTAAGAAGCATTAGTCCGACAACACTCATATTATATCTGTAACATATTCAACATCACATCCCATACATACACTGGTAAAAACTGCTTTGCACTGCACAAGGGTTTGCATGTTGCCATGAATGTCCATTTTTTTTTGGAATGTAACAGGTGAAGTGCACACGTATACACACACACACGCGCACGCACTCACAGTGATTAGGATGGGAAGGAAGGGTTTTGGTCTTCTCAGCTGTCGACTGAGATTTACATTCCAACTCGGCTGGGACAAAAGGGAGCAAACAATTTTCTACTCACCAGGAATGGTTTCTTGTTCAACGAGCCCGCTTTTCTCCACAGTTTGGCAATCTGCTTGGCACGCGATGGCCAATCTGAAATAGAGAGGTAATGAGAAGAGAAATCAACCTCAAGACTGAGGGATAAAAAAAATCATGAAAGTTGCACAATTTGATACCAGACATGCAGCAGAATAATCAATATGTGCCACACAACGATGAACATGAGTTTCATTTTAACTCACACCCCCCCCCCCCCCCAAGATATTGAGGCAAAATAGTAGATATGTGGCACACATATAAAACACCCAATCTAACCTATCTGCAAGGTGTTATGTCTCAATTCTACACAAAAAGCATCAGGTTACAAGCAAGATATAGCAGAATGGTTGAAGTGGACATCAGAGATGTGAAGTAGTAGTGTGAATATGCAACAGCAAGAGACAAACAAAGTGTCACCTGGAAAGTCCTTCTTCAGGTCAGGATAATTGATGTTTGCATAGAGCACTGGTGATATGGTGGCCTGGTCGCCAAGCGGTTCATCCTTCTCCCACTTCTTGATGTTGCGCTGATTGTAGGACAGCGTCTCGCTGTCTCCGTCCCCTGCCCCACTGGACCATGGGCTTGGGGGCTCAGCGAAGTCAGGACTGAAGGCGGGGCTAGGAGGAGGGGAGTACAATGTCACAAGACTGATATCAGACATTCCTATCAGAAAAATTAATCTAAATGTAGGTGCACCAGCAGCAGATCCAAGTCGTTTTTGTTTTTGTTTCTTAATCCTTTAGGTGCCCAGGCACTAAGCTTCCCTTGAAGAGCTTTTTCATAAGCGTTCAGTAATCCCTCTCAACTTGATCTAGTTGTATAGTTAGCTGACCTATTCAAGCATAGCATTGTGCCTTGGTCAACTAAGAAGGCCATAGGGATTATAGGGATTAGATAATCTCTATTCACTGGCAACTCGTTTCAAGACATCCGTGCCTTTCAGCAAAGAAAGCACTGCAGAGTGCATGTCCATAGGCAAACAAAGCATGTATGGGTTGAAGTACAATTTCACGTCCTGTTCGACTGACATCAACAAATCAACAAAGATGAGTGCTTACCTGGAAACCTGGTGGCCAACAGTAGCAGCTTGTACAAGCTGTTGTGTCAGGGGCAGGTGTGGCAATGTCTGTTTCTGCATCGGTGGCTGCTGTTGCTGCTGCTGAGGTTGCGGCTGTTGTGGTGGCAGTGGTGGAGGTGGTGGTGGTGGTGGCTGTTGCTGCTGCGCCTCCTGAGGGGTCTGCTGAGATTGTTGTGGGGCGGTCGAAGCTGTGGTTGTGGCTGTACCATCAGCAGCTGTTTTCAAATCAAATGGAAACAACATGACTTGAAATTGTTAAAAAAAAAAATTCCATGGGTTAAACCGAACTAGAAATGTCGCTACAGCGACTGGTTATACCCCCGCCAAACAACATTTCATAAGCTTTGGTCAAAAAACTGAGGAAGTAGTTAAATCCGCAAGATCTTTCCTTGATCTTCTGCCATTAATATGCAGTTACCATGGCAACGTACTTTCGGGTACTGTCGAAAAATGCGTCTTGCACATCTACAACCAAAGGCACACATCTGTACCAAGTTTCATGGAAATTGGGCAAAAACTGAGGAAGTAGTTTGCAACACAAAATTTTCCATCATTTTAGCTCATAATATGTGAGCGTGTTACCATGGCAACATACTTTTTGTAACTGTCAAGAAATGTGTCATGCTGACCTATATCCTAAGACAAACATTCAATATGAATTCCATGAGAATTGGAAGAACACTGATGAAGCAGTTTTGCCATGAAGCATTTTGCCCTATATTTTACCAATAACATGCCGTTACCATGGCAACGCACTTTTTGCCACTGCGGAAATATGTGTCTTGCACATTAACATATTCAGATGAACATCTGTACCTAATTTCATAAAATTGATCAAAAACTGTGGGAGGAGTTTGCGACGCAAGATTTGTACCCATTTTTGCCCATAATATGCCGTTACCATGGCAACGTACTTTTGGGTACTGTCAAAAAATACGTCTTGCACATCTACAACCCAAGGCACACATCTGTGCCAAGTTTTATGGGAATCGGTTGAAAACTGAGGAAGTAGTTCGCGACGCAAGATTTGCAACGGACCGACCGCCCGCCCGACCGACCGCCCGACCGTCCGCTGATTCCTATATACCCCCTTCAAACTTCGTTTGGCGGGGGTATAAAGATGGTGCAGTAATAATTTTTATTCAAATAATACTTGACATTTACATGTGACCCTGGCATCACAATATAATATGTGCACATAAAGTTCCACAGGTTGATTTTCTGGCAGGCCTTTGATATAAATAGAGACCCCTCATGCCAGGGATTAATGGCAACATACAGTCTATGATTAAATACGTTTTAGGGGGATGAATCAAACATGTATGGTGTATCAATGTTTCACCTCGGCGTTTTTATACTTTGCACACTCTGCACTGATAATTTTCAGAGAAGCTTAAGGCTCCAACGAGTACGTCGCTTGTTTGCTATCACAACATCTAGGCCGTCTGCACAAACAACCCAGTCATGTACTACCAACTTTATGCACAGAGAACTAACTCTCTTTGCTGAATTACTTGAAGTTGCACCAAGATAAGAAAACAAGGCTGACAACTTGCAAGAACGTAAAGTCTGGCATGCCATCAACGACGGCAAATTACCATTAAGGTGACACTTGGCTTGAACCATTGAAACATACATTCTCAACTGTGCCTGAAGAACAAAAGAGGACAATGTCATTGTCTGCCTCATACCCACCACAGCTGGACTGCTGGTGACTTTTACTCTCTAGATTCACAGTGGAAATGACCTTACCTGGTGTAGGGGTACTCGTAGCCCCAGCATTGTGATGTCCCTCAGGACTCAGCACTCCAGAGAAGAGATCTTCCACCTCCTTGCTGTCTATATGTGCTAGATCTGGCAGGGGACAAACACACACCACATTTACCAGCCATGAGTAATAAACCAGATATACATACCACAGATCACATTTAACATGCTACCCACACGGAAATCAGTACATGGGACAAACAAGAGCAAAAGTTTGATTGATTTAAGAATTAAAGCTCAATAGTCACATTGTTTTACTTTATTTTTGCAACATTTCACTGTAACATAAAAGGATTACATCTTTCTGACAGGCAGAAGTGAAGACAAAGAGACATATAACTAGGCTTGCTATTCCTAGTTTCAGACAAGTTTTAAATTGGACGTAAGAGACATGTAACGTACCATCAGGGACGATTTGAAGGTTGTATGACAGGAGCGAGTCCAGGTCATTCATGTGATCTGAGGTTGAGGCAGCCTGTGTCGTCGGGCCGTTGTGCTCAGCAGTACTTGTCTGTGGGGCTTCAGCATCGATGCCGTCGATGTCTAAACCTGGAAAGCCAACATCACCAATCAAACAAGTTCAGCAGGTTTATACTATCCTTTTGTCCTGTCATTTCTTATGTCTCCCCAGTACTAGCAAGTACAGTAACTGCCAAGATCTTCGAATAAACTCTACACATTATGTGGGTTTTTTTCACATGAGAGGTTTTCATCATATGATTACCACATGGCTCTTTTATCAAACAATTTCATATTTTGTAAAAGGGTTGTGAGTATGCACAAGTATTTCATCGTTGGGGGGCAACAAGACCTTGTATCTCATATTTTGGTGAAAATGTTTTTTTTTAGATTAATAGTCAGGTAATCAGTTAAATGATGTCCTGTCCAAATCCTAGCTGTCTTACCCCAAAAATGAAGCAACCACAGCATGCCAAAGGAAAGGCTATCCCATTTGATATAGTACTCCAGCTGCCACGTTTTGTTGTTGTTGTTTTGTTTTGTTTTTGGTTCTCCTGAACATTTGACATTTTGTAGATACGAGGTATTGTCACTCCAGCAAAAATTTGGAATATTACAGGTGTATTCAGCAGGTCACTACGCTTGGGCATCACTCTGTCAGACTAGACTGGAGTAATTTCTGTCACTCACTCTCTCCATTTTTGCCCAGGCCATCCCCAATGAGCATTCCCAGGAGCTCCTCTTGGGGTAGAAAGTTGAGGGGGTCCTCGCCAGACCCGAGATCACCTGCTCCATCTGCAGCGCTGTTCGCCTGAAAGAAAGAAAAACAAAAGTTAATTACAAAAAAGTGAAAAAAACAAAAACAAGCCGCTGAAAACTGCTTACTCAATAGTGGCAAGCCAATGGAGTAAAATAATAAAACAAAAAATTAAAGACACAGCTGATCAGATGCATACCCGTCCCAACATCTGTAGGGTTGGGGGTACCACGTATCGACACCCTAAGGATCTGTAGCTTGTTTATTCTAAAAATATAATACAAATCCGCCTAATTCTTACCTCAAATATGCCATAAATACTGCAGTTTTGAATGTCGTGACCGTCTCGTTGATTATGAATCTCCGTTTTAAAATAGCGCAATTTTAGTGCGTGCGTTCCGTTTTCTTCGCGCAGCTAAAAAGGGAACCTTGCGATCGGCACCCCCTCTCCTCCATAGGTATACACGTGAATTTCACAGCATAGGTAATACACGTGAATTTCACAGGCCATAGGTAATACACGTGCATTTCACAGCCATGCGTCGTTACTGATCGGATGTGTAATTTTTAGCTTGGTTTGTTTGAGTTTGATTTTCGTTTCTTCGTTTTTATTGTTTTTATAGCTAATGACACTTAATCCCGCGCGTACTTTTTCGTTCTATACGCAAACAGCCATGATACGCAGGGTGTCGATGGGAAGGTGCCCTGTCGATAGGTGGTGCCCCAACCATACCACATGAACCTCTCGAGGTACTTTGAATTCAATTCAAAAAGAAGAAAAAGAAAAAGATAAGAAATAAAAAGGACCTACAAGTGGAATATGTAAGTCACAAGACAAAAAAAACAAACAAACAAAAAAAGCTTCTTCTCACAACACATGCATGCTCATACACGGTGCTGTCATTTACAACCTAATGTTCCTTACAAGAACATTATACAATCCAACATGTAGTCTACAACCTTAGATATCTTCTTCTTGCTGTTGTTGGAGAAATACACATTCATGTTTCAAGGGTATAAAACAGGAAGGAGAGGACCAGTGCTCTCACCTCTGCCTGATTTTGCTGGGGCTGCTTGTTTGTGTCTCCCCCTGTTGCCGTTGTTGTTGATTTCTGGCCGACAGCAGAAGAGACTTTCAGTATTTCAGTGTCTTTGTGCTCCTGGGCTGGCGGCTGCTTCGTCTCCTCGTCGGAAATGTCAAGGGTCGTGTTCACGGTCTGCTTTTCCTTGCTGGAGTCCAGCAATGACTTGCCGAAAAATGCCTCCTGTTTGTACATGAAATTAAATCCAATTTAGTATTTAGGATGGTACGAGCATGCCATGTGCTTTCATCTTTCAAAGAGATGGGTTACACGAGAGCAACATCAACAACAAGGATATCAAAAAGACAGGAGGCCATGTATGGCACAGAAAGGCAATATCTAATCTTTTCTACCTTGTCACAAGGGCAGGTTATGTGCACAAAATGGACAAAAATTGGGGAAAACAGGTTTTTGACAAGGGCATCTAATGCCACTGACTTATTACAAGTGGTACCCTCCCCCCCCCCCCCCCCCCAGTTTATTCAAGACAATTATTTCCTGCAATGTCTACAATGGTTTGGAAAGAATGGTTACTTGAACAAAATATGGTGGCTTTTGAGAATTAAAAACAAATTCATACTGACTGATCTTGATCTTGCCATGCTCAACACGAATGCAATATACAGCACTAAAGATTAATACACTTATAGTCAACTGAGGTCATAGTCTATATCAAGATTAACATACCTCACATTCTTCACATTTTGGGGGTTCCCATTTTTTAATATAGCATTGCCAATATCTGTCTTTTTTTATTATTGTCATTAAACTGCCAATGAACAATGCACATACTATACAGCATGATATATAGTTATATGAATACAAACCTGAAGGTAGAACGGAAACTGGTTTTCAAGCTGGCTTCTTTTCCGTGATCTTTTCCTCTTTTTCACCTTCTCAAAATGAGTGTCTTCACCGAGTGAATGAGTCCTTTGAAGGACTAAAATATAAGATTGAAAGAGGCTTTTGTTAAGAGGCAAAATAGTAGATGCTTTTTTCCTCCCTTTTATTTTATTTTATTTTATTTTTTTGTTGTACCAGAATAACAAAGTTTATTGAGAAAAACTGGTGAAGAGAAGTACTTCAGAAATCATGATATTGAAGTCTAAGAGCATACATTGTATGTGATAGTGCTAGTAGATTGACTTAGATAAGCATGCATTTGCAAGGCGAAGAGGTTGTGCTATATCTAATACACTGGAATCATCATATTGTAACAAACATGTATAAAAAACTGTGAAAAAAATGTGGTAGCATTTTGACAGTCATGTTGAGTCATGCCCTTCACTGTATTGGCTTTCATTATAGCAGCCCAAAGTGCTATCATTAATGTGATCTAGACACTGCGATATGATAACAATAAACTGCCAATCAAAAGTGATTGAGCTATTGATCAATTCAAGTATTTATGAAATTGCAGCAGCTGCCTATGCTTGGCAAGCACTTGCATAATATTGATGTCAGAGGTTTTAATGTAAACATAAATCAGTTCTGCTTCAAAGAACTCTGAGGAAAGGTATCAGCACGGTGTTGAGGTGGCTCTAGTATACACTGGACAAAAAATTAAGGTAAAAGTGCTCACCATCAGAGATCTCCCGTGAGGTATCCATGGATTCTGTAGCTCCCCCTTCTGATAAGCTTCTGCTGATGGAAGCCATTGTGTTTTCCTTGTGTGAATGAAAGCCCCTTGGCTTGGCTATGAAGCCACCAACACCTACACGATGACACAGCAAATGACACTTGAATGACTTGATCCAGAACAAAGCACTAGAGGGACACTACGGTCAAATAACTGCATAGCATCGGAAGCCTTTCAGTTGATTCAGCATGACATAAGGCTTTCTGTTTCTGCATTCAGATCCTTACTTCAATTTGCATTAAATCATTCTATAGTTACTCTCATTGACAAATGCACATTTCTAATACAACAATGTTCCTCAACATTCAATTGCATAATCATTCTGTTGATAAAACCTATGTGCCTGCAAAGCTGATCAAGGGACAGAAAAATCATGGTTCCATATGAATACGCTCCTCAAACGTTAGATCTGAATGTTTCCTGCGGATTTTTATATTATCTACCTTTAAATGAACTGAATCTTAACCAAAACTTCACATTAGAAACAAGAGACCCGCGGGTCTAGCGCTCACCTGAGTATCGCATGTTCACCTTTCATGCAGTCACTAATCTAAACTATTCACAGCTCTACTAAAATTTGACCAGGCATTCTCAAGTAGAAGATGAAAATGTACAATAAGGGCCCAAATTTTTAAGATTCCTTAATTTGGGGGGATTAGGGCCCCCTGGGGCCCTCTGGGTGGGGCATGGTGCCCATTTTGATAAATTGATATCCTGACCCCCTAGGGATGCTACCTGCCAAGTTTGACGAAAACCCATCATGAGATTTTCAGGAAGAAGATGAAAATGTACAATTAAGGCCCCCATTTGGACCTCCCCCCCCCCCACCCCCAAGAGGGGCACCCCTGGATCTGCTATGAACAAACTTGAAACTACAGTCATTAATGTACTCACTCATAGTATTATCTTAGCTCTTTAACTTCTGATTCTAGAGAAGATTTTTAAAGATTCCTTCATTTTGGGGGGTTTGGGCCCCCTGGGGGCCCCCTGGGTGGGGCATGGTGCCCATTTTAACAAATTGAGATCCTAACCCCCTAGGGATGCTACCTGCCAAGTTTCGTGAAAATGGGTCATGGGGTTCTAAAGAAGAAGATGAAAATTTACAATTTAGGTCCCATGAGGACCCCTCCCCACCCGCTCCCCTGGGACCCAAGGGGGGGGGGGGGGGGGGGCACCCCTGATTCTGCCATGAACAAACTTGAAACTACAGTCATCAATGTACTAACTCATAGTATTAACTTAGCTCTATCACTTCTGGTTCCAGAGGAGAAGATTTTTGCAGATTCCTTAATTTTGGGGGGTTTGGGCCCCCCTGGGGGCCCCCTGGGTGGGGCATGGCACCCATTTTAACAAATTGAGTTCCTAACCCCCTGGGGATGCTACCTGCCAAGTTTGATGAAAATCGGTCTTGGGGTTTTCAAAAAGATGCTGAAAATGTAAAAAAGTTTACGCACTACGGACGATGGACGACGGACGACGGACGCCGGACGAGGGGGCGATCGCAATAGCTCACTTGAGCCTTTGGCTCAGGTGAGCTAAAAACTAGAAATGTCACTATGGCGACTGATGCCTCCACCATAATGCATGATTCTCCCAATAGTTGTATAGTACAATGTCTTCACAATGTGTGATGACAGTTTCACATAACTGGCAAAATATTGATATGACAGGTTTGTCAGAAATATCTTGAATGTTCAGTTTCCTCAAACTGGGTTTGCTATAATTGTCTAAGAGTGATGGAACACATATTTGGGGAATTGAGGATTTTTACTTGACTTCTGACCGACTCTGTTGAAAGTTTATGCATTAAGTAATTTTCAAGGTATGAAGAAAGAGTGTAATTACAGTACAAAATAGATCCTTTTTAAATTCAAACCTGACCTTTGACCCTTTACCTTTGACCGTCTGGCTGGAAATTTCCAAGAGAATCTCCAGAATCTACAATTTCATGATTTGACTTTGACCTTGGCCTTTAGCTGATTTCACCCAAAATCTAATCAAGTAATTGCCCCATCATACTTTATACTTGGACCAAGTTTGGTAAAATTCCAGTCAATGTTACTCAAGTTATTGCGTAAACGAATGCGGACGGACGTACGTACGGATGTACTAAAAGACGTATGTACGGACGGACGGACATCCCGAAAACATAATGCCTCCGGCACCACTTTGTGGCGGAGGCATAAAAAATCACCACCTTTCACATCTTTGTTCTAATCATCTTTAAATAGCACCTCAGTATTGGACAGACATCAAAAACACAAATGCTAACAAGGAGAAAAACACACAGATAGAGCAAACACATGACATCTTTTACGTGGATTACCACACTCAAAATCTCACCTGGTCTCAGCGTTGTTCTATGCTTCGACTTCTTCTTGTCATGGTGGTGGTGGTGGTGGTGGTGATGCTTTCCTTCTCCTCCGCTGCTCTCGTGTCGATCAAAGTGACTAGGGCCCTTCCAGGTATCGGGATCTGAACAATGAAATGGTCACATAGACACACACACACAAAAATGCCAGTGCTGGTCAAGCGCTCAAGCTACAACTGACAAAACGGATTAACACTAACTAAAGACCTCGCCTTCCAGGCCCCTGCCTCTCAGGAAAAAGTAACAACTCTTTGGGTGTTGGGAATTGTTCTTTGAAATCACTCTGTTCGGATCTTTTTGAACACTGGTCACGAGCAAGAAAGAGGCAACAGAGAACAATTTAAGAGGAATAGTGGGTAAGGCATGCTTTCCACATTTGTTGCATGCCTTTTACATTAGTTCAAAAGAACTATTTTGTGCCGTTTTTTGAAGCAATTATCAATACATACTTCTGATTTTACCAAGATGCAGAGATGTCATGGCAACTTCATGTTTACATATTTAAATAATCGGGATGTGTCAATGTCACGCATACTGATTACCTTTAAAGTTTGTTGGAAAGAGACAAAAATTAAGGTTTCATAATCTTATTCACATCATACTAAATCGTACATTCAGTTACTAATGACAAACAGGCCCAACATCAGAGAAATGTGACATGGTATGTGCAATGATGTATCATTTATGAAGTATCATCTGGCAGCTGCCTGCAATAACAAGAAAACATGACAAAATCAACCTGCTTCATGATGCTTTGTTTTGTTCTTTTTCTTGATGATTTCTCTATCCCCCCCCCCCCCAAAGTAAAATAAATGAAAATATGGTGACAGATAATGAGGGAGATATGTCAAATGGCAGAGATAGACCCCCTTACCTCTCCCAAGACCTTCCGGATCGTACTCCTGATCGGCAATCTTGGAGATTTCCGAGTTGGGGTCCGCCAGGCTCCTCAGCAGGGCCAGGCTGCCGATCTTAATGCTCGATCTCCTGCGAGACCTCTTGTGGGTGCGCGCCATGGCCAGGCTGCTGATCTGCTTGAAGCCACTTTCGGTCAGACTCACCCCCTCCACTGAGAACTGTTTGCTGACTTCTTGTTGAGGAAACAAAATTAAATAAGATAAATAAATAAAACTGAGTTGAAATAGGTATGAAATGTTACCTCACAAAGTTGTGCATACATCCTTCTCTATCGTATTGTATTTTTCTTCATATTTCATTCTTTACAGGTTTGGATGTTTACAATGAGAGAGAAAGTTTGGGTGGCTCACGGATTCGTGGGGTAGTGTATAGCTCTAAGAAATCACTGCAGTATAAATGCATATTACTAAGAGATACAAGATAACATAAAAGAAGAAGGCAGATTACTGATAAATGCATGCAGAACATTATTGACCTGAATTCAACGCATCATGAGCACAGCAATACCACTAACTAGAGATACTACTTCACAATCATCAGCATGGAATGACTGAAATATATCATCTAGGAATGTGCAAAATATATATGTGACCCTGCATCACAAATCTAGCAAAAATCGCCAGGCAGAGCCTGAAAGAGCAGACTCTAAGCTATAAAATGATGTTTAACCCAATTCACATGGACTCCTATCCTATTTAAATATTGGAAAGAAAGCACACACTCTGGAAAAGTGTCAACTGAAAAAAAAAAAGGCTCTGAATTACAGGGTCTATTCAAGCGCTTAATCTTAACCAAGCCGTGCTACCTGTGTGAAGAATGGGACAAAAAACAGGATGTAAACCACGGGAGCAACAACAATGAAGGGATTATCAGATTAAGCTGAAATTGAGCAAGCTCTATCAACGCATTCTGTCTATGATTAATGCCAACTTTCGAAGCAGTAGCATTATCCTTTGAAAAGTTCTTAGAGTTGACAGTCAAGAGTGTGCAAAGGATTTTCAAGAAATGAAAAGGGGCCTCTACAACATACCTGATCACACTACTCTACAAAAAAAGGGTTGCAGAAAAACTGCTGAAAACACACTTTCCAATTCATTTCATGATCCCAAACTTAGGAATAATGTAGAAGAGTAGCTCTTTCAGAGAATATGAAAAACTCAAGATTGACTTGGTTGACCAGTTTCACCTATTTTTGAGTCTTCCAAGGGTGCAACTTTTTGTTGGTTGCTTTTGTGATGCATGGTCACACATATGGCATGAATCTCATAATATGGGGAGATGAATTGTAGTTTCAACATAAAAGTGAATCTGCATATATTACACAATCATACGGGCCTCTCCTGTCTTACCTGGTTCCTTTATTGCTAGTTTGGGTACTTTGGGAGTTGGATCTTCATGGCTGGGTTCTGGAAGCTGAGGTTCTGGCTCCGGAAAGAGCGGTCTGCATAGAAGACAGATGTAGCCCTTGTCCATGGCTCGCTCCACTTCATCCTCTGTGTACATGCCATCACAGATCGCATGTAACCACCTGCATAAAAAAAAAAAAGAAGAGAGACATTAATATTAAAATGTACAGTGAAATGGGAAAACTCCTGAGCTTAACCCGTTCAGGACAGGCTGATATTGGTACAATGCGCATTTCCCATAGACACTTGCCCAAGTATACTTGGGACTCGTCCTCAAGGAGTTAATAATCAGTATAAGAAGAGGATGTTCGCATCTTTAAATGAAATTTTACACATCATAACTATTTCATACAACACCTAAAAATATTCTAGCTATCTGATTAGTCATCATGTGACATGCAATTAAAAGTACCGTTGCAAACTGTCACTGTTGAGCCATGCAATCTTGTTCGAGCAAAAGTGGCTTGCACAAAGCTGACATCAAGAATTTACACTGGCTCCCATGTTTGACCCAATCAGCTCGTAGTTTTTGTCCCATTGCGCATCTTTGACATTACAATAAACATAACTTTGTCATGCACACTCAATAAGTTACAAGTGTACAGTCAGTCACTCATTTTACCGTCAACAAGTTCAACCAATCACTTTTTTCACGTACAACTGACTGTACTGTGCAACCCATTTGCCCTTCATGCAAAAATAGTTGCCATTTCTGTACTTAAGTAAAAAATCTGTGTGGACCACATTTGTTGACGTCCAAGGTGATGTATAAAACAAAACGCATATGGTCTTTACTTGTGCAATGGAACACAATTTCACACTCAGTAAAAGATTGGCACCTTTTTCTTTCACCTCGTGCAAAATCTTGTACCATGGCACTCATGACCATTCACTTTTTGTATGCAACCAAACTAATAAATACTGTATATGCCAAATATTTTGCGAAGTTTTTATTATCGCGAATTTCGCGAGTCAGGTGCTTTTCGCAAAATAAAAGACATATGAAAATAATTACTCTGATACCAATATGAATGCGACGTAAGTAAATACATTTCTCCGTTAAGTGCAGTACTCCACGATCGTGAATTCAATCACTCATGAAATCATCGCGAAGTCCCAATTCGCAAAAAACAGACTCGACAAATACATGGTGTATACAGTAGATAATATGTCAAGCTCACAGAGGTGAGGCATTGACGATAAAGACGACAGAAATCAGTGCTTCTTGCCTTTCACAATGAGAGCACTGGCAAATGAGCTCTCCGTCCCGGTAGCTCTTGAAGCAGATGGCGCAATGGGAGAGGCTGGCGCAGGGACCACACTGGGTGTAGTTGTTCATCCAGTCACAGTTGTTGCCCGGTGTCACTGCCCCGCAGTGAGTACAGCAAACACACCTGAGAAAAAATAAAAATTTAAAAAGAGGACAGGCAAAGTGACAGCAAATGAGCTGCTGAAACTCTTGCTAAACTGAAGGAGAAAATTAAATATAATGTGCAGTTTTCATCACACCAGCAAAGGAGCTGACACCAACAGATCAAAAAATAGACATGGCTATGGTGACAAGAAAAAATCAACAGCATAAAATCTTATAGATTTCTCCGACTGGACACAACATAACTTCCTTGCAAGTTAATACCAATTCAAACAGCATTTTGCCATCATCACACAGAAGATTTCATGCAATTTTTCTGTCCCAGGTATGATGTTCTATTAGTGTAGTTATTACAGAGTAATCACACTATGGTCTACAAACGGACAACTGATATGTTTCTGAAGATTAATTGATGAGCACTTCAATAAACGCTCCCAGTTTTAAAGATAATATAAAGTTTTGGGATTACCTCAAAAGTTTCCCTAAATTTCCTTGTCTTAGTTTGTGTTTCAGGTTAAAGTACCTTTCATATAACTAACACTGTGAGACCTACTCGCCCCAAAGTGCTCTCATGTCTTAGTAATCATGCAATAATGGTTTCGTACCAGAGCCGCCGCCGTACGGCGGCGAGGTAGCACACGTATTGTACGAAACCATTACCGCATGATAACTGCGACCAGCAGCGTGCAGCCCCATACGCATACTGAGTAGCTAACTGCGACCAGCAGCCCCATACGCACAGCTAAATGGGGCTTCGCATTGTAGCTTACAGGATCATGACAGATTTAGTATCGCGGGTAAATATCAACTTAAAATCCAAAAAATTCTTCAATTTGAAGACTTACCAATTAAGTTGAAGTCTTGAAAACAGGCTTCGAGCAACGTTTGGTTCTGCTAATAGTCCCTTCCTGTTCGAATTGATGACTGAATGTGACTCGGTCGAGAGGACCTTGGGAGAGCTACACTGAATTGATGGCCAGCGTATGCGCACACAAACATCTTATCCGTTCGTGGATTTGAAATTTGTTCGCATGTGATGTGTGCGTATGCGCTGGCCGTAGTAATCAGTGTATGTAGCTCTCCCAAGGTCCTCTCGACAGAGTCACATTCAGTCATCAATTCGAACAGAAAGGGACTATTGGCAGAACCAAACGTTGCCCAAAGCCTGTTTTCAAGTCTTCAAATTGAAGATTTTTTTGGATTTTAAGTTGATATTTACCCGCGATACTAAATCTGTCATGAACCTGAATGCTACAATGCGAAGCCCCATTACGCTATGCGTATGGGGCTGCTGGTCGCAGTTATTTGCATGATTACTAAGAAATGAGAGCACTTTGGGGCCAGTAAGTCTCACAGTGTTAGTTATTTGAAAGGTACTTTAACCTGAAACACGGAAATTCAGGGAAACTTTTGAGGTACCAAAACTTTTTATTATCTTTAATATTTCCCTTCCAACTTAAGAAAAAATCTACCAAAATAAAAAAAATCCCAATGGAATTCCCTTTTCTTTGCTCAATTTTCCACTAAAAAAGAAAAGGACGGACGGACGACATGAAAACATAATGCCTCCGCCATCCTTCGGGTGGAGGCATAAAAATAACAATGCGACGGTGTACATAAGGCTGAAATTTGTGATAGGTGACAAATATGATACCTGTCTGATCCATATATTGCTGGTAGACTATCAGAGTTGGTGGCAAACTTACCACTTGCATTTCCATCCGCCCTTGGGCACGGTCTGGAGCGGTGGGTCCAGGCAGTAGGTGTGGTAGCTGATGTCACAGTCATCACAGAGCAGCAGCCTGGCCTCATCGCTCGACTTTCCGCAGCCTTCACACACGGTGCAGTCCAGACAGCGCCAGCCCTTGGACAGCACCACCTTCGTGATCTGGATTCGAAAGAAATACCAGGACTTGTGGTGACACAAAACTAAAAATGCACTGCTGTTTTACTGTTTCACCTTCCAACGTCTTCCTGAGCACAACTGAACAACCCTTGAATACACATGCAAACTGCAAGAACTAGAAATGTCGCTACAGCGACTGGTTATACCCCCGCCAAACAACATTTCATAACATTGGTCAAAAAACTGAGGAAGTAGTTAAATCCGCAAGATCTTTCCTTGATCTTCTGCCATTAATATGCCTTTACCATGGCAACGTACTTTCAGGTACTGTCAAAAAATGCTTCTTGCACATCTACAACCAAAGGCACACATCTGTACCAAGTTTCATGGAAATTGGGCAAAAACTGAGGAAGTAGTTTGCAACACAAAATTTTCCATCATTTTGGCTCATAATATGTGAGCTGTTACCATGGCAACATACTTTTTGTCACTGTCAAGAAATGTGTCATGCTGACCTATATCCTAAGACAAACATTCAATATGAATTCCATGAGAATTGGAAGAACACTGATGAAGCAGTTTTGCCATGAAGCATTTTGCCCTATATTTTACCAATAACATGCCATTACCATGGCAACGCACTTTTTGCCACTGCGGAAATATGTGTCTTGCACATTAACATATTCAGATGAACATCTGTACCTAATTTCATAAAAATTGATCAAAAACTGTGGGAGGAGTTCGCGACGCAAGATTTGTACCCATTTTTGCCCATAATATGCCGTTACCATGGCAACGTACTTTTGGGTACTGTCAAAAAATACGTCTAGCACATCTACAACCCAAGGCACACATCTGTGCCAAGTTTCATGGGAATCGGTTGAAAACTGAGGAAGTAGTTCGCGACGCAAGATTTGCAACGGACCGACCGCCCGAGCGCCCGACCACCTGACCGCCCGACCGACCGCCCGACCGTCTGACCGTCCGCTGATTCCTATATACCCCCTTCAAACTTCGTTTGGCGGGGGTATAATAAATAATAAATGCCCAAACTTGAGAATAATGTTGAAGAATTGCTCTTTCAGAAAATATGAAATTTTCAAGATATACAAGGTGACCGCTTCACCTATTTTGATTCTTAACGTAAAATTTGGGTGAGCGATTTTTGTTGCTTTTGTGATGCTTCAATGGTCACATATTGTAATTCCTACGCAAACAAGGATATGCTTTCAAAATGAAGACCCACAAAAAAAATATTATTCTTTTATACCTGATGCACAATGTAGACATGCTACATAAATCAAAGCAAAATCAGTGTTTCCCATGCAAAAGTAAGATATCAGTGTTGTTATTTGTCGTAAATTATTTGCCAAAGCTTCACTGTTGTTCATCATTACCGAAATGCTAATGCCATGCAAGAACACAATCTATGTATCATCTAACAGTAAGCTCCCTTTCCCTAAACATTCAAATATAGAAGGGCAGACACATACCTTGATGTTGACACAATACGGATGGTAGCATTGGCCACATTGCGAACACGTTAATAACCGTCCCTCTGGTCCCAATCCAAAGCTGCCACAGCTCAAACACATGTCCTGCGAAGAAATACCAGTCATGAAACTTAGCATCATTGTAAGCTTACACATGATGGTGTTTGAAGAGTAAGGTACTGAATAAAAAATCTAGCACAACATAGGTTTCTTAAAAAAAAAAAAAAAAAAAAAGTGATCTATAGTACAAATCTTTACTTCTTCATTCATAATTTTGATCAATATTTCCAGTCAAGACCAATTTTTGTCACTTGTTCATAATTCTATCTCTACATTTGGTGGTACATGCATCAAATGCTAAGAAACCTAACCCGATTCCTACTGATAAATGACGTTACAGATTAACAATTGATGTATGCTGGCATCTTCTTACAAAATCACAAAGAAACTGCCATACAGTAAAATCTTGCTTCAAAACATGTCATCCCTTTTGGTAAATCTCTTGTCTCTTTCATCAATTGATTCATCCCAGCTTCAAAGTTTAAGAACATTCTTTTTTTACAAACAAGCATTCCACACATTCAATGAGAACACAAATATAGAACACATACATGGCATATATAGCCGAGGTTTTGACCATGCTGCCTATATATCTCTCTCTCTCTTCCTCTCAGTTCAATGTTACCCCCCCCCCACATATGTATCGTATTGGGCACACACAGTCCTTGTCACAAGCAGGCAATTGAATAGCTTTGATGATCATGAGTGTTCATACAGGGACAACAGACTCAAGCACCCCAAAGAAGTTAAAAATACAAATCAGAGACTGAATACACACGAGGCATCTCCTACCTGGGTGGATGTGAACTTGTCCTCCATGGAGAACAGGACGACTGTGGTGTGCATGGATGAGTCCTCTTCGTCCTTCTCTTTGGCACTGGTCGTTTTCTCAACCACCACAGGCTCAGCTGGCACAACCTGACTGGATGGCTGCGGAATGAAAACACATGGATTCCTTCTGCTTTAGTCACTTGTATTATCCCCTTTACATTTTACGGGTTTGTTTTTGTATGCGACAACTGGGAGTTACCCATAGCTCGAAAAAGATAGAGCCATTACAAAACAAACTAGAAAAGCACTCGGAGAGCACAGACCTCCGCCAGGCATCTCATTAAAGACCTAATAAAATGGTTTTGGCATTTTTTTCTCAATGATGTAATAATATTAAATGTTAAATTCTAAGTAATTCTATGGTTGTGCGGGGTTTTTTACTGTTCTGAATTTTGTTCTATATTTGTTAACATAATGGATACAATTTCCTCGGTTTTGGAAAACTTGCTATACTTTCACCGCATGCGGCGCACTATCACTTTTAAATTGTGATGACGTCTAAGAACGGAGTCGTTCACGACCAGTCTAGCCGTAGCCAGCAAGCTGGCAAGGCTATGCTAGCGCAGCCCAGCGACAGCCGGGGCGCGGCCGGCGGCACTGTACTGGCTAGTGCTGGCGGGGGAGCGAGCTAGCGAGCGCATAGCAGGTGCTGCGCTGCACTATTGTCATTGGCTAAGCCTTTAGACAAAAGAATATTTAATGAACTGTATCGGATTTAATACTGCCAATAATACAGATTACAACTGTGGTACGCTTGGATATCTATTATTTTCGGCGAACTCGTGAAATAGGCCCCACCACTGCGTGTCTGTACTAACTACGGCGACTCGCCTGATTCAGCCCCACCGTGTGGCGTTCATCTCGGTAGGTATAACGGCGGTGGGGCTGCCTTCCACAGTGAATACTCGTGAATGCGGCGAAATGACTTCATAATATGGCCCTCGGCTCGACTAATTTAACGGCCAATTTAACCATAAATACAACCCTACCTAACCCTAAACCCTAGGAGGACCTACCCTTGCTTGCTATAAACGCACGGGTACGGTGCACGCGTGACTGCGGTGGGGCCTATTTCACGATAGCCTCACCACCACTGCGCGTCTGTATACTACGGCGACTCGCCTGCTTTATAGGCCTAGACCTACTCGTGAATCCAGCCCCACCGTGGCATTCATCGGTAGATAAGCACGGCGTTTGGGCTTCCTTCCACAGTATGATTTTTAGCATAAAACAAAAACTACTCGACCAAAATTGACGATCATTCTTGGTATCGTTTTTCTTAGAAAATGACACATCTAAATTACTGATCAAATTGCAGAAACTGACTATGGGAAACTGGTTAGGCTTTTTTTTTTTTTTTTTATTATTATTATTTTTTTTTTTTATTTTTTTTTTTTTAGCCACGACCCACCCTGTAACAACATATCCCCCTAACCGTTAGGCGTTAGAGTGTAGCCTCTGTACTACTACCAAAGATTCTGCAATTACTACTTACTAGTCTACTAGACCTAGTGCCGTAGTGGTAATAGTACACTACTAGTAGTAGTACTAGTAGACTACTACTACTAGTTGACTATTATAACTACTAGTAGACTGCTACTAGATCTACTACTAGACTACTAGGCCTACTGGTAGTTTAACTTGTAAGCGCCGGCCGACGGGCCAGGCCACGGCCGGGACACTCCCGCTTGCTTGCTGCGGCCGGAGTAGCCGCTCACTTTGTGAGCGAGCTGGGCCTGTTCTTCTAATCTACTTACTAGACAGTTACAACTTACAATGTCAGTCATGTAGAATACAGTGTATCCTTTCTAACGTTAAACTATATGGGGGCATACCAGACATACCACTCTGTATTTCCCAGGCGATCGTTTCCGTGAGGTCTATTCTCGGGCTTGGTGCCATGTTCATACGCTCTTGCACTGGCAGCGGGGGAGATGCAGCTTGTTCATATCGGTAAGGTGCAGTCCTACGATAACGTTCTGGTTCATCGGCTGCCTCTCCCTCCCCATCTTCCCCTTCAACTTCATGTGCCTCCTCTTCCTCTCCGCTATCGTCAGAGCTGCAGTCTTCTTCATCATCATCAATGTCGAAGTTTACCCATATAGGGGAAGACATTATGCTCGAGGTACCAGGTATCTGTGCAAGCTAACTTAGTGATAATGTACGTGGTATTATGCGTACATGTCGACAGTCAGTGTGTCGACCGGGAGCGCACATCCCGCGGGCCCGGGCCTGGCCGGGCTAGCTATCGTGTACGCGCGTGTACCAAGCTAGTAATCTGAGTGCTTGTGCTGAGCGGCGTCTGCTAACTGAGCACAACTCCGTGCTTATACGTCATCAATCGGTTCAGGGGTGTTGGTCACATGACTATCTTTTTCGCAAAAGCTGCAACGGGGTCCTCCAAAAATGTGATATTTGGGGGAGTTTCTAGAAGCGATAAAAACCGGAACGACACTGACAACATATTTACATTGATAATCATGACATATATTTTACATTTCTTTTGCATATTAAAAAATTTTGCAAGCATTTTATTAGGTCTTTAACACCAATTCACACATAAAATGCTGAAAATTGCCCAATTTCCCAGTGAAAGAAGCCAAATTGTTTACCTCAACCATCTGCCCCTTGCATTAGCTGTGCCTCGATCGGGCGCTCAGTGCACATATGCAAACCTCAAATACGCGCACCTTGAACCCCCAAGTTTATTGACACTACTTGCCAAAGATATGAATCCTTCAAAAATGTCACACACAAAAAAAAAAAAACATCTGGATCACTAACAAAATCTAATTATCTGTTCCTTGTGTCATTACTGACTTTCCCTGTATGTTTAATTCATATCCGTTCACAAATTTCCAAGTTATTTTGCACACAGACAGACAAGACAGGCAAACCAATGCCAGCAAAAACATCATCTCCTTGGTAGAGGTAATCACCATACCACAACCCAATCCCAGAAGACAAGGGGAGTCCTATCCTGCACTTTCATCTCATAGGAGAAATCTGAAATATCTGAAGCTAGTACCTAAGCTATCTGATCTTTTCCCCTATCATGAACACATAATGCACATGCCCATACACTCATGAGAATTGAGGGCTTCTATGGACGGCACAAAACAATAGGCTTGACCCCAAATCCAGGATGTAGGTTCATCTCCTGGACTCTGCTATTCATATGGGATTAGGACAGGGGAACCCTGCTGGGCTCCTCTTTTATTCAACATACAATGGTTGGGGTAGAGTCATGCTGAGCTCTCTCTCTCTTTCCAGTTGCTTGTTCACAAAAGGTTCCCAATGTGAGGAAAACCTTACTATGGACATAGCAAACAAAATAGCCCATATACCGAACACTCTTTTAAACTCGCCTGTGAAGCATTAAGTCAGCCATGAGCTCATGTGTTATTAAGTACACTGACCTGTGTTACTGCATTCCTTCTTCAGCTGGTTATCACAAGCTGATAATTAATCAAGTGCAAGTAGATTTTCTCACTCTCTAAAAACTTCCCCAGCTGAAAGAATGCCTGCATTCACAGCCAAATTCTAAGTGTCATTTACAAACGATATATTGCTTACAACATTGGGTGCATTTGAGCGCTCAAAAGCAAGCCAAAGCAGACCGAACCAAAGCAAACTGTACCGTACTGTGCCAGATTTGGAGCATTCAAGCAGTCTGTGGAGAAAGCTGCATTATGAATTATTTTTAGAGGGAGTCGCACAATGTGCAGCAACAGATTCATTCACCTCGCACGCTTATGCTACTTACAGATGTCCCGAACAAAGTAAATGAAATCGTTGCATTATGACATAATGTGTGCATATTACATGCATTCTTCACATGCCAACTTCTGGTACAGTTTTGGTACACTTTTGGAGCACATCAGGAAGAGGTACACTTTTGGCTTGGTACAGATTCTGTAAAGTACTTGTACACTTCAGGAGCATTTGAGCGCTCCTCTGACGTGGGTATGGTACAGTTTGGTACCCTTTAGGAGAGTGCTCAAACACACCAATTGTTGCAAACACTACATTAGAGTTTCCCCAGCTACTTCTCACAGCAGAATTGCCAGAAAGCAGAAGCACGAGATTCATTTGCTTGCAAAAAATACAAAAATAAAACAAAACATGAACTAGCACCCAGATACACTAGAGGGTGCAGTGGTTTTCATACCTGCGGTGTGGCAGGTGGCAGAGCTGCAATCTTGATCCTGGTTTTGGAGCCTCTCTTGGCAACGTGGCTACCATGCCTTCTCCTCCTGCCCACAGCTGCATAGCTACTACTGCCTCGTCCCTGTTCATGCATGCATATTGAATGTAATGATGAGAAACTAGGTCTTCTAAAAACTTGTCATTTGCACCATCAGAAAATAACATGCTGAATCAATTTGGATGAATAACCAATAATAGCATGAAGTCGCATCAGTACAATAAACTTTATACCAGTGCTTGTCTCCAAAGAATAAAACCCTCTATTACTTAAATAAAAAGCACCAAAAAAGTCCTACAAATATCTCATGTAGATGCCATATACTAAAATAACAAGGAAAAGTAGAAAATACGCGGTGCGTAATATATGTCCCCGCCGGAAGTAGCATTTTGTAGCAAAATGTACAATACAGGTCAAAATTCAAGGTCAAAGGTCAAAGAAGTCAAAGGTCAAAATTCTGTGTACAAGTTTTGAAGCCCTCACCTAGTGCCATCACATAAAGCAAACGGAATCGAAATCGGGTCAGAAATGGCAAAGGAGTTGCATTTTGAAGCCATGCAATGTACAATATACGTCAAAAATCAAGGTCAAAGGTCAAAGAAGTCAAAGGTCAAAATTCTGTGTAAAAGTTTTGAAGCCATCACCTAGTGCCATCACATAAAGCAAACAGAATCGAAATCGGGTTAGAAATGGCGAAGGAGTAGCATTTTGTAGCTAATGTACAATATAGGTCAAAAATCAAAGTCAAAGGTCAAAGAAGTCAACGGTCAAAATTCTGTGTAGAAGTTTTGAAGCCCTCACCTAGTGCCATCACATAAAGCAAATGGAATCGAAATCAGGTTAGAAATGGCGAAGGAGTAGCATTTTGTAGCAAAATGTACAATACAGGTCAAAAAATCAAGGTCAAATGTCAAAGAAGTTAAAGGTCAAAATTCTATGTAGAAGTTTTGAAGCCCACAACTAGTGCCATCACATAAAGCAAACGGAATCGAGATCGGGTTAGAAATGGCGAAGGAGTAGCATTTTGTAGCAAAATGTACAATATAGGTCAAAGGTCAAGGTCAAAGGTCACAACTGAAATTCTGTGTAGAAGTTTCAAAGCTCCCATGTAGTGCTCTCATATAAAGCAAACAGACTCAAAATCGGCTCATAAAAAGACAGAGAAGTAGCAAATTGAACATTTTGATCACACACGGACGCACACACGAACACACGGACGGACACACGGACACACACACGGACACACACACGTACGGAGCCCGTTTCATAGTCCCCTGCTCGAACTCGTTCGGCGGGGACAAATAAGCCATCAATTGGACCATCGCATGCTTTGAAGTTTGGTATCATCAAGTGCTGACAATTAATTACATCTTAAAGTCACTCCAAGAGAGAAATGTATAGTAACATGAATAAATGGTGCATCATTGTTAGGTCATGACCTGAATACTATGGAATAGGCTGCCTGGGATATTACCACTGAATGAAAATATGTGCCAATATCTGTGTTGTTAAGTCATCACTTAAAACATTGATTTGGTCACTTTTATCTTTACGACAGATGATCTTCTAGTGACAATATTACTTATTGGGAGAGCAATGGTATCACCATGTCATGAAAAAATCGAGGGGAGGGGGGAATGTAGCCACCTACCCTGGGCCTTCCAGCAAATCTCCTCCTGCCCATTCTCTCCAGCTGACTGAGCCTGTCCAATGGCTTGCCGCCACCATGGGGCCTTGCCAGAGGGGCGATGGTGACAGACACACCCTTACTCGTCGTCGACACAGTCGATGATAGCTCCTGATGAATATAAAGATTACACAATGGGAGTAGCAAGAATATACGAGGGTGTTTCTGGCCAGAATGTTATTTGCTCATAAAGGATGAACAGATTAAAGGAAACAAATTGATGAAAATCACACTTGCTATGAGATATTTAATATCTGAAATATGATAACAAAATGGACATAGTAATGCATGACCACAGAGAGATAAGTTGCAAATGAAATAGGTAATTACAATTACCCAGAACTACTAACAAGATGATGTTTCTCTACATTAAGTTGGGCAGAAAAGCACCGACTTTATGCTCATTATACAAAGAAAGAGCTGGTAGAAATGACCCTCATGTCGGAATAGTTCTGTTTCAGCAAAAGCACTCATCAAAAACCCATACAAATGGTTATTTCTACTGTACTCCCCATTCCAATAATCTTACAGTAGATGCTCTTCACTTGCTCGTTAATCTTTGCTATTGTTGTTTTGGGTCTGAGATGAGGGGTTATATGCTGCATATTGAGCCTGAAAAAGGAAATACAGGATAGGCCTCTTTCCATTCAAGCCATGGAAGCTGGACAAGTCATACCTCTGGTTTCCTATCATCGGATGCTATGGTGTAGTCCGTGTCGATGCTGCTCAGGCTCAGGCTGTCTTCCTGCACGCTGGACGCACTCAAAGAGAGGTCCTGCGATGTGTCATCTGGAATGGGCAAATACGGGGGCGTTCTGGAGCTTGTGGCATGGCTGGGACTCCTGCCAAATGCCCCTGGAGGTGTGGCAATGAAAGATTGTGGTTCGATGTTTATAGTTTATTTATCTCCTTGCATAGTAATAATGATCATCATAATGCTGATTTAACAAGAAAACAATCTGTCACGAGTGAAAAACTTCGACCACCAGTCCAGTAAGCTGTACAAAATAGAACAAATACGATTGCCACTTGATTGTGCGTAAATCAAGCAACAGGATGATCTTAACGGGGAACTAAGGAAGTCATACTGCCGAGTACTTGTAGCGCAATTGTGGTGCACTTCCCTTTCACTTTCACAGGGCAATATTGCTATTTGAATATTTTCTCTGAAACAAAACAAAACACAAGATCAAACCACATTAGCCACATTAACCACATCCATCTACACAATCACAACACTTAATGCTTGTCATAGTTGCATGTCGTTTGGTCTGTGTGTATGTGTGTGTTGCAGAAAGCCAGAATGTGAGTAAAATGGCCATACCTTCGTCAAGTGGACTTGCCGACCGCCGCCTCTCCAATTCACCTGCCTTGTGTGGTCTGATGCGGCATTCGGGACACTTGTACGGTGTGGGCTGACCTGCAGCCTTCATCTGCTGGTAGTTGCTAACGATCGTCCTATCTTCACATTCAGCATGCACATATCTACAAAGCATGGACAGGAGGCAAAAGTATGAATGTAACACTGAAGGCAGGACAACACTAAAAACAAAACAAAAATCAATTGTTGACACCATTAAAGACTTGAAATTTTCTACTTACAACTTGCACACACCAGTGATTATAATTTGATCCAGTACATTCAAACAGGTATACTTCATATGATGTACACCCATGCCACATGAAATAGCTGGGGAAGATGGCTTGCTAACAAATCAGACTGCCTTACAGGCAGGAGTCAGAAGTTTAATGTAGTACATTGGTGGCAAAAATTATTTCACACTTGGAGCACAGAAGGTATGACAAATCTCTATTCACACCTCACATCAAAGCAGCAGAGAATATAATTATTCATATCACACTTCTACACAGCTGTAAACGTTCACTTTAGACATCTTAATCATCAGTTGAAACTAGTAATACACATCTGAACAGCGGAAGTCACTCATTTAAACAGCAGCACTCCTCTCATATTTTCCAACCAAAGTGTATCAATTGGGCGGGCATTACACACCTACTACAAAGGTGACACTGAACCATGACTTTGTGCGTAGTATGGTGGCGGTACGCCTTCCCACAGATTGGGCAGCAGTAGCCCTTATTGCGCTGTTGATAGCAACTGTCACAGACGGTGTAGTTGTGGTGCCACCGTGAGCTGGGACCATTTCCGGGCGTTCTTGCCCCACAATCCGTGCACACCCGACAGTTCTGTGAAATAACACAAAAGCAATTACAGTTGGACTTGGTACATGGTATTGTGAACTACCTTGCAGTCCTGTGAGATACGTAAGAAAAACACAGAAATTTTGCCATGACTTGCTCACCATTCAAGAACTTTTCAACTTTAAGTCTCTAAAATATGTCTCATCTGTATACAGATCTTGGAAAGACACAGAGGGATACACTAACACTGAGTACACTTTATCTGACACTCTGCAACTCCAGTACACAAAAGTTTAAGAGGCTTAAGTGCAGCATCAATCTAGGGCTAGAAGGATGTCAACCAGACACAAAATATACAGATGTAATATATCAGAAGATAAACATAAATTGATATCTTACAAAGTATACTGTATACGTCATATATTTCATGAATTGAAACTTTAGACAATTTGACAAGTAAATGAATTTGAGATCACAAACCATTTTGTCAGAAAGGAAAAGAAAATTTCAAATACATACTTTCAACAACAACAAAAAAGCAAAACAAACGTACAAAGCATTTCTACAATGGGATGCAATATTTTTTGGCAAATTGCTAAAATTTCATGAAACATACTCCACACACGGTAGATGACATACTGCAGCAATACAGGTTTTAACAATCAACATATAGAGGGACACAGAAAAGGGGAAAACTACATCCAACTTACTTTGCATTTCCACCCATTCTTTGGAATGGTGATCATAGCTGGCTTGAGACAGAAAGTGTGGTAGCCCTTGTCACAGGTGTCGCACACCAGCATCTTGTTGTCATCTCCAGGTTGCCTGCAATGTTGTTAATAAGTTGAGACTTCATTGTAGTAATAATAACACACATTAGGCAACGATGGGCCTTGATATGAGCAACACACATTAATTAACTTCCTTTTCAAATGTAGCCTAGAGGCCTACCAGTATCAAGCTTTACTCTGAGCAACCCAGTTGCATCTTACCAAGTCACTTGCTCTTTTTACAAATCATTTGATAGAAGGGAAGTTTATTGATTTGAATTTCATTTCACATAGTAAAGAGACTTACTGAAAAGAAAAAGTATTAAATTCAAAACATGTTATGCATTCTGAAATTGGAGGTGTCTTCCTTTACCTGCACGTCTGACAGATCTTGCAGTTCGGGCACTGCCACCCAGCTCGGACGATGGGATCGATAGATACCGTGGGATCCAGGCAAGAACCGTGGTAGTGCTGGCCACAGCTGGTGCAGAACAGCGACTCGGACAGGTTGCCCGGAAGGTCACAAATGGCACATTCTAACTCCTCCATTTCAACTGTAAGGTAGAGGACAAGTCACAGGGCATTGCAAATATACACTTGGCAGGATACTGTTAAGGTTTTTATTCATTTGTTTTTTTGGTTGTTGTTGTTGTTTGTTTTTTTTTGGGGGGGTCCATTAATGGCATGAAACACAGTGCGACAAATATTGGTAAATGAATATGAAGTATCAATCATTCAAAGGACGGATATAAACTTTGTAGAACTGTTTAAAATAAATGCATACAGTGGACTCCCATTACAATGAAGTCTGTGGGACCAGCAGTTTTCTTTCGTTTTATCAAAATTTTGTCATAACCAATCAAATTTAAACAATAAAAATACATAGAGTACATAATGTGGCAGCCTGAAATTTTACTTTGTTATAACCAGAATTTTGTTATAACCATGTTCGTTATAACAGGAGTGCACTGTATCTGTTGTGAAAAGTCAATCCATTCATGTATTTCACTTTTGGCGGATGGGGATGATGCATTAGAAACTCACCTCTCTCTTCTGCTAGATCCAGATGTTCAGGACATAAGAGAATGAGTGACTTGATACCCTGTTCCGCAACAAAAGAATTTAGTGATGACATTAATGATCAACATATTTCTCTGTGTGAATAGGTACAAGGAGATACACATCTCTGATACAGCTTAAAACAGATTTCATTCTCTGGAACAAGCCATGTCATTAAATCCCTATTCACATTGGGATTTGAAGTCACATCCATGCATCCCTAGCTTCAAATTGACAACTCGTCAACACTCTCCACATAGGTGCAGCCATGCAGGAAACATAGTCACATATTTCATCTTGACAGCTAATATCACCACTTTGAAAACAAATAAGTTGCCCTTGCATTTGGCATGCACAATAGAGGGCTTCATAGTAGGCACATGTAAGGATCTATTACTCATATCATTCCAAGTTAAAAGCAACATAAAATATTACAGTCATCTTGCATGAGTCAAAGTCGCATGAGTAATACCTTGCCTGGCCAAACTACGAAAAATATGTTAGGAGTGTATTTTGTTCGCTGAATATTGCCCCAGTCATGGCTTACGCTCCGAGCCAAATAGATTCAACTTGTGGAGGGTTGAAGAGTTGGCTGGTATCTTACAAACATGAGTACAGAGTGCAAAGGAATCTTACCTGAAAGGAACCACTACTTGCAGCACATGGGTAGTGATAGACTCTATTGCAGCCTTGCTCTACACAGTGGATGGTGGCTCCAAACCTGTGACAGTAACTGCAGTGCTGCATGATGGACAAAGATAAGAGTAGTGACATAAAACTTCAGTATCAAGACCCCCAATGAAATGTGAGTGCAGACCAGCATGGGCATTGCAGGGACGCCCCTCTATTAGTGTATCCCTACATTTCACACATTTCTGAGACCACTGAGATTCCTGTAGTATTAGAATGTGATTTACAAACTTGAGTGATTATGTTATAGTTTGTTATCAAATTTTTGCAACGGCTAACTTGGGCAAAGGGTAAAATGTCTAATGAAAGGAACAGGTAGATTCCTTACAGTTAACCAGCCCAAAAATGTTTTTGGATGCCTGTGATATGAGGGCTTTTGGATTTGCAACATCACACTTTGGTCAACATCATCTGATGTATCAGCAGCTTAACACTGAGTACAACTAAGTACAAAGTAAATCCTTCCTAACTTCACACAAACACTGCATTTAAACATACATAAGAAAAAAGAAACATGAAAAAGAAAACAAATCAGCAAGATTTTGAATTTCAGATGATGTTACGATTTAGTATTGCCATTTCAGCAAATGTCCTGCCAGACTGTGAGGAAATATGGCTGTCCTGCATTGTGTACAAGAGGAAAACACAGAGAGGGGTGAGGATTCTACTGTGGCAGACACTTACCTGAGTGATACCTGAGAACACAGCTTTATCCACATTCAGGAGTTGAAAGTTTTCGTTTTGGCACACACCATCTGACCATGCAGCACAGCAATGATGTGCTGTTGTGTGACCTGTGGTGCATAGAGTGAATGACAAGACGTACATGGATGACTGAAATCCAATATGTTTGGGATGTTTGATCACAGGATATACTTTTGGGGGGGATTGGAGAGCTAATATTACATAAACAGCCATATATTATACAAATTTGCAAATGGCTGTATATACCACTCAAAAGAGAACTAGTCATTCAATACATTCTACTGACATTCAGAGGCTGTACATATTTGTACAGACAGAGCTTTGATACAACATGACTCACTTAAAAATATATACCTACAAATACTGATGAACTATACATTTGCATAGTGATGCTGACTTGAGCAAAGTCAATTTCCTGAGACCTAAATTTTGATTTGATACAAGGCTTTCTTCTTTTCATGGAAATGAAATGGCTCCATCTTCTTCAGCTCACTGCCCTCCCCATCCCCCCCCCCCCAAAAAAAAGGGAAAAAATAATTACAAAATAATATATAACATGCTTGTATGTCTGAAATTTACCTGATGGTTCAAACAGAGTATGAAGATCGGGTTCCTCCGCATGACCTACATGGCTGAGCTCATCCATGCCCTCAAGAGATGGGTCCTTGATGGAGTCAGGGTTGGTTCGCCGTGGTGATTTACTCCTGTCCCTGCTTCAGGGCGATAGAGCAGAGTGAGGGGAAAGCGTTATTGTGGAGTCTTCAAAAAATAATCCACAATAAATGATGGTGAAGTAAAAATCATTATGCTTTTGCAATCAAAGTATGAATCTTGAGTGTCTTGTGATTGCATCTTCATGATGATTCTCTTTTTTTTAAATAAAACACTTCAATCATCAAAGAATATTTGTTTAATCTTTTAAAAACAAATATGTCTCTGAAAGTATCAGCAATATCTCACAGATTTGATCTTCTATATGAAAAATAACCTTGGTGACATCAAAATAAGCTTCATCAAAGACATAAGTTTAGAGTAGCAAGGATGAACTGCATGAAATGTGGACAAAACAGTCATGTGTTGACACGTGAATCATAAAATTTCCATCTCCACTTGAGTGGTACTATCAACAATACAGCAGTTATTAAAGGTGGATAGACAATGGAAAATTTGGGCTTCTTTACAAGACTATCGTGTTTGTACCTTGCTAACTGCTGTTAGCAAGGTATATGGAGCTATTTATGTGTGGGATAAGAATGAGAAGTTTTTCTTTGTATGTAACAGTGATTGGAATCACAAAGTGTTGTTACCTCTGTGACTTAGGAGGACCCCGTGCTCTACGCCATGTGAGGTGCTTCTGACTCCTCTCATGAGGACTGTATGCTGTGTCGTCGTCATGGTTTCTCTTCGGGCGGGGCAAGGGCTTCCGGAAGGGATTGAATCCCGGGGTAGGGTCAAAGCGCAGCAGGTCCCCCTGTCCCAACAGGCTGCGTTCACCGCAGCAGCACAGCGAGCACGAGGGCTCACTGCTACTGGAATAGGATGCGTGATGAAAATTGATTTCGTTAGTTCTGCCCAGTTACCAAATTCAAAAGACTGGTCAACATATGGCTGTCCTTTTTCTGTAAACAGTTTATCCTTTTTCTGTAAACAGTTTATCCATGTCAGGGCATGTAGTGTATATTTCTTCAATGAGCTATCACCAGATAGGCTTTTAGCATCTTCTTTGAAATATTCATGTGTACACAATTTCTTCCTTAACATGCATTATTTCATCTTGAAGGTCAGCTACAGTTCCCTGGATAATTCCCCTCTCCCTATAAATATAACATACTGACAAGAATACTGGAAATGTGATCTTTACAGTTCAATGTTCAAAAATTTGTTAAATCAATGCAGTGCCTCTTCCTGAAGTGTGTATGACTGCACTATATTTGCCATGATTTCTTTAAATATCCTGCAAATGAAATAAGCATGTGGGATTTACCAGGCTAATTTAAATCCATACAGTGATACACATTACTTAATCTGTGAATTTTCACTTGCAATCCACTCATTTGGCATGACTGACCATGTCCATCCACTGAGAAATCACTGTGTTCACAATTCACTGAACTAGCCAAACAGTCAAAAACTATGATACCTTTGGCTTCCTTTGCAGTAAGCAGTGATTCATTAAAAAACAACATCAACACCATAAAACAAAGAAAGAAGAATACACACAAAAGGCACAGAATGCTGCAACTTACCCATTATTACACACTTCCATCATGTCCCCCTCATACTGGTTCCCATCTGTAACACCCATCCCATAACCTCCCTGGCCCAGGTGGCCAGGGCTGACCCCCCTATTGCTCAGTTCAGGCGAGGTCACCCCACTGTCTGTTGCAGCACTGTACGAGTCCAAAGATTTGACCAGTGACTGGTCACTAGAAGTCCTCTCTACAAGTTGTTCTGCATCATCCCCCACATTGGACACGTCTCCGGGGTCATCGTCCAGTGGCTCGTCATCCATAATTTGTTTGGGGGCCGGGGAGGCGTCCGCCTCTGGTCCGGCCGGAGTTGTTTCCATGTTTATTGCAAGATCTGTTGGCTCGTCATCCCCTGTACCCTCCAATCTACAGAAGATGTGAAAAGTAAACAGGGTTTGCAGCTCACAAGCTGTCCTCATAAATTTCATGTTTCCTCACTCCTGCTCACTTATCAGAAAACCTGTAAACCTGATAAAATTCCTTAATAAAAAATGCTTGACTGCTTTATTGATTTTTTAAGCATAGAGTTGTTCAAAGTCCATGAATTCAATTTATTCTGTATGATTGGAATGACCCATCAGTATTGTGTTTTGCCCTCATTCTACTTTTAAGAGTAGTCATTGACAATTCAGCCATTATTCAGTCCTTATAAACACTCGACCTGCAGTTCCTGTATACCCAGATTCTTTACATATATTTCACATTTTCCGAATACTTGTTAAATATCACTACAACAAACAAACATCAATTTATGTCCTGTTGAAAATGTACAACATCAACAAATATCAAAGAGATCTTTGAAGAACACTAACAGAAGTAACTAGAGTATTAGATTAGATTCAAGACGGTAGGTGGTAAATGTAGTGGAAGCACTCACCTCAGACCCCTTCGTCTTTCATTGATGGCATACGTCTCACGTTTTGGCCGTCCTCGTCCTCTACGTTGTGGAATCCCCGCTTCCATCAAGACCTGAAATGGAAAGTCGACAATCCACTGAAAACATAAAGAGTTGAAATCAGATTGCACAACTTCTCTCTTTCTTGTCATAAATCCTGGCCTTTATGATTATTTTCATCAACAAGGTGTGAAGTTTTGTAAAGCGCATGTACTGTACGGGATGAGTTCTTTTCCTCAGCATTGTATGCAGAAGAGCAATATCCGGTAATGATAAAGCGACTTCCTAAATTCTTGTTCCCAAAAAGAGTACAAGATGTGCCGAGTACAAATTGTGCTATGTACACTGCTGAATAAGTCTATTAAAAAAATAACTTTAATCTGGCTAGATGGGATGACATGAGCAGGAGGGGGAGGAAGGAATACCCTGCACTCCATATTGGAACAAATTGTTGTACAAGTGAAAATGGGTCCCTCCGAGTTATTAAGGATGTAAGGCCTATTTCCAATGATTGTAATGAAAACACACAAGCAGGACTTACCTCAGATTCTGGCTTGGGGCCAAGTCTTCGCCTGCGTCCTACAGAGCAAGAATTTCCAATACGTGCAAAGTCAGAAAATATGCTGATACATCAAGATTGTATTGGCATAAGACAAGTTGATATGCAAAATGAACGTCTAATTGTATATATGACATAATCTGACATGATTGGCAACAAGCTTGTTATCCTATCAATAAACTTATTTTGTTCCTCAAATTTGTCATTTCCATGACATTTGGAAATAGGTAGAAAAGATATTCTTTTTGATACTTCAAAACTTCTTGAAAGATGTGCTCACACTTTAATAAAAATTAGTTTTACTGTTTGAAGCTTATATCATAATCTTAGTACACTTTTGTTTCTTAAACCTTTTGCATAAAAGAATCAATCCCTTATTTACAATGTACATGTTACATTGCATGTCTTTTTGCAATAAGCAGCATGTTTTATGAAGTGAGTTTCAATGAAGTTTTATCAGTTTGCAAAAGCTATGCCAGCAATATATTAGGAAATGTGTACCTGCTCTAAAATGCTTAGTTAACAGGTTTACTGTTGACAGCGACTGATGAAGATGACGACACTGATGGCTACAACAGTGTAATTGAGTAATGTGTAATGCTGTGGATTCACAATTCAGGGCAATGGCAGCATTGTGTCACCACAAGAAAAAAAAAAATACAGTGTACAGAGATATACATGAATATGTAAATCTCACATTAGTTACATTGTATTGTTCAATTTGCCTGACTAAACACAGTCTACTGTTCTACAGTTTTGTGATCATTCTGCCCCCTTCCAATGATAAAGAAATATAACATACAACAATGGATACATGAGACAAAATGTAAAGTGTTCTAAAAATTCATTTGTTTTATATTGAACTGCTACACCCTATATTTGTACGTTCACAGTGTTCATTGTACATGCACATAACTACTGTACATGTGTACAATGTAGCATGTTGACTTTAGATTCTTGTAATCTTTTTGACACTGATACCCCTCAATGCTCTCTAATGAAACAAATTTTGTAACAAAATGAAAGTCAGATTTTTGGAGGCACTGCATTGCTTTCATAAATGCATTTAGTTTGACATACATTGTACAGGTGTACATGTGTACATGTATCTGGATGACAACAAGTAGTCCACCACTTTCCTTCTTTCTATTTGTCTCCACATGTATTTCAGCAAACATTTTAATCATGTCTAATGCCATATTGCCCTCTGAAATACAAATTATAAATGCCTAAACGAGCTGGTACAGAGTATAGAATCTAAAGTGCAACTCTGGTCCATATTCAAATTAAATTTGATAAAAGTGTAAATGGAACACACAGAATGGGAAAGGTTACATCACATTACATACAGTAAAGGATGTAGTGATTTTTACATGTGTTCATAAAGTAGTGATTGTGGTCACAAGCAACTTAATGCAACTTAGAGGAGGTGATGTCATAATTACTAAAGTTTCCTGGTACTCTTAACCCAAATCTTCAATAAGTAAATGTCTCTATAATTTGGAAATTATGTACATGTAATTCAACAAGTACAAGGTATGTTCTGTGCATCAAATTATTGTAGTGTGGTAGTAACTGGCTATGATGACTCTCAGGGGCAAGGGGGTGTAGTTACTACATCATCAACAACAACAACAAAAAGTGCTTAAAGATACTTCTTGCTCACAAACTAATGAGAGTAATGTGGTGATGACTTATCTCCCTTTCAAATTTGCATGAGAATGCAACCCAGACACAACAAACATTTGTACAATGTATCACTATTCATTGAAAAGTGAATGAAACTGTAAAATTCTGTAACCATTTCATCCTCTGTCAGACAGCAGTAATACATGTAGTACTACAAATCTGTTTCTCTGGTTTTACTACAAAAAATATGTGATCTTTATACACTTTAAGGAATTCAAATGGGAAAATTATCCTTTTCTACTAATTCTACGCCTGTGCCACAAGCCACAAGTGTGGGCATACAAACAAGTACATGTACATGTATGTATTTGATAAATCTGTTTACAAATTCTATAGTGCACAAATGCCTTGTAAAGATTTGCATGTACATGTACACGTAGATGTCAGATTGACACGACATGAACATGTTGGGCACAACTGATGTTTGTGTGTCAAGTATTACAATGATGTACATGATGTATATTTCTACCATGTGGGGAAAAAATTTTCAAAAATAATATGTACAGTAGTATTGTACAGTACATGACAGATATCACAGGATCTAGTGTATGACTATCAACATGCAAAAATATCACCACCTACCTTGATCGCATTAAATTTACAGTCATTAGTGCACTTATGATAACCTCGGCGTAAATTGTGAAAAAAAAAAAAAATCTTGTGAAAATGTCAGTGACCTACACTGTACTCATTATTCGCAAAGATATTTGTATGTGAAAAATGACAGCTTTTACAGTAGCTGGTACATACTGCAGGTACCAAATGACAAAGGATTTATTGAACAAATTCATAACTGTCTCTGCCGTGGAGCAAGTTTTGTTTTCACTCCATAGTACTGTGCATTGTACATGTACACGTATGTGTACAATGTACATGTACATCATGCCATTTATTGTGTATGAAAATGGATTGCCTCCATCTTTAAGTATTTGTTATTGCTGTGGAAAATATTACAAAAAAAAAATTAAGATATTTGGACACTGCAGAAAAAGAAAAAGAGATTTGCCATTCTTATATTTCAGTAGGAAAGGAGAAAAGGAAAATTATTCTTAAATGGACAAAAAAAAAGGCCCTCCTCTTCTAGGAGTATGTACAATGCAAGTGACGTTACATGACATGTATGTTCCACGATCCATAAAAACAAATGCACATAAAACTTAAGGGATGATTCAGTATTGGTGGAGATGAGAATTGGGCTTTTAACTTTTTGCGAGATACCAAGAAAACGCTTATGAAATGGTACAAAGCATATCATTTTAAGAGGAATTTGAAGTTTATTTGATGAAAATCGGGTTTGGAATGACTGAAACATCCAAAAACAAAGTAAAACAAAGCGAGCGTAATAAAAAGGCCGTGTCACACCAGCCTTGCGTGCGACTTCCGAAGAACATTTTTGCTATCCGGAGGCCCCCGCAGATGACCCGCACATGACAGTACCTAGCATGTAATTCAAAAGTAGTTACCCGGAGGTGCGCACGCTGGCTCTATTTACCCGCTGCCAAAAAAGGCCCTGTCACACCAGCTAAGCGGGCTTATTGCGTATGGGGATTTTTCAGCACGCAGAATAATTTCTGCGGCCGGACAAGGTTTAGGGCGAGTTTGGCGTGGTTATTACATGATAAAAGCGTGATACCTAAGTCCTTCTTGCGTGTATTCCGTTGAACTGCATGTTAGGCGCGTGTGTGTCACGTGATAGCTTCGTGATAGCTTCTTTTATGTCAGTTACGGGCGACATACGGGCTCTGCGAAGTACCTGCGCCACAACTGCGTGTTATCTGCGTACTAGTCGCCTGCGAGGCGAGTGCTACCCTGAACAATAGGCTGGTTCGAGTGGATGGGCAAACAATCATTTGTCAACTAGCTTTCAAGAAGTGAAGATGCCCCGTAGACGGAAAGTGCACAAGGGCAGAGAACGTCCAGTGGATGAACAGCCACAAAGCCCGGAAGATTCACAGCAAATGCATCAAATTGCTGCTGAAGTCCATTCGGCGGATGAAGTCCTGTCCGAAAGGGACCAGGTAGTCCTCAACGCCACAGAGAACAGAGGACAAAGAAGAGAATGAGCCCACAAATGGCACGCACTCCCTTCACACAGGCATAGATCAGCGGGCAACTTACCTACTTCAAGTGGGTCAAATGCCTGTGAATTGCGGCGGCTACGGCCCTCCTACGGGTGTTCTGCGTGGAACTCTTCGGGCAGTCCTCGCGACTCATCCGGAAATAGTTTTGGTCATGCTCAAAACTTTGCTGCGGGAAAATTGGACTAGCGTGCGCACCTTCGGGCAACTAAGGACGAGATAAGTGCTAGGTACTGTCAAGTTCGGGCCAACTGCGGAGAGCTCCGGGTAGCAAATTTGTTTCCCCGCAAGTCAAGCCGCAAAACTTCCCCAGATACGGTATGACAAGGCCTTGAGAATGCTCAAAACTTGTTCCGGAAGAGTCACGGGAGTTGCCCGTAGAGGTACGCGCAGAACACAAGTAGGAAACCCTTACCGGTAGCACCTCACAGGCAACTCCAAAGCAGGTACTTCGCAATCCCCGTAAGTCGCTCGTAACAGAAAATGGATCGGTTTCAAAGCTCTCACGCGAGTCACACGGAACGCACGCAAGTAGAAGCTAAGTAGCACGCGTCTAGTAAGTGCGAAAATTGCAAACATTCTTGTCCGCCCGCGGAAAATCTTCTACGTGCTTTAAACTACCTCCTCGCAACAAGCCCGCGTAGCTTGCCCGAAGAGGTGTGACACCGCCTAAAGGTGGGTCCCACACTTTATTAGAATCGCGCTATTTTGGATATCTCAGCCATTTCGGAACCAATTTTCATCAAATAAACGTTGAATTCGTCATAAAATTACATGCTCTTTCATATTTCAGAAGAGGTTTCTCATTATCTCACCAAAAAATGTCAGAAACCTGAAATTACAGTAGGTCTCAACCAAAACTATACGATCCCTTTAAGTACATGTACATGTAGCAAGCAATACCTGTAAATCTGGTTAGAATTCTCGACATCCCTGTGACATTTAGATGAGGTACACATTTCATATATACATAGGATACTGTAAGCACCATACATTTTGGGGCAATATTATTTTGCAGATCAAGATTTTGGATCAACAATTTTGCAAGTGGTTAGATTTGCAATTCATAGCAATGGCAATGCAATGAGAAGAAGAAAGTATCATTGCTTTTCCAGAAGCAAAGTTAGTGATATCATGATCTTGGAGACAATATCTTATACATGTATGCATATTGCATTTGTGGTAATAAAATCAGCACAGAATATAGGGCGTGTACAGTACACTCTCACATATTAAGTCAAGATAGACTAGACATGCAATTCTCACCTGACATTCTCTCTGAATCTGCTCCAGTGATTGGTTAGTGGACCAGCACAGAGAGCTTACTTGGAGAGCTAGGGTATTTATTACAGCATGATAATGGCGTGGTACAGGTGTGATGGTGTAAAAGCGATGAAAGGGTGTGAATAGCAGCCGATCAGACAAAATCTAGCATGTAATATGCAAAGAGGGAATTAGAGTTCCATTAAATACTGAAAGTATAAAAGACTGATGACACTGCAAAAGCTACATGTTATATACAAATGTATAACTTTTCATATAAAATATATAGATGCAAAATGGCATATTGCAAGATCTTCAGAAAATAAAGTAAAGTGTAATATGCTAAAAGACCATAAAAGAATTAAATGTACATCATGTATCACACATGATACATGTACCAGCACCGTCTAGACAATGCCACACAAACTGTTCTAGAATTGCCCTTGAGCTTGGATACACGTGTACACAGTACAATGTAAATGTTTACAATTTAGAACATTTTTAGCAGGGCTCAAACTTCTCTGGTAATTTCTGTGCCGTAGTAAATTAAGCCACTTTTGATTGTCGGGACAACTAAAACTTTTTTTACAGGGCACATACATTTGTAAGGTACAAGGCCTAACTATAAAATCACAATGTAGCATCTTATAATTGTATTTATACAATTGTAAGCCAGTACTTTTACTTTAATATTTCTTTGTGAAGGGCATCTTCAAATGAAGGTTGTCATAATCATCCCAGATAGTTTAAAGGGAATAGTTTTGGTTGAGACCTAACTTCAGGTTTCTAACATTTTTGTTGAGATAATGAGAAACCTCTTATGAAATGTGAAAGAGCATGTAATTCCAAGAGGAATTCAACGTTTATTTAATGAAAATTGGTTTTGAAATGGCCGAGATATCCAAAACAGAGCAATCCTAATAAAAGGTGGGACCCATCTTTTATTATGATTGCTTTGTTTTACTTTGTTTTTGAATGTCACAGCGATTCAAAAACCGACTTTCATCAAATAAACTTTGAATACCTCTTAGAATGGTATGCTCTGCACTATTTCATACGTAAGTGGCTTCTTGGTATCTCACAAAAAGTTAAAAGCCCAATTCTCGTCTCCACCAATATTATACCATCCCTTTAAGGTCTGTTGATATGGTATTAAAACAAAAGTATCATAATTGCTTCATTGTTATTTGTAAACGTGGTTGTAACAGAAAATGATATTAATGCAAGTTTAGAAGAAGCAATTCAGAAGGACAAGAAGCTGATAAATAAGATTTAGCAAGAAAAATATATGGAAAACACTGTTTTCTACAGTTGTAGTACAATGTGGTCTGTCATTCAATATCACTCCAGACATTTTATACTGTAGGTACACTTTTGTATCATGTCATACATAAGTCATGCACATCATGTTTTCCTTTGCCAGCATCACAAAATATGTATTTTCAACATACATGGGTACTTCCTAAGTATATTTGATACTAATAGAAAATTATGATGAAGCTGCAAGATATTTTTCTCATTTTGTTGGCTTAAAATCAAAACACTACTTGCTATTGTATGTACCAACTTTGTGTGCACATACAGTACACTGCATGGTGAATGAGTTCATGATCATTCCAGGTACAGTAAACAGCAAATACAGTAGATTGTACGTACATTTGTACACTGTACACAATTTGATGAATTCATCACAAACATGTACAAGTACATGTACATCTACTAATATTATGTAATAATTCTCTAATTGTATGGACATAAAAATTCAATGTATGATAAATTATGATGTAACAATGAACAGATTGTAGATGACACCTAAAGCTGTACACACAGGTAGTTGTGTGTCATCAGGCAGAAACAAAGATGTAGAATATAAGCAGGCAGCATTGCATTTATAGAAAATTGTTAGACTTTGACAGAAAGGTTGTTAGTAGCCCAGGGTTGAAGCCATCACACATCCATCTACATGTACACGTACAAAGCATGACACAGTCAATGAAAGCAAACCCAGTAAGGGGGTGGTATAGTTTTGGTTGAGAAGGGCCTTCAGGTTTCCAAATTTTTGTAAAATAATGAGAAACTTCTTAAAAACATACAATTCTATGAGGAATTCAACATTTATTTGATGAAAATTGGTTTTGAAATGGCTGAGACATCAAAAACGAAGAGGTCAATAATAAAAGGTGGGACCCACCTTTTAAATGATGACCACTTTGGTTTACTTTGGTTTTTTTTTTTTTTTTTGATATCTCAGCCATTTCTGAACCAATTTTCAAAGAAACTTTTTTAACTATTTTATAAGTGGCTTCTAATTAGCTTGCAAAAAGTTCAATTCTGAATCCCCAATTTCAACCAAAACTTACCCATCCCTTTAAAATGCATACAACAGCAACATTCCTTTATTCATCAAGCAAATAAGGATTCCTAGATATAATGTGGGAGTGTTTCATTTGGACTATTTGTTCTACTCCAAACTCTGTTTATATTAAAAAAAAAAAATCAAAATAAAGCAAAGACATCATAAAGCACGGAGAGGATAAAGTACTTCTACACTACAGATATCATTAAAACTTTTTGCTCAGTAACAATGAACAAGAACTACATGTTGTACTGTACATACATGTAAATAATAAGCAATTTTTATACATACATGTAGTGGTACAAATAACTTACAAGTCATAATGGTCTCTCTTTACATATATGTAGATTTGTTCAGTGTGCTTTGTAACATGCACTGGAACCATAACTATACAGGTACTGTATTCGCCAGCGATATTAAGGTCTCACTATTTAAAAAAAAAAAATGAATAAAGCTGTAAAGTCCGGGTAAGGCCTACATTTGTACATCTAAAGCCAGCACAAGCAAATTATTGTCTTTCCATTCCAACTCAGAGAATCACCTGCCTTACCAACACTTACAATCACGTACAGTTTGTACATGGATGAATGAATGACAGCATTGGACAATGTCATAAATGGTTAAATACTTCTTTCTTTCCTTTTTATCTTGTACAATGCATCCTATTGTTTGCACATTATTCTTGTATGAGATACCACATTGCATCAAAGTGCAGTAATGTACAAGAAATTTGCCTACATGTACACAATGTACAATGTGTATGAGAAAGATACCTGTACATGTACCTTCAATGAAGTCTTCAAAACAATTGATAAGCTTCAGTATGTGTGACATGGTGAAATGGTTGAGAAAGATGTTGTTTTTTTTTCTTTTCAGTACAGTACATGTGTTTAGTAGTGTACATTCATTTTCTTTTTTGTGTACATTGATCAGCAGTGTGGGCTCAACAAATCTCTGTATACAAACACGTTACTATAAAGATAGCATAATCATAATTTTTTCATGGTTGGCAATTCGCAAATTTGTGTCATTTCGCGAAAGAGGCCATCAGTTCTAAATTGTGATAGTTTCATGCCGCAAGTGCTTCTACATACCTTTACAGCTGTACAAGTGCAATTTACCTCACTGAATTTTGATTTATAGATCATTCTCAGCTGTAACCCCAAAATTGTGCAGATCCTGAACTACTGTATACGCCATGTATTTCGCGAGTCTAAATTTTCGCGAATCAGGAATTCTCGACGATTTCGCGAGTGATTAAATTCGTGATCGTGGAGTCCTGTACTGAACTGAGAAGTAGTGTACACACGTACAACTGTACGTATGGGATTGGGCCAGGGCAAGGATATCAAAAGAAGGAAGTCTGCTCAGGCCAAGTTGTCTCTTGCACCATACCATCAAATTGTCATTACGATTGCTAATCATTTTGTTTTTCTTACGTCCCAAAGTCGGGTTGTGTCTTATACACCTTATACACCTACATGTACATGTAACTTATACCCTAACTCTAACCCTAATCTTTACTCTAGCCTTATCACTAGCCAGTATTTAGCCAGGGGGTAATTGTCCTCGGGGTCAATCTTATTTGTAAATTTCAAGAGCATTTTCATTGACCCCAAGTGTTTTTCATTTTTCTACCATAATAAAATAGCACTTGACTTACATATGTACCTCTTTAAGAAAGAAGGAGAATATCATCCTAAACAATTGTCTGCAACAAGTCGATGGAAAGTGTACGTACAGTACTTTCCATGAAAAACAAAATTATGTGGAATTCTCAATATATTTTCTTCATATTGTTGTCCAAAATGACATCATGAGTACCATGCAGTCTTCCAATATCCAGCAATGATGCCTGGCACCAAAACATTCGAAAAATTCATAACTTTTGAGTCAATACAGTACATGTAGTCTGATTTTACTCAAACTTTCACTGATGTGTTCTACTAATTGCTGCTTTCACTCAATCCACATTTAAATTTGGCTTTGGTTTCCTTTCAGGCCCAAGGGGTACCTCAGGGGTATGTAATACATGTACATGTACACCTGTGCATTCTGCATATTAAGTGCCTGCATGTGTAGATGTACAGTGTAGGCAAATACATATTGTACACTGTAGTAGTTTACCAAGTCCACCTTCATATACATTGTACATAAGGATTGAGAGAATGCAGCAATATCAATGGAACACATCAGTAAAAGTTTGAGGAAAATTGGACAATCCGTTCAAAAGTTCTGAATTTTTGAAGTTTCAATGTTGCTATCTGTGGATGAGAAGACTACTGCAGCTTGTGATGTCATGTGCATAGAACCGATATATATTAAGGAAAGTATAATGAAAATTCAACATACAAATGTATTTTCACTTTTTTGCATAATAATACATACAGAGCACTTGGAGCTAGTGGAGGCAATGTGCACTCTTTTCTAAACCTGAAATTTTGTGGAATTCTCTTTATATCTGCCTTAAATATCGTTCTACGCATGTGACATAATACACTCTCGTACAACTATAGTCTTCTCATCCAGCTTTGACTGTGCAGAAACCTTAAAAATTCATAAGTTTGGAATGAATTGTCAAATTTTCCTTAAAAACTTTCACTGATGTGTTCCACTTGCACTATACAGAGCTGCGTTCATTCAATCCTTATTATACAAATGAAAGTGAACTTGTCCTTTAAATGGGGAAACTCAAAATTTGTACACATGGTACAGTACATTATATCCCTGATTGTTGTTATTTCATCCATACTCTACATGAAGTCAAATTTTTTACTAACTAAACTGAATGTAAATATCATCAAAATATAGAAAAAATTATGTTTTCAGAAACAAATTTATATGCATATAAATATGCAGGTAACCAGGCATATGGAATATGCCTGGTTACCTTGAGCAAACTACATGTATCATACATAACATGTACAGTGTACTCCCAGATAAAACCTCTTACAAATACAAATGTATGAGTGTGTGTGTGTGTGTTGCCAAAATGGAAAAGGTCATCCGATAATCTACAATAGAACCTAAATAATCTCAAATACATGTGTACTATTTACATTGTAAGTCATAATTTCTTGTGAAGTATAAGATGAAAGGGATGGTACAGTTTCAGTTGAGATAAGGCTTCAGGTTTCTAACATTTTTTGATGATATTTTGAGATTTAATGAGAAATATCCTATGAAATACAAAAGAGCATATAATTCTAAGAGGAATTAAAAGTTTAATTGGTGAAAATTGGTTTTGAAATGGCTGATATATCCAAAACAAAGCAACCCTAATGAAAGGAGGGACCCAACTTTCATTAGGATTGCTTTATTTTACTTTGTTTTTGTATATCGCAGCCATTTCAAAATCACCTTTCGAGTAAACATTGAATTCCTCTCAGAATTGTTTGTTCTTTATCATTTCATAAACTGGTTTTTAAGTACATGCATGTACCTTGCCAGAGGTGAAAAGCTGAATCCTCATCTCAAGCAATACTATCTAGTACCCTATGTACAAATGTACATTGTACCATCCCCTGAATACCTTGCAACTGCTGGACAATTGAACCGTGTAACCAAGATCATCTGAATAAAGCAGTTTGTGGTTCTGATTACATTTAAGTGGCAAAAATAATGGGTAAAAAGTTTGCTACACTGAATTTTGTTTGCACATGATAAAGTGGTGCTCCCACTAAAGGGATGTGTACCTAATTACATAATGTACTTGGTGATCTGCTCTCAACTATATATTTTATGAACCTACAGTATACTGTAAAACGAGGAATATTCACATGCTTTTTAATTGGGGATTTTCGCGAGCGCCAAGACTCACGAATTAAAATGCACGCGAAAGTTCTTGTCTACACTATATACATTGAATGCCAGTGGCAGTTCGTGAAAATTTCATGCCGCAAAAAAGGCCTTCGGCTCTAATTCGCGAAAAATTCATGCCGCGAATATATCATGTTTCACAGTATCTCATCATACTGGTATACCACATTTCAGATCCAATAAAATTCCCACGTGCATGGTCAGCCACAGAGTACAAATCTAAACTGTATTAAAACTTTTAACAGCATGCCACCATAAATTCCATGTCAATGCTGTTATGGAGGAGTAAGATGCTGCAAGCATTACTTTCACATGCTTTATTTTACAAAAAAAAAAGAAAGTATTTAAGAAAAAAAATCACATGCTCTATATGATACTGTATCACCAAGTGCTTTTTAAATTTTCTAGCTAAACAGCTGATTCAGATTGCATAAACTTTCTTATCCAATTTTTTTATTTTTTTTTTTCTATGTGAGCAGTGGACATTAGCAAATGTTTGCCACACAGCAAGTACTACTCTTGCAGTGTATGAATGCTTCTGGCAACTTCTCTTGTGGTATTTCTACCAACCTGGCTCCATCAGAATTTCTCCCAAGTACAAAAACTGCCACTATGAGATCATGCCAAAACTCTTTGGACATTGGCTTGGTCTATACTGTACCATGCGATTGTTTAACTGCATTACTAAATTCCTTACCTGACTATAATCAATACACATTTTTTTTCCCCTGGTTGTTTACATCAGCTTAAAGGCACTTACTGTTTACTACTGGAAGCAGTGATTTTTATAAAAAATGTTTGAGTTATCATTTTTGATGCATACATATTGTACAGTGTACATGAAGGTCAGTTGTATAACAGAACACTCTACCATTAAAAAAAAAAAATAAGAATAAATTACAAGGACATACAGGGTATCACTATTTTTCTCAATAAGCCATAACTGTCTACAGATGGTCTATGCTAGAAAGGATTGTTCACATTTTGCATATTTACACTGTAACAATACTTATCATTGCTTATACTGATTAATATATTTACATTGGTTGTTTCTATCGTTAACTCACATTTAAGAACAATTTTGAAGCACCAAATTTGGTTTTTGTTTCATCCGCAAATGATAAATAGTGCCTTAAAGGCAATGCTGCACACTGGCACTGGTCTGACGGTCCGTGACCAGTAAAAATCACTGTCGGACTAGTAACCCTGGGGCTCTCCTTCACACATTTTTTTATACTGTGGGAGGGCCCTGTGTCAACAGAGTGGTGTTTCTGTACAATGAAAAAAAGAAACACAAATTTAAGCACCTCTAAAAGTGTCCTATTTTAACAGTAAAAGGCTTACTTTTAAACTATACATACATTCCGTATCTATTCATACTCCATACCCTCCGTTCATTCCTTCGTTTTTCGAAACAACCTTTGTGTGGCACACTGTGCATCGGCGATATGAATACAATAGCAGTTGTATGCATGAAAGCTGCAATGCTTTTAGCCTTTGGACAAGGCCTTTTGCTGTGTAGTGGCGAGCAAAGGGTTTGAGTGAAACGCGCCCAGCAGAGAGCAATTGGATGCCACACGATGTAGCACAGCGAAAAAGCCTGGTCAAAAGGCTACAATGCTACCGGCTAGAGCATGTGCACTAGTTTCAAATCCATCATACAGAGCAGTTGTCATTCTTACAGATTTCTCTCGACCAAATCATTTAAAGTCATCAATATGGACAGAAATGGACTATTGGAGCAGGCTGTATTAGAGGAACCAAATGATTAACATATCATGTGTTCAATAATTGGACTACATGTGTACATGTATTCAAATTGAAGAAATTTTTAGTATTTAAGTTGGAATGTAGCAGAGATACTACCCCGTTCAAGACCCAAAGTCCTATCATCCGCAGCTTGAACACTAAAGCGTTAGGGCTGATCGCATTCATCGGACCAGTAATTTTTTCAGGCATGGATCAGTAAAAAATAGAATAACTGGGTATCTACTGGTCCAATGGACAGGTTGGACCAGTAGAAGAAATTGGTGTGCAGCCCTGCTTTAAATAGTCATACTGTTTTGCAACTTTTTGTTTTTCTAAGCTGGAAGTTCAGCTTACATACATGTATACACGTGAATGTATTTTTTTTTTTTTTTTTTGGAAATCTCAGGACATTCAAACACTTTAGACATTGTTGTTAAATTTTCTTTGGAAAAAAACTCGTTTTGGTAATTTTTGAAAAATTTGTGGCCTTTCATCCATTCAATACAAAAGGTCTACTAGAATTCACTTTTTTTTTCACACCTCAAAATGTAAAGCTGAAAATTTACACAGAATTTTCAAATAAAAGAAAAATAATAATACATGAAAGGAATACAAAGACTTAAAAAGTCAGCAAGCATTGAACATCAAAAATGTATTTGCCAACATGCATTTAAAAACTCACTTGTCCTTTGCTAGTAAATCTCCAATAAAAAGAGTGTCCCCATAAATTGCAGTTGCAATACTAACATTATGCTCTCAAACATTTTCATTGACTAAAGTTCATGCTGTGTGTGGAGTGCAACACAAATTCACAAACATCAGATTTTTGTCATTATTTTTGTACATAAAAAAGTATCAGCAGAGTCAAGTGAATAATGATGGCAGCAATTTCAACTGATTAACAAAGAAAACATGTTGCATTTATACACACACATACCCTGTACATTGTATCTTCCATACTATGTACAACAATTAACAAGCATCAGTCAGAAGATTTTCATCAGTCTACTGTTATTTAGACAAGGGAGCAATATTCATAATGAAGTCAAGGCATCTGTTCATGATTATGACGTTGGACTTGCAATGGGAATGATCCATGACTCAGGAGGAGCAGGGTGTTCAATTCTTTTATCAGTCAGGTGAAGGAAAATATATTTACATTGTCCCTCACTTACAGTACATTGAACAATATGTTGTTACAGCTCTAAATTGTCAGTTGCATACAAGTGTTACATTTGCTTGGGAGTCCTTCAATTCTTTGTCAACTGCACATGCAACCTTTGACATTGCATTGCATTGATTGTGTTCCCAAATCTAAATCATTTTAATTTAGGTTTCTACCGATGCCTTTTATGTTTCTGTCATTCATTCCTCGCAAACTAACAGCATAAAATCCCACTTGATACAAATGTTCATACGGTGATCTCTTCTGCTTCACTTACATTACTATTACAGTCTTTATGCTTCACTTCAGTTCTATCTACCAACACTAACACTAACAGCATTACAGCAATGCACGTATTCTCACTTTCAAACATCACACCCACACACACGCTCTCTCGAAGTCACGTTACAAACACAGAATGTTTGCATGGGATCGCACCACACAGAAAACACCGCCAACATCACGTAGATATCAAAATTGTTTTCAGCATTATTTGAGAATCAGAAAATTGCGTGCTAACTGAAAACATGCGATGGAAATACGGTAGTCAAGATGAATATTAGTGAAGCAAAGCTCAAGCTTCAAGGGCAGCAGCACGCTCAGCTCTCAACCTCCTCAGCCAACGGACGTGTAATTTGTTAATTAAACGATGGAATTTACCTGCATGTACATGCATATTTTGCGTTTCAAATGCAAGTTAGCAACCAATAAAAGGAAAAATAATATAGAACTCACAATGTACGACGTCTCGCAGGAACAATTCTACCGGGATAATGAGCCCGTTTGAAGAAACAAAGGGTTCGAATATTTTCATCACGATTACTTGTCTACTGATGCCGCCATATTGAATGCCTCTTCACCCTTTGTGACCTCCAAAACAGGGAGATTTAAATGAAAAAATGTAGATCCCCTCAATCAGTCGTAAATATCTCTCTAACCTCACAGAGACGGAACATGAATACATAATGTAAATCTTTCTTAGATTAAGACATTCTCTAGGTTTTATCACCTGGAAAACACATTTGATGACATACAGATTTTAGTTACATTACGCGGATGAATCTCATGTTCTGAATGAACCGACCTTTTTTATTATGCTAAAAAATACTACACACACTCGCGATAGCATGCATGCATTGGCAGTGTCAGTGTGCAGGTACCCGTCCGTGGCCGTGTGTGTGTGAGAGAGAGGGAAGGACCGCCGCTGAATGGCACCAACCTCGCGCAGTTTCTCGTCACAAAAACGATCATTTTTTTCTAATATTTACGATAATATCGTGAGTTTGGTTTATTGATCTCAAGATGTACCAAATATCATCGGCAAACCATATTTGATAGCAGGGACGGACATGATGTTCGCAGATGAGTGGGGTTCGGAGGAGTTTTTTTCGTTCGTATTGGTGCGCTGGCGAAATGGATTTTATTACGCAGCCACAGCAAAATGTACACAGCAATAAAGATGGCCTGGACTCCGTCATTGTGCCCCACCCCCGCTTTGAAAACATCCAGTATGATCGTACACATGGCACCACGATAGAATGGCCTGCTCAATTCATGTAACACTATGCGAGTTAATTTCTTTCTCCTTACCTTCTTGGGTATCTTTCTTCCATGTATACGCAGATGAAAATATTTGTGGTTTTGTTTTGTTGTGTTTTTATGCTGTACATATGCTATACCACTCAGGCAGGCCTATGTACAAAAAAAAAAAAAAAAAAAAAAACAGATAATGAGGTCTCCACGCGGTCTGTTGCTTTTATTTTTTGTTTTCTCCGCTGGTCTGCACATAACTAGTTCAAGTTCAAGTTCAAGTTCATTCAAAGTTTCCACAATACAACTATGTATACGAAACTGTTTTATATTCTGGCTCAAACGGTAGGCCCTGCTCATTTCTACTGCAAAAGTAATGCGTAAATCGTCGCTGCATATACTCACTCTGGCAGTGATGCAAATTCTCAGTCGGGAGGAAATCGGAAAAGGTTTTTCGTTTCTTTTAATAGAAAGTTTTATATAATTTTCGGCGAAACTAGCTATACAAATTAATACTATGAACAGAGTTGCTGGATAAAAATTGAAGGACATATTATTATAAATAATACACAGCGCCTTCGCTAGTTTTCTCCAGTAATAGGCCTAGTGACGGCTGCTGTCAATAACAATTATGTAGCTTATTTGCAAGCAATTATTCATCCTTTCATTCATTCATTTTATTTCCACACGGGCACTTGCTTCAGCCACAGGCTGTTCTTCAACAAGTCCACGGTTAACTGCATGGGTTAACACACGAACACAATAGGCCTATATGCATGATATACGCCGATCAAAATGAAGGCCTATGGAAACACAAAACAACATCAAAAACACACCAACAATTGAGTTTACAGGCTACAAAACACGGTTACAGCTCGTTATTTCGAAGGTTCGTTATTCCAAAGGTTCGTTAATCCGAAAATGAAATAAGATTCGCTATTCCGAAGGTTCATTAATCTGAAAATGATAAGGTTCGCTAATCCGATAAGGAAATAAGGTTTGTTATTTCGAAGGTTCGTTAAACCGAAAATGTAATAGGGTTCGTAATTCCGAAGATTCGTTAACACGAAACTGAAATAAGGCTCGTTATTCCGAAGGTTCGTTGATCCGAAAATAAAATAAGGTTCGTCATTCCGAAGGTCCGTTAATCCGAAAATGAAGAATAAGGCTAGTTATTCCGAAGGTTCGTTGATCCGAAAACAAAATAAGGTTCGTTATTCCGAAGGTTTGTTACTCCGAAAATGAAATAAGGTTCGTTAATCCAAAAATAAAATAAGGCTCGTTAATTCCGAAAATAAAGTAAAATTCTTGTAGTGACAATTCAAAATATGGTGATGTAATTAATGTACTGTCTTATGCGTTCGTTCATACGTGTGAGCATAATGTGTGAGTACATGTATTGAGGTCAAGTACATAAAACCTTTGAAGTAGCCCATCTTATTCGCTCTCACCCCCATTATCTTCGCCTATTGAATAGCCTCACGTTTGTCGGTATAGTCTAAAATTCATCATTATCATCATATAACCGATTCAGGAGAGGCATGTTCACTTTGAAAAGGAGATGCCAGCATACTCATACTCTCTTTGGACTCATAAACACATACGCACACACACACACACACACACACACACACACACACACACACACACACACACCACACATGTACGTAAACAGGCACACACAAACACATGCGATTCCATACAAACTTTTATCAGCGACGTAGAATGCCGTCGTAATTTGTAATTTCATTTGTGCATAATAATATAATGATGAAAGTAAAGGTATTTTCTCCTTCGGAGGATGAACTCGCCCCTCCCACTCCTTCTTCACTTCTTCATAATTGTCAGGGTAATACATTCATTATTTGAAATGATTACCATAAATATTTTGCCACTCCAACATGTCTCAAGCAGGAAAAAAAAACCCACACACACATACAGTCATGCGTGGACTTAAGAATAAAGGCTATTAAACAAATAAACATTCATATACTCAACAAGCAGATTGCAATGGATTGTAACATCTACTTCACTGTGAAGAGTGGAATGTAATCGAACTTGTCCTACCGATCAGTCACTATAGGTAAGAAATAATTTTGCATGAATTCAATGAGACGTTAAATGCAGTTTTCCACTTTTTTTGTGTGACATGGTAACACATGAAATCCATGTCGTTATGGTAACTGACAAAATGTAAGCCAGTGCTATGTATTATTTCCAGCTCTCGTTTTTAGCACTCCATTATGATAGCCTTTGCCATAATACGCTCGCATTGGATTCTGAAAAATTATAGTCATGCTTGCATTCGGTTCAAGCCCATGACATTGCAATCTACGCTCTTGTGTTATTACAGCCATCAGAAACAGTGAATCTCTTGTAAAGAGTGGAATTTAATGTGATAGGCCCACATTGTATTTCAGCTTGTTCCCTGTCATTTATTGCTACAGCTAATGCATTTCTTTCATTTTCTAATCTCTTTTAATTTCTATTCCCTTGACTTGATTAGCTCTACGCCTTTTCCATGTGCATTTAGTTATTTATTTTCTAAGAAGAAATGCATGTATATAAAAAAAAAAAAGCCTACATGTATGTATAAAACTTCATTGTGTACGAAAAGAAACTGCAACTTTTCTGTGTAAAACCCGATTTGGGACACATAGTTAGGTGCACTGTTTGGATATTCAAGTTAGGGTATACCCATTGTTAGAAGTGAAAAAACGAGTTGTGAGTTTGCATGCATATCACTTTCTTTGAACTTAAGATTTTTTTTTTTTTTTTTTTGGGGGGGGGGGGGGAGCCGCGGTCACCATCTTAAAAAGGGAAGGCATTCAAAATCAAAGGGTATAGTATTGGCTGAGATGGGGCTTCAGCACTGCAAAAATTCCGGTGTTAAATATGAAACATCGAGCTGGTGTTACATTTTCGGTGCTCATTTATGGTGTTAGATTAACACCTCCAGGTGTCATTTCAAAAAATAAAATTGTTTTTTGAATAGTTTCTTAGTTACTGCACTTCTTGTTGATTTTGAACTTCAACAAGACAATCAAGAATTTTCCGATAAAGTACTTGATTTTTGAAAAATTGTACACCATATAGTAACACCAGTTGGTGTGGTCTCCTATTGAAGCTAGACGGGTGTTATCCCATTGACATTAACACCAGCAATATCAAATCAGCACCATGCGGTGTCATTATTGAATTAACACCAGCGCAGTGTAAAAAATATCACCAGATACAGTGTCAAATTAACACCACGAAATGCCAGGTGAACATTTTTCAACACCATCACAATACATTTTCTACACCTGTGGGTGTGGTCCTCTGTTGACACTTGATCGGTGTTAGATTTAACACCCATGGTGTTAAATTTAACACCGCTGTTTTTACAGTGAAGTTTCTAACTTTTTTGTGAGATAATGAGAAACTTAGAGCACCGTAGCGTAATTCTACGAGGAATTCAACTTGAGTTCATTCGATTAAAATTGGTTTTGAAATGGCTAAGATATCCAAAACAAGGTAAAACAAAGCGATCTCAATAAAAGGTGGGTCCCACCCTTTATCAAGATTGCCTTATTTTTGGATATCTCAGCCATTTCAAAACCAATTTTCATCAAATAAACTTTGAATTCCTCCTACATTATGCTCTTCCATATTTCATAAGAGGTTTCTCATCACACACACACACACACACACATCATCATCATCATCATCATCATCATCATCATCACCACCATCATCATCATCAAAAACATGTTGGAAACCTGAAGCCCTATCTCAACCAAAACTGTACCACGTTTCTTTCTATTCCCCTTCCCCCTTCCCCTGCCAGTTCTTCCTGGCTCTGCCGCAGTGTATATCAAGGCAATTACCCCTCCCCCCCCCCCCCCCGCTAAATACTGGTTAGTGATACAGATTAGGGTGAGGATTAAGTTTAGGGTTAGAGTTTGGGTTAGGGTTAGGATTTGGTTCAGAATTAGGATTAGGGTTAGGGAAGTGGGAAGGGTCCGGGGTAGGGTTAGGTTAGGGTTAGGGTTAGCGCGGTTAGGGTGGCTTGTGCCAAAAGGGTGGGTTGGGTGGTGGCACGTCGCGTTAATGGGAACACCATCCTTCGTCCAAAGCCCCCCCCCCCCCCGGTTTTGCAGAAAGCGTGCGTTGGGAGCGTTGGGTCGCGTCGCGTTGACTGGAACCCCACCCTTCGTCCAAAGCCTCCCCCCCCCCCCCCCCCACTCCCCGGTTTTGCCGAAAGGGTGCGTTGGTACTTTTTCTCATGTAATATCAAAAGACGAGTTTTGAATTTATATTTAACCTTCAAACAACCATTTCAAAGAGGCTATCGTCCGGATCGGTTTACACTCTATTACCACTTGGTCTACAGCCAGTTGGTCTAATCGACTGTTTAATATCAGTTGGTCTAATAACCATTTGGTCTGGTCATCATTTCGTCCAATTACTGTTTGGTCTAATTGTTATTTGGTTTAATTACTATTTGGTCTACAGTCAATTCGTCTAATAATAACCATTAGTCTATTTTTGGTCTAACACCAATTTATGTCATCAAATACCGATTTGGTCTATCATGAGTTGGTCTAATTCCATTTTGTCTAATCATCAAATGGTCTAAAATAAAACCAAATTTGTCCAATATAAATTTGGTGTACACATCATTAATTTTGGTCCATTGCCCAGTGGGTCTAGCCTTAGTCTGTCTATCATCATTTTAGTCTACACCCATTTAGTCTAATAACCATTGATCTTATTGTCATTTGGTCTAATAGCCAGCCTCCTGGTCTAATCAGGTACCATTTGGTATCGTTTCGTCTATATGTTATGTTATATTCTATATGTTATTATTATTATTACTTATTCTTTTTTTTTGGGGGGGGGGGCTTTTTCTACGACTACGGACTACCCTCTGACCCTTCATTGAGGGAGAAAAAAAAATATGTTCATATACGCATGAAGTAAGATTAGGGTAAAGTTTAGGGTCCCTCGCCCCTCCCCCATGGTGCCAGGCCAGCACCCCCAGCAGCTGGACTATAGATAAGCCACTGATTATCCACATGATCCATGCCCTGTAATGTAAAACAGAAACGGATATTAGACCAAATGGATATTCTGAACATTGGACGAACTAAATATTAGATCCGGACGATAGCCTCTTTGAAATGGTTGTTTGAAGGTTAAATATAAATTCAAAACTCGTCTTTTGATATTACATGAGAAAAAGTACCAACGCACCCTTTCGGCAAAACCGGGGGGTGGCTTTGGACGAAGGGTGGGGTTCCAGTCAACGCGACGCGACCCAACGCTCCCAACGCACCCTTTCGGCAAAACCGGGGGGGGGGGGGGCTTTGGACGAAGGGTGGTGTTCCCATTCACACGACGCGCCACCACCCATAACCCACCCTTTCGGCACAAGCCGGTTAGGGTTAGGGTTGGGGTTAGTAAACGATAATTATTGCGATTCCCACTATCAATGTTACTTTTTAGTCTTGTCCAATAGTATTAATCATTCTCTGTATTAGTCTTATTGTCGTTACTGTTATTATCATTAAAAATGTGAGGGTGTCTGAAGGTAGGCTATAGAAAAATCACACAGTCCCCAACGCTCTATAAATCCAATCGCTCAGGTAAATATTGTTCAGACTGAATTAAAATCAAGATTCTTGATCTACGCCACTTTTTCATGCAACACGACGTGCTTTACCTGAAAATATACACGTGTATCATCCTCCCCATCAGCTGAGGAATATCGAATTTTCATTGCGTAATGTCCAAGCAGTTTTTTTATTACAACGTATTTTGTCATTACAGTGAGTTAATTCCATGTTCGGATTAACGAACCTTCGGAATAACGGACCCTATTTCATTTTCGGATCAACGAACCTTCGGAATAACGAACCATATTTCATTTTCGGATTAACGGGCCTTCGGAATAGCGAACCCAATTTCATTTTCGGACCAACGAACCTTCGGAATAACGAACCCTCGGAATAACGCCACAAAATGTTCGGATTAACGAAACCTTTTTCATTTCGGATTAACGAACCTGTAGGTATAGGGAATTTGTGTGTTTCGGATCAACGAACCTTCAGAATAACCATGGACCTACTAGGTCCATGGAATAACGAACCTTCGGAATAACGAACAGCACCCCAAATCACAATCCCCATAGGACCCTACCCATCCCAAGCCCCCCCCCCCCCGTTCCCACTCACACACGAACTTAAAACTTCCTTGCTAAATCATTCGTGTTTTAACTTTCTCACAAAAAAAAAAAACCTGCAAACCCATGTAGGTTTTACAAAGCATATTGATTATAAAGCTTAATGTAAGCCTATCTACGACGAAAAACAGTCTCATTAAATAAAAATTATATATTCAACTTAAATCTGGTGAAGGACATTGCTTTCAGATTCCTAGGCAAATCGGTTTCATTCTTCGATTCCAAATGGAAAACTCCGTTTTTTGATTGGTACACGGCTTAAGGTATAACTCAAAACGTTTATACACATTTCTTTAACCATTATTAAGATTCCCTAATTACAAAATATCTTTAAAATTCTCCCAGTATCATAATCATAATGCAATCTTATAGCCCCTACTGAGTGATCGTATAATAAGATCATCAATTTTCCAAATATCAAACAAATTATATGACTCGAAAACTCCGTTCTTTCTTCAACACATACAATATATTGCTTTTTCTTTCAGTACAATTTGTTTTCCGAAAATGTGAAATTTCAAAATGACATATCTTCCTAATTTCTTATCCGATTTTTGTCATTTTGGTATCGTTCTGTAGGAAATATAATATAGTTCCCTTTCTTCTGAAGTGTTTTGGGGTGGACTTCCTCTCTATTAAGCCCTCGTGCAAGTCTCATATCGAGGCCGAAAACCTCTATAGGTGAAGCAGAACTGCGCATCTTAACTGTTAGATGGATATCTTATACTTTGCCATGATTTAAAACTGACTTAAAACTACTTAGTGTGAGCATAGGTTACTCCAAAAAAATGTAGAGGCCTTAGGTTATACTTTCCACTCAGGGGTGCAGCCCCAAAGAAAATAGGGGTACACGTCACGAGTTCGACACCCGCAGCGAGTCATACATCTCACGAGTAATACAGCCCACGAGTCATACAGTCCGTGAGCTCGACACTTACAGGCAGATACGGCCCATGAGTCCGACACTAGGCAAACAAGGACCATGACAAGTTCGACACTAAGCATAAAAGACCCACGGAGTTTGACACCTGAAGCCCCGTGATAGTGCCGAACTCCTGAATGGGCCTTTTTTTTTTTTTGCTCAGTGCCAATTTATGGGCTTTGTTTGCCCAGTGTCGGACTCGTGGGCCTTGTTTGCCTACTGTCGAACTCATGGGCCTTATTTGCCTATTGTCGAGCCCATGGGCTGCATGACTCATGGGTGACGGTCTCCTGGGATGACTTCGCAAATGCTAGTACATACCTTCGAAGCACCGAGGCATATTATATAGGCATACCGGTTATATAGTTTTAAACAGAAACTTGAAATTAGGCAGAGTATATTTCTTTTTTAACTAAGATAAAAAAGATATACGCCAGTAAACAAAAGAAGGGGGAAAAGATGCAAGAAGTCGTGTGAGAAAAGGAAAAAGAAGAAAAGAAAACAGATGAGGAACAAAGACAAAAACAAGAGGAAGAAAAATGATGGAGAAGAAAAGAAGAAATGAAGAAGAGCAGGAAGAATAATAAAGTTAAATGATGATGGAGGAGAAAAGAAAAATAAGAATTAAGGAGGGAACGAAGAAGCCGAAGACGAAGAAGTATCCCTTTATTGTTTTATTCGTCATTGCGTGTTACTCCGGTGTTACTTTGAGTTTCTTGAATTGTAACTGTTTTATTAGTGAACGTAGAAACGTGTACTATATAGGAAATTCAAATGTGCGCTCTTAAATTCACCCAAAGTAACGACTTATTATGAAGATCGACACAAAACTCGGACGCGCATGGACACATTTACACACACATAGACATACATGTACACAGACACCAATTACATGCGTCACGTACATCAAATACAAACATGCACAAACACACGCAGAACAGACACACATACATGCGTCATGTACACACAAACATGCACAAACACACACAGACAATAACGTCCACAAACCAAGGAGGTATATCACACGAGTGGGCGATACCTCCTTGCACCAACATACACCAACACACATACAGGCAGGGTATATTATAAGACACATTTTTTTTTTTCACTTTGCCCCAAATTAAATCAGCTTTGAAAATATGTAACTTTTTAGTTATTTACTGTGTCGTGAAAAACAAATTCTGCTCGAACTGCCATTCCACTGTGAAGTACAAGTCTGACAGGTGTATATGCGGTGGACACTATTACACGCCCCTTCAGGGAAAATTATCTTTATATATATGTTTATATGCTGATACCAGTCAATTTATATACAGTCAATTAGGACACTAAACCCTGCTAGTTTCCATATCAATTTAATCGTCAAAAAATTTCTATTCTCTAAATTTGAAAACATAAAACCTTGCTATTTGTATTTTTATTTTATAAGTTTTTTATATTTTGACTAAAATTCCAAAATTCCCTCAGTTTCATTTAACTCTATACAATAGTATTAAAGTCTATCTAACAATAATAGCTTGACCATGGAGGGGAATACATTGTGAAGCATGATAAGGATACGCCGAAGGTATAGATACTTTAATATCATACCAATGATTATGAGTTACAACAATCCTCGACAGCTTAAGGAGGGATAATGATTGATTGAGTACTTTATTGTCCACACTGGGAATTCTTTGTAAATTGGATATCACAACAGAATAAACATCAAATACTATCCACCATAACAACATAATACATTAACCCGACATTTACAACTACACAAAAACCATCACCATAATATATCACTTTCATACAACATATTGTATATAATGAATATCCTTTCCTGCATCATCAGTATACACCAAACAGCATCTCACCTACATCCCAATATTCTTTTATTACTATATTTTCCAATGAATAAAATTTATTAACCTCATGGCTTTTAACCTTATCTATCTTAACCAAACACCAAAACTTATCCGGCATCTTTTAGTGAAACACCATATTTTAATGTAATTTCATATCAATATTCATCCCCGTGAAAAATCATTTGATATACCAAACAACACTGTAAATCTAATATTTATCATCAACTTTCTCCCCCCCCCAAAAAAAAAAAAAATACTAATGTTCATATGTCAATACAAATTCAGATTACTAAAGAATATAATGTGAATACAATATAAATACAACAAAAATAATCATAAAAAACTTATCTAATTACTCTGACATTGTATAAATGGAATCCGGGACAAAGAACTTCTAAAACGAGCACGCTTTGTGCGAAGAGGACATAGTCCGATACCTGATGTTCAGACAATAGTAACAGTATAAAGGGTGTGTGGGATCAGTCATTACGCGTTTTATTGAAAATTGAGCATTTTGCATTACCAATCTTATAGAGTACATGCAGCTTTATTTATTATCTTATACAATGTTATCACGTTTATAAGTCCCATCGACCCAATCCCACCGGATTCAGCCAAAGTTGCAAAAAATATAGTAGGCCTCATAGCCCCCCCCCCCCCCCCGTAATCCTATGTGTGAAAAAGAGTAAGTTTATCTCCAAGCATGCACATATCAATTCAATTGTATTTTTTTTCCATTTTTTGAGAAAAACATATATAGACATCACTTTCTTTGGTAACAGTAAATAAGGTGAGTATATAAAACTATGTTAGATGAAAAGAGTCTGTGTACAATATTATTGTAGAAACTTTTACGATAATTACATAACATTGTCATGAAAACTGAAGTGATGAGAGGGAAGTAAGCAATACGCAAAATTCGAAAAATGGAGGGACCAGGAAGGTGGCTCCCTGAAGGTACCCACTTAAAAGACAAAACTTGTAGGATGTGAGCCCCTTCATGACAGTTAGGATTATTCAATAAATGTAGTTTAGCAGTCAGAAACGGTCAGAAACAAAATGGACTATCCGTTACTAATTCGCACAATTTTTAGTTACTTATTCTATGTGCCGCCCTCTCTAGGTCGAAACTGTACAATATTATTACATGTACATCATGTTTATGATAATTATGACGATATGACAAGAATTTACGCAAAGATCTTTGCTTTTCTGAGCACACATTCACCAGACTATTGTCTTGTTCTGAAATATCATCATGAGGAGCAAGGTCAAGACAAGTACTCTTAAAAAACATGAACGTGACCCACTTACCTTGTGTTTGCGTTCTACCCTGTTTTGTTTCTATATCACCCAAGACATTTACCAAGTGTTCCAGTTGTGGGGTGCAGCCAGCCCCCCTCCCCCCATTTCTCTCTCTCTCTCTCTCTCTCTCTCTCTCTCTCTCTCTCTCTCTGGGGGGGGGGGGGAACCTGCAGAGAACAGGGAAAAGGCAGAAGAAAGCCTATAGGAAAAAACCACACACACACACACAAGAAAACCTATATGATCTTTGAGGGGGGGGGGGGGGAGCATTACCCCTATCAGACCAAACCACCACAAGCATTCCCCCGCCCACCTGACACGCACACACACACACACACACACACACACACACACACACACACACACACACACACACACGCACACGCACACAACATACATTCTGTAGCCCCTATCACATTAAACATTATGTGAAACAGGCAAGGAGTGTATAATGAGGGACGGAAATGATAGGATCCTGTCTTGACCACCTGTTATCCCGAGCACAGCAGAAGTGGGATCATGACTTTTTCAAAGAACAAGCCAGTGCCCTAACCAGACCCGTAACTAGGTGGGGGGGGGGGGGGAGGTTCCGCGGACCCCCCCCCCCCCCCCCCATTTGCCAGAAGTCCCTCCCCCCCCCAAAAAAAAAAAAAAAAAAAAAAAAGAAAGAAGAAAGCCAATAAGAAAGCCAAGAAATAAAAAGAGAAACATGAGTCGCGGAACCCCCCCCCCCCCTTTAAAAAAAAATGAAAGGGGGCTTTTAGTGGCAACAGAAAATTGGGTTGAAGCCTTTTTTTAGATCTTTTTTATATTCATATCTTTCCTTTGATCATCGAGCAAGTTCCAAGACGTTTCCTCGTCAATCCCAACGGACAACAAAAAGATTGCATGATAATTCCCACAGATTGCCAAAGTTTGCCGTTGATTATCAATAGACATTGCACAATAAGGATGTATGACTTATGACACACAGGGAGTATGGGAGTAATTTTGTTTGCGTTATGGAAGTGCATTTATAATTTCACAAACGATACGATGGACAACAGAGTGTACATCGTGTGTACATCGTAATGCCAATTGTCAGGATGGATTGTAGGAGAGTGGAAACTTGTGCACTATCCCCATAATACGAGTTTGCCGTTGATTATCAATAGACATTGCACAATAAGGATGTATGACTTATGACACACAGGGAGTATGGCAGTAATTTTGTTTGCGTTATGGAAGTGCATTTATAATTTCACAAACGATACGATGGACAACAGAGTGTACATCGTGTGTACATCGTAATGCCAATTGTCAGGATGGATTGTAGGAGAGTGGAAACTTGTGCACTACCCATAATACGAGTTTTGCCAAAGTGTAACGCAAGTGTGGAAAGCAGGTTTGGCCAGAGTGTCAGAGCAGGGAGGTGAGACCCCTCCCCCCCCCCCCGCCCCCCACCCCGTCAGAGATAAGGGAGGATCTGGAGTACAGTGGTAGGCACTATAAATTATGCTAAAAGAGCGATAGAGAGCAGCTGATCAGTAAGTTTCATCACTCTATATTCTTCCACTAATTCAAAGGTGAAATATAGTAGTAAGTACTGCCCCACAATGTGAATAGTAAGACATATGTATTTTGTTTTTGTTCTCAAGAGTTTGTTGCAATTGCATACAATGTAAAAGGCAATTGATCGGGTAGAAAGTTGGTTATGTGACTGCTTGACAAGTAGTTGGTGGATTGATATTGCATCCCTCATGAGGTGAAGTGGCCAGACAAACTGGCCCTTTGGGAAAGTCTTAGCCTTTTGTCAAGGCCCTCTCGCTGTATGGTGAAGAGAGCCTCGCGCTGGCGCGCTCGGCTGGGCTCGCTTCGCTCGCCCATTACAGCGAGAGGGCCTTGACAAAAGGCTAGGAAAGTCTTGACCACCACTCCTGAGATGTGCTCGTGGTTTTTGAATGCGTTCGATTACTGGATGCGCTATTGCTGGAATGAGTCATCCAAAGAGCTGGTCTTGTGAGGTACAAGTACGTTTGATGATTTTATGTACATGTACATGTACTAGTATTAGTAAGTTAGGATGTACTTTTGTACAAGATACTATGTGACTTAAGGTAGATAAACAAAGAGAATATGACTCTTGATGACCGTCACAAATTTGACCTTGTTTTGTAACACTTGGTGGTATGGCATGAGTCGCATCATGTGTCCAGTCTCTTCCCACCTCCCTGATATAGCCAATATGGGATATGCCGTGTGTCAAGGTGCTGCACATGAAGAGTGTACATGCATCACCGGGGATGAATCTCACCTCCCTGGCATCACGGATTTACACTAGTTTTGTAGCTGGTTAACGAAGAGTAACCGGCTATTCACTTGTGTTTAGTAATGTTATGTTGTATACAATGCACTTTGCCTGTTTACTTTTGTTATGAGTGAGGTACACTGTATGAAATGGTTTGGAATGGGCAAGGAAGAGTGAGGTACGAACTTCCTCGGCGGGCAGTGGAGCGTACGATGTTTTTATTTTTGAAGTACACTGAGACTGAGTAAGGTACTTTACCATGCACGTGCTAAGTTTGGGTTAGTCTGTTCTTTCAGACTCAGTTGCAGGTACTGGTGAACAAAGTACTGCAAGATTAACCCTATAAAGCCCAAGGGGGGGGGGGGGGGCACATTGTGCCCCCTACCATATTTTCGTTTGCCGCTCCTACACCCTTTACCCGATTTTAACCAAATTTGGTGACTTTTCCTAAAATCTTATTGCGCACATTTTGATGTATAATTTAGCTATGTCCGATATTGCTGGTTGCCATGGCAACCATAAACTGACAACCATGTTCGTCAGATTTTGCAAGATTTTCTGTTCCAATTTCAGTTAACAGTATAATAATGGATGAAACGGGGGTTTTCTTGGCTGTAATTTGCTGAAGGACCAAAGGGTGAAGGAATTATGGTTGTGAATTACCCTGAAATGATTTCCTTATTATTTCCTTTATTTTCTATATGACATAGGCAGCAAACAATAGATATAATAAAAATAATTGAAATTGAATTGGAATTGATTAAAGAAGAAATCCACCCCCAAAATATAACCCTCACATTTATTTTTTTTTAATGTATGTTATACATGTATAGTGAAATCCAGATTTTTTGTTTATTTTTGGCTAATACAAGTAAAGGCATGTTCTCATACCAATGTGAGAGCATTGCATCGTCAACTTGCTTTAAATATTTGAATATTCATAAGGACTGGTCAAGAAATGTTTCCAAAAAATATTGAAATTTCAAAATGTATCTTCCTTATTTCTTATACAATTTTGTTATTTTTGTTATCATTCTGTAGAGGATATTTTCTCTTTCTTTTGAAGTTTATTCATTTTTAGGCTGGTCTACTGCTTATCTTTTTATTGGGCACAACTCTACATTGTACATTTCTATGCCAATTCAAGCATTTATATAACATCGCTTCTATATCATTCACTTAATACTGTAACTCACTGGAATACAAATTATGGATTAGAATACATAGCTCGTGTATAAATGGATCATCTGTAATAATCATGATGGTATATCATGGAATGTCCGCTACATGAACGGGAGCAATACATTTTCCGATATTTTGCCAAAAAAGGGGAATGTTTGTAAGGAGAAAATGCTTCAGACCACGTATCGTAAGCGTGTGATTGAAATGATAGTGCATGGCCTGAGAAAGTGGTAGTGGTAGTTTTGGGGATGGATTAACCTAATCAGGATTCTGTTTCGTGTAATGGGAGAACCAAAGTTTTGATGTCACTAGAGGGTGATCCACGAGTTACAGCTCTGGAGGAGTGACGGTGTGTTTCTCTATCAGGATTTTGTGTATTGTTACTACACAAAGTTATGGTTAATCAGTATCATAATATTTGGTATTGTTTTTGCAGTGCTGTTGTCCAGTGTTGGAGAGGTGTTATATATACTCTACATGATTGACTACTTTTTTTTTTTGCGGAATTTAGTTTTGGAGTAGCATATTATAGGTGCAATCAGCATCTGTCTTGAGTTTATTACATGCAGTTACAACTGTTAGCATTGTAGTTGTATTCATATGCGTACTTCTTTTGTTTTGTTTTGTTTGTTTGTTTGGCTTATTTTTTTTTTCTTTTTTGATAGATGAATTATGATGTGAGCTTAAGTGAACTATTGCCATCGCTCTTGCTTCTGGGCACCCTGCCCCACCTGGGGGCCCTGGGGCCCAACCCCCCCCCCAAAAAAAAAAAATGCTATGAGTTAGTACATTGATGACTGTAGTTTCGAAATTGTTTATGGCAGAATCAGGAGTGCCCCCCTTGTGACCCAGGGTGGTGGTGGGGGGAGGGGGTCCTAAAGGGGGCCTAAATTGTACATTCTCATCTTTTTGAAAAACCCATGAACGATTTTCACCAAACTTGACATGTAGCATCCCTTTGGGGATAGGATATCAATTTGTTCAACAGGGCACCATGATCCCTTTAGGGCCCCTAGCCCCCCCCCCCCCCCCCCCTTGAGGAATATTTACAAATCTTAGAACCAGAAGTGATAAAGCGAAATTAATACCATGAGTTAGTACACTGATGACTGTAGTTCCAAGTTTATTCATTGCAGATCTAGGGGTGGGCCCTCCCCCCCCCCCCCCCCCCCCCGGAGTCGGTTTTTTTTTTTTTTTTTTTTTGGGGGGGGGGGAGGCAGAGGTGCGCGTCCAAATGCGGGCCAATATTGTACATTTTCTTCTTTAAAAAAGCATAATGGATTTTCTCACAACTTGACAAGTAGTATTTCTGGCGGGATAGGATCTCAATGTGTTTGAATGGGCACCATGCTCCCCTTGGGGCCCCAGTGGGCCCAAACCTCCTAAATTAAGAATATTCAGTAATATTCTTCTCTAGAATAAATGAGAAGTGATTATATAGAGCTTTAAGCCCCCCCCCCACTTTTTTTTTTTTTTTTGCAAACTGCATAGTCCAACTTTCGAAGTACAGTGAGGTATTTTGACCAGTGTGATGGATATGCATATGGACACCATGCCTTCAGCTCTCAAACTGCACCCACCCCAAGTTTCCAATTTTCTGAGGTAAGAGTCTGCAAAAATGCATGGAAGGTGAACTCGCGATACTCTGGTGAGCGCGAGTCCCCCCCCCCCCCCCCCGTCTTTTGTTCGTTTGTTTTGTTTTGTTTCGTTTTTTTTTAATCGCACACACAATACTGGTAGATCTCAGCTGGTGAACGAGTCTACTGTTTTAGTCTTGTGGTTGGCGTCTGATGTGTCTGAGGCTAGTGAGAACAAAAATTCATTCGGGTGAGTGAAAGGACAAGTTCAACTTTATAGACATATTGATTGAGTGAATGCGGCAATATTAGTAGAACACATCAGTAAGAGTTTGAGGAAAATCAATCCATTCAAAAGTTTGATCTCTTGAAGTTCCTGTTTACTCCCTGCTGGATGAGAAGACTACTATAGCTTATGATGTCACATGTGTATAGAAAGAATATTCAACGTAATTTCACATTTCTCGCATAATAAAAGAATACTTGACCTTAATGCCTCTTTCAGAAGGCAGGGGAATAATATTCTTCTTAACATACGTTGGTGACAAGTCTAAGAAATGTGCCCTTTTTCAAAAAATGAAATGATGTGAAATAATCTTAAGTTTTTCCTTATCTCGTTCAACGCATGTGACATCACACACTCAACTCATCCAGCAGTGACTGCGCAGATACATTAAACATTCATAACTTTTGAACGGATTTATCATTGTTCGATTTCCCTAAACTATTACTGCAATGTGTTCTAGAAATAACGTTGCTGCATTCACTTGATCCACATGTACACATATATTCAGGAGTTATTTTCATTTTGTATCATCCATCCTCATCAAGAGATTTGGTTTGCGCCAAAGTGATACATGTAGTGCCATCAATGAACATATATTTGTAAAGTACACGTATTATCTTAGATTGTGAGGCTACTAATCACAATAAGGGATGTAAATATTGTTCAGTGTTCAAAAAGTACGCAAGGTTACCCACTGGAGTTAGTGTATTGAATCATGAAAATGAGAGATCAAGTTACAAATAGACTGATCAATAATTGGTTTGGTTGTGTGTTAACCGATGAGACACCTTGTTATTCATGATTGAATGTGACTTTTTTGGCAATACATTGTATTTTTTTTTTGTTTTGGTTAATGGAGTTGAAGATAATGAATCAATGGTTAAACATATTATGAATGTTTAACATCGATCGCTCCTTTTCTTTGCATTACATCCCTCCTTCTCCCTATAACCTGTCCATTCCCTTTGTCTCATTGTTTGTCCTGTCTACGTTCTATTGTGAGTGTCATGTACCTGTGTGTGTGTGTGTGTGTGTGTGTGTGTGTGTGTGTGTGTGACCGTGTGTGTGTTTCCATACCTTTACCATTTATTGAATTGTAAGTTCAATGTATAGATTGGTCCACATTCATACAAGGTTGTCTTTTACGTGGGTCCCTCTTTTCCCTGAACGCAATTATTTTGAACAAGTAGTGTCATATGCATTTTTTTTTTATTGTGAGACATTGCACGTTTTGTTTTCATTAAATTTATGCAACAACAAACATGTCACTGGAAATAAAATTTCATTTGAACTGAATTGAACTGAAGTCATATTTTAATATACTTTGCAAGTAAGATGGTACATGTATCACAATGTGTCATGTTGAATTCTCATTGGTTACATGTTTCCATTGATGTTAATTCAAATGCGGTGAGTCAAATCAGACCATGTACTGATTATGATTTCCTGTTTTCTGCCTATGCATATATAGGTTTTTCTTCTTCTTCTTCGTCAGTTTTATCTTCTACATGCGAGCACAAAGGCTGCCACCCAATAAAAGAACTCAATCAATGAGTCTTCGTCGTTTTATTCTACCGTCCTGGCCGTGTAAAACCAGCCCCACGACTTGGATCTTTTGAGCGAGCACAATATCTGATGCGGCTCGTCCATCGTTGGGGATTGAGAAACATCTTTGGAGTACTTAAGGGCAAGTTCACCTTCATAGACATGTGGATTGAGTGAATGCAGCAATACGCATTTTGTATAGAACACATCAGTGAGAGTTTGAGGAAAATCGAACAATTTGTCAAAAGTTATGAATTTTTGAAGCTTCTGTTCAGTCACTGCTGGATAAGAAGACTACTACAGTTTGTGATGTCAAATGTGTTGAACGATATAAAGAAAATATTAAGAAAATTCAGCATATCACCTTTCTCGCAAAATAAAAGAACATTGACTTGCCTCTTTCAGAAGGCAGGGGGAATTAAAGTTTTTACGTCAGTGACAAGTAAACAAAATGTGTACTTTTTTTCCCCCAAAAAAAAATAAAATTTCGTGAAATTGTCTTTATAATTTTCCTTATATCGTTCTACGCATGTGACATCATACACTGTATAGTAGTCTTCTCATCCAGCAGTGACTGCGCAGATACTTTGAAGGGATGGTATAGTATTGGTCGAGGCGAGGATTCAGCTCAAAACTTTTGGTGAGATACTTAGAAACCACTTCATGAAATGTTAAAGAACATACAATTTTAAGACGAAAAACTTTATTTCATGACAGTCGGTATTGAAATGGCCGAGTCCAAAAACAAAATAAAACACAGCGATTCTATAAAAGGTGGGTTCCACCTTTTATTGGGATGATTTGGGATATCTCAGCCATTTCAAAACAAATTTTCATCAAATAAATTTTGAATTCCTGTTAGAATTATATGCCCTTTCATTTATCATAACAGGTTTCTCATTATTGCTGGGGAACAGATTTTTACTGGTTTGATTGGTTTTGTAGAAGATAAGTTAGCTTACGTAATGACTCCCCAGTACAGTGCTCCTTGAACTTCTTTAGTTGTTTTAATCACGTACAGAGAAAAGGTGGGACAAGAATATGGTGTGGCAAGCTGCTGGTTCCCTTAGGCAAATTACTGTATTGTTCGAAAAAAGGTGGTTGTCCCTTCTCATGTGTTGGCATGCACTGGGAGTGCAACGTGGTATTTTGGAAGATGATAAGAATTTTGATTCAGTAGTTATGCCTCTATATCATAGTCCAGTAGTTGAGATCTCAGCAGTTTTCAACCATAGATGGAATTGTTTTCATTGTGTAATAACGTGTGAATGATGTGAATTTAATGGAGACTATTTGTAAGGTTAGAAAAGGTGGAAAGATTGCTTCAGTGTGCAACACCCTGTGTGTAGGTGGGGTCACTGGTTGACAGCTGTACCGCATCAGCTTCGGAGCATCCGTGTGGCAACCATTGGCCTGGGCCTGCCCATAGGTTTTCAGTTTCCCACGAGACTGTGGTGTGTAGAATCCCTAAAAGATGGCTGCTGAGCCCGGCTCTTTTCCCTGCTTCATGAATAAATGAGCAATAATTACCCACAACATCCCTGTCTAAAGACACTAACAAAATAGTGGCGAGGATGGGTTGCTGTGACGACTGACTGAAAGAGACGCTGGCCCCTTCACTGCTGCCAGAGGTCAGCAGGGAGACATCAGTGATGCTGTGACTCTTCAAACATCGGATGACTGAGGGAGACACTGACCCCTTCACTGCTGCCAGAGGTCAGTGGGGAGACATCAGTTTTGCTGCGACTGTTGACAAATCAGATGACTGAGGGAGATGGTGACCCCCTTACTGCCCGCCAGAGCTTAGTGGGGAGACATCAGTGATGCTGCGACTGTTGACACATCATCGGGTGACAGAAGGAGATGCTCACCCCTTCACTGCTGCCAGAGGTCGGTGGGGAGACATCAGTGTTGCTGTGACTGTTGATACATTGGATAACTGAGGGAGACACTGACCACTGCAGTGCTGCCAGAGGTCAGTGGGAAGACATTAGTGATGCTGTGACTGTTGACACATCGGATGACCAAGATAGATGCTGACCCCTTCACTGCTGCCAAAGCTCAGCCAGGAGACATCAGTGTTGTTGTGATTGTTGACACAGTGGATGACTGAGGGAGCTTCTGAACCCTACACTGCAGCCAGAGGTTAGCAGGGACACATCAGTGTTGTTGTGACTGTGAACATTGAATGACTGAGGGAGATGCTGACCCCTTCACTGCTGCCAGAGGTCAGTGGGGAGACATCAGTGTTGTTGTGACTGTTGACACTTTGGATGACTGGGAAAAATGCTGACCCCTTCACTGCTTCCAGAGGTCAGCGGGGTGTTGCTGCGACTGTTGACACGTCAGATGACTGAGAGAGACACTGCTCCCTTTACTACTGCCAGAGGTCAGTGCCGCTGCGACTGTTAACACATCGGATGACTGAGGGAGACGCTGACCCCTTCACTGCTGCCAGAGCTCAGCGGGGAGACATCAGTGTTGTGACTTTTGACACATCTGATGACTGAGGAGATGCTGACCCCTTCACTGCTGCCAAGGGTCAGCGAGGAGGCATCAATGTTGATGCGACTGTTGACACATCAGATGACTGAGGGAGACATCATTGTTGTTGTGACTGTTGACCCATCGGATGATTGATGGAGATGCTGACCCCTTCACTGCTGCCAAGGGTCAGCGGAGAGGCATCAGTGTTGCTACAACTGTTGACACAACAAAGAACTGAGGGAGATGCTGACCCCTTCAGTGCTGCCAGATGTCACCAAAGAGACACCAGTGTTGGTGCAACTGTTGACACATCGGATGACTGAGGGAAATGCTCTTCACTCCCTTACTGTTGCCAGAGGTCAATAGGGAGGCATCAGTGTTGCTGCGACTGTTGACACATCGGATGACTGAGGGAGACGCTGACCCCCTTACTGCTGCCAGAGCTCAGCGGGGAGGCATCTGTGTTGCTGTGACTGTTGACACATCGGATGACTAAGGGAAATGCTGGTTACTCCTTACTGCTGCCAGAGGTCAGCAAGGAGACATCAGTGTTGCTACGACTGTTGACACATGGGATGACTGAGGGAGATGCTGACCCCTTCACTTGGGTCAGTTGGGAGACATCAGTGTTGCTGCGAATCATGACACATCGGATGACTGAGGGGGATGCTGACACTTTCACTGCTGCCAGAGGTCAGCGGGGAGGCATCAGTGTTGCTGCAACTGTTAAAGGTGCTTAGTCCCGGAAGTGTAGAGGGCGCTGTCGATGATACTGCGGATCACCATTAGCATTAATACGAAGATTACCGAAGTTGACCTGTCATCAAGACTAAAGTGCGTAGGTGTTGCTAAGTAATGTTGCCTTTGTTGTCTTCTCTGCGCATCGCACAGTCTGTAGTAATGCCATGGTGCATGCATATGTGCTTCTTATTATGACATCACCAAAGAAGTTTGCTGAAGCTGTCACCCCCCTCAGCCGAATCATGAGCCGAACTGTGATCGACAACTGACTACAGTGTATCGGACTCGGAGAAGTGGGCCACAGCGTAAGCACTAAAGAGGAGTCGATAGCGTAGGTTTCTTTAGGAAACTTGCGCCGTGTGCCCGCGTACGAATTTGACTAAAACACCGCGACCATGCACCTTTAACACATAGGATGACTGAGGGAGATGCTGACCCCTTCACTGCCTCCAGCGGTCAGTGGGGTGTTGTTGTGACTGTTGACACATCGAATAACTGAGGGGGACGCTGACCCCTTCATTGCTGCCAGAGGTCAGTGGGGAGACATCAGTGTTGCTGAGACTGTTAACACATTGGATGACTGAGGGAGATATGCTAAGCCCTTCACTGCTTCCAGAGGTCAGTGGGGTCTTGTTGTGACTGTTGACACAGTGGATGACTAAGGGGGATGCTGACCCCTTCACTGCAGCCAGAGGTCAGCAGGGAGGCCTCAGTTTCTGAGACTGTTGACACATTGGATGACTGAGGGAGACACCGACCCCTTCACTGCTGCCAGAGGTCAGTGGCGAGACATCAGTTTTGCTGCGACTGTTGACACATTGGATGACTGAGGGAGACACTGACCCCTTCACTGCTGCCAGAGGTCAACGGGGAGACAGCTAGCAGTGTTTCTGAGACTGTAACACGTCGGATGACCGAGGGTGATGCTGACCCCTTCACTGCTGCCAGAGGTCAGTTGGGAGACATCAGTGTTGCTGAGATTGTTGACACAGTGGATGACTGAGGGAGACGCTGAACCCTTCACTGCTTCCAGAGGTCAGTGGGGTGTTGCTGCGACTGTTGATACATTGGATGACTGGGGGGATGCTGACCCCTTCACTGCTGCCAGAGGTTAGCCAGGAGACATCAGTGTTGTTGCAACTGTCCAAACATCGGATGACTGAGGGGGATGTTGACCCCTTCACTGCTGCCAAATGTCGGCAGGGAGACATCAGTGTTGCTGCAACTCTTGACACACTAAGTAGGATGACTGAGGGAGACGCTAATCCCTTCACTCCTGCCAGAGGTCAGCGGGAAGACATCAGTGTTGTTGCGACTGTTGACACCTTGGATGAGTTAGGGAGATGCTGACCCCTTGACTGCTGTCAGAGGTCAGTTAGGAAACATCAGTGTCGCTGCGAATCTTGACACATCGGATGACTGAGGGGGTTGCTACACATTCACTGCTGCCAGAGGTCAGCGAGGTATCAGTGTTGCTGAGACTGTTAACACATTGGATGACTGAGAGAGATGCTAAGCCCTTCACTGCTTCCAGAGATCGGTGCGGTCTTGTTGTGACTGTTGACACAGTGGATGACTGAGGGGGATGCTGACCCCTTCACTGCTGCCGGAGGTCAGTTAGGAAACATCAATGTTGCTGCGAATCTTGACACATCGGATGACTGAGGGGGTTGCTACACATTCACTGCTGCCAGAGGTCAGCGAGGTATCAGTGTTGCTGCGACTGTTAACACATTGGATGACTGAGAGAGATGCTAAGCCCTTCACTGCTTCCAGAGATCAGTGTGGTCTTGTTGTGACTGTTGACACAGTGGATGACTGAGGGGGATGCTGACCCCTTCACTGCTGCCGGAGGTCAGCAAGGAGGCCTCAGTTTCTGAGACTGTTGACACATTGAATGACTGAGGGAGACACTGACCCCTTCACTGCTGCCAGAGGTTAGCAGGGAGACATTAGTGTTTCTGAGACTGTTGACACATCGGATGACTGAGGGAGACACTGACCCCTTCACTGCTACCAGAGGTCAACGGGGAGACAGCAGTGTTTCTGAGACTTTTGACACGTAGGATGACCGAGGGGGATGCTGACCCCTTCACTGCTGCCAGAGGTCAGTTGGGAGACATCAGTGTTGCTGAGATTGTTGACACATTGGATGACTGAGGGAGCTAGCCTAGATGCTGAACCCTTCACTGCTTCCAGAGGTCAGTGGGGTGTTGCTGCGACTGTTGACACATTGGATGACTGGGGGAATGCTGACCCCTTCACTGCTGCCAGAGGTCAGCCAGGAGACATCAGTGTTGTTGCAACTGTCACACATTGGATGACTGAGGGGGAGATGTTGACCCCTTCACTGCTGCCAGATATCGGCAGGGAGACATCAGTGTTGCTGCAACTCTTGGGGACACATGCTAAGTAGGATGACTGAGGGAGACGCTAATCCCTTCACTCCTGCCAGAGGTCAGCGGGGAGACATCAGTGTTGTTGTAACTGTTGACACCTTGAATGACTGAGGGGGACGCTGACCCCTTTGCGGCTGCCAGAGGTTAGGGGGGAGACATCAGTGTTGCTGCGACAGTGATGTATTGGTTGACTGGGGGAGACGCTGACCCCTTCACTGCTGCCAGAGGCCAGTAGGGAGACATCAGTGTTTTTGCTACTGTTGACACATCAGATGACTAAGGGGGACGCTGACCCCTTCACTGCTGCCAGATTCGGATCAGCATAAGTCAATGAGGGGCAAAGTGACTGAGTTGATATTTTTGGAAGTGACATTATGACTGTATAACCTTACTCCACTGAAATGAGATGGCAAGAAGCCACATCTTTTCTTTCCATACCCAAGCAGTCCGAGGAACAATGTATATTGTAGGCCTATATGTTCTAACAGATTAAATTTTTTATGATTGTATTATAGTCAGCTAGGCAACAAGTGGGGGAGATGTCGGGGAACAGATTTTTGCAGGTTTATTTGATTTTATAGAAGATAAGGTAGCTCACGTAATGGCACCCCAGTACAGTGCCCCTTGAACTTCTTTAGTTGTTTTGAACACGTATTGAGAAAAAGATGGGCAAGAATGGGGTGTGGCAAGCTGCTGGTCCCCTTGGTTGAAGTGCTGTATTGTTCGAAACAGTTGCTATTCCTGTTGAATTGGCATGCACTGTGAGTGCAACCTGGTATTCTGGCTAGAAGATAATAGGACTATGTTGATCCAGTAGTTTTGCCTCTATAATGTAGTCCAGTCACGGCAGTAGTTGAGATCTCAGCAGTTTAAACTATGTATAGGCCTAGATCGAAATGTTTTCACTGTGTTATGTGGAGTTATGCCCAATTTAATGGCCCGGGAGACTATCTTATAGGGTTAAAAATGTAGGTAAAAGTGGAAAGATTGCTTCAGTGTGCAACACTGGCCTTGTGCACGGATGAGGTCGCTGGTCGGAGGCTTCTAGATATCGCATCAATATTCAACTTGGGAGTAGGACCTACCCGTGTGGCAATTAATGTATTGGCTCTGGACCTGCCCATCAAGTTTCAGTTTCCTATAGTTTGAGGCTGTGGTGTGTAGAATCGGTAAAAGATGGCTGTAGAGCCCGGTTCTTTTCCCTGCTTTATGAATACATGAGCAATAATTGTCAATAACTTTCCTGTCTAATAAAGGCTCCATACTACCCAAGATATTATCTAAAAAAAAAAAAAATAAAAAATAAAAAATCATCATCAAAACATATGTTGGAAACCTGAAGCCCTATCTCAACCGAACTGTACAATCCCTTTGAAAATGCCTATTACTTTTGAACGGATTGTCCGATTTTCACCAAACTTTCACTGATGTGTGTTGATAATAATCTATAGCTGCATTCACTCAGTCCACGTGTGTACGAAGGTGGACTTTTAAGCCTTCACATGGTACCCACCCATAAACCCCCTACCGGAGAGATTTGTCTTACCAAGGCTCCCTTGGTTGGTCGCACGGGCATACTCAAAACCTTCTATTACAAGCTGTTACAAGCTTGCTCATGAATTCAGCCCCACTGACCTGTGTGACATACTATGTTAAATAGCATTGGGCTTTTCTTTCACGTACAGTAAGAGTATCCTTCCTTCTCGTGGCGGGCCGATTTCCACGACATAGCATGCTTTTCCCTTGCTCTTTCTTTTCTTACTTCCTTTTATTTTCGGAAGAACTTCCTAATGTCCCTTGACTAATTTAACCAGTAAATACAACCCTACTATTCATGGTAACTTTATATAGTAAACCGAAATCGAACCCGCTTTCTAATAAACGCACGGATGCACGCACACTTCACTGCGGTGGGGGGGGGGGGGGGGGGGGCGATTTCACGATTTTGCCTGTCGTAGACAACGTGGGCGTAGCAGTGATCACAAGTATACATACATTGTACACCACTGCTTTAGTACCGGTACCGGTACCTGTACAACTGTATAATCTCTAAAGGAACAACAGTTACTGCAGAATACCTATACCCCCATCTTAGTAATGGTATCAAGAGGTAGGTCCTACTAGTAGGCGAGTAGCTCCAAAAAAAAAAAGTATAAAGGCGCTCGATATAGGATATGCCAGGCGAGTGGTTTGCAGAGCTAGCTCTATCTCGAGTTGTTGCAAGGCGTGACGTACACGTACGTACGTCAAAGGTATAAGCGCACGCAGTGAGCGCACTGCGTGCGCTTGACTCTTTGATTACGTCGCCGCCGTTCGGTACGCGGGGCAGCGTATTTTTTATTTACACGCAAGCCTGTGGCTTTTCGCAATTTAATTCAATGAAACCGCTTGTGACGCGTCTATGCTTACTCCGCTCGGGTTGCGAAGAGTTCTGTGGGTTACACTTGTACTTGTACAGTGCCTCCGCTCGCGCCGATTCGATTCGTACACGTGCATCAGTGAGTGTTTGTACGCGCTGTGAAAGTTTTGCTTGCCGTGCGTGGTAGACCTGCATCCAACAAGTCCATGTACGTACATTGTACTATGTAAACGAGTGAGAGTGCGAAAAACAAGACAATACAAAACAAAAAATTTGAAAGTTATGGAATAGGCTGGTACATGCATGTACATGTATCAGAGAGTTGTGAAATAACATGATCGCTTAAATCTAATGACACCTGAATGGAATGAAATACTTTGGAAAATCATGCTTGCCATTTTTCTCATTTTAAAATTAATACATTGTATCAAAAGTAATGTATTTGTCTTTCAGACCCCCCTCACTCTCTTATTTCCAAAACGTCTCTCTTCTCCCGTCTCTCCATACATCATAGTATTTGTTCCAAATACAAGCTCTCTCTATCTCTCTTGACTCCCTCTCACATGATTTCTGTTTCTAAGACCCCTTCTATGTATATATATATATATATATATATATATATATATATATATATATATATATATATATGTATATATATACATTGTATGTACATGTATTAATGTTATTTCTCAGACCCCAACCCCCCTCTGTTATATCTGTTGCTATAATAAAGGCCCTACATCTATCTTCATACTGATGGTATATTCAAAGTTTTGTTTCTCAAACCTGCCCCGCTCTTTTCTTCATACTAGTTTCAAAGACTCACTCTTCATATTCATTTTTCCGACCTCTCTCGACCCCTTCCTTTTTCAAATGCATGACTCGTGTATTCCTTGCTCGATCACTGCTTGAATTAGCCTATACAATTTATTTGTTTCTCATACTCTTTCTGTCCCTCCCCCTTCTCTCTTTCTGATTCTTAAACTTTACAATGTTTGTTTACAAGACCACTTTCTACTCTCTATATACATTGATCAGTGTTTGTCTAGAAACATGTACAGTCACATGTATGAAGGAAAATTACACCACTATTGCATGAAGTCATTATGCACTTTATTCACTTCTTTATATTCAAGCACTTTTTTTTCTCGTGAAGGTACGGATGTAATCTGATCCTCCAATATCCAAGAAGTACTGTAATACAAACTAGAAGTATCACATAATGTGATTAATATATACCCCCAACTAGACACTGAGGCAGTTAGCTCAACTAGCAATGATTACTTTGTATGCTTTTCCTGGAAAAAAAATACCATGACCATGTATTGTTCAACATTGAATAAAATTAACAGTACAGTGTAATGTGTTATTTTGCTCACTCACAATAATGTGCCATATCTCAAGTCAAGTGCTCAAAACCTGAGTGAGTAAAGTAAATAAATCAGCAATTTCTATGATTTTCATGAAAATAATGTTACCATGGCAACACAATGTTTGACATTAAGAAAAATAGAAGTTTGCAAAACTATAGCTGTCACATGTGCCAAATTTCAAGTCAGATGCTCAAAAGCTGAGGGAGTTAGGTGAATTCACAATATCATTGTGTGATTTTCTTTCAAAATACGCTGTCATCACCATGTTAGAGCTCACTAATGTCAACAATAATCGACCACTAATGTCATAACAACCACTAATGTGGTTGTCGCATCTTCAAGCTATATGCTTACTTGACGACAGTCTTCTGAATTTACACTCCCAATACATGTGCCATAATTCAGTCAGATCATTTGATTTTCTTTATTCCGAGTGGTTCCCAATCGATGTGTTCTCTTAGTCTTTTCTTTAATCTGTACACGTATATCTCAGTTTTATATTCGGATGTGCACACTGCATGTTCCATTGTCTCGTTAACAAAAAGAAATGACTGTATTTCATTTTTATAAAATCATGATCGATGCAGAAAATTCTTCATAAATTCATTTGAATTTGGATCGTGCAATATCATAACAACCTCTAATGTCATAACACGTCGACGACAAAATGTCGTAATGACCACTAATGTCATAACATGTCGACGACAATGTCAAAATCGGATTAACCACAAATGTCATAACACGTCGACGACAAATGTCAAAATTCCCATTTTTGCTGCAAATGTCATAACACGTCGACCACAAAAGTCAAAATTTCCAAATTTACTGCAAATGTCATAACGCGTCACAGGGGAGGATCCAGGAATTCCGTAAAGGGGAGGCGCCTTTAAAAAAGTAACCCCTCCTTCATTTTCTTTCTCTTTCTTTTTTTCTTTTAAACAAAAGAAATAAAACGAAAAAAAATAAGGGGGATGGGGTTGCGCCAGCCTTTTATTTTGAAAGGTGTCTCCCCTTTACGGAACTCCTGGATCCGCCCCTGAAATGCAAGCAATGAGTTTTGACATTTTTGGATGATGCAATCGCGAATCGACAGGGAGCGCATCCCCCTCTGGTGCCCCTTTCTATTCTTGTTAAAACAACAGAAGTAAAAAAAAAAAAAAAAAATGGGGGCGGTGCGCCAGCTTGTACTTTTGTAGAGGGGCGGCGCGGCGCCCCCCTCCGTCTCTTATATTTTTGTTATAACAAAAAGAAATGAAATGAAATAAAATGAAGCTGGTTGCGTCAGCTTTTGATTTTGTATAAGGCGCCTCCCCTTTATGGAATTCCTGGATATTCCCCTGTGACACGTCATGACATTTGCAGTAAATTTGGAAATTTTGATATTTCTGGTCGAGGTGTTATGACATTTGTGGTTAATCCGATTTTGACATTTGTGGTTGACGCAATCGCGGATCGAGAGGGGGCGCTTCCCTCTCTTGTGCCCCCTCTCTATATTATTTTGTTAAAACAACAGAAATAAAAAGAAGAAAAGGGGGGTCACGCCAGTCTTTGATTTTGTAAAGGCGGCGTGCCGCCTTTACGGAATTCCTGAATCCTCCCCTATGACGCGTCTTGACATTTGCAGTAAATTTGAAAAATTTGACATTTGTGGTCGACGCGTTATGACATTTTGTGATTAATTCGATTTTAAAGTTTGTCGTCGACGTGTTATGACAATTGTGGTTAATCCGATTTTGATAGTTGTCGTCGACGTGTTATGACATTAGTGTTATGGCCATTATGACATTTGTCGTCGACGTGTTATGATGATATTATAGTGGTTGTTATGACATTACACGATCCAAATTCAAATGAATTTATTAAGAATTTTCTGCATCGATCATGATATTACAAAAATGAAATACAGTCATTTCTTTTTGTTTACAAGAGAATGAAACATGCATTGTGTACATCCGAATCTAGTCTTGAAGTTATTAAATGTGGCGTCCCTCAGGGTAGTACATTAGGACCTTTACTTTTCATCATTTACATAAATGATTTTTGTAGATCATCCGACATACTTTCTTTTATACTTTTTGCCGATAATTCAAATATTTTCTTCTCCCACCAAAATCCAATTACTCTACACACAGAGAAATTACGGTTCTAATTTGCACCCTAGAGGGTGCATATCGTTGTAACACCAGCGGCTCCATTTAGGGTTCTATTTTGGGGGGTGCTTATTTAGCACCCTATATTCAACACCATATATGGTGCATATTTGCACCCCTCCATTGGGTTCCCTTTTGCACCCAATAGGGTTCATATCGTTGTAACACCAGCGGCTCCATTTAGGGTTCTATTTTTGGGGGTGCATATTTAGCACCCTATATTTAACACCAGATATGGTGCATATTTGCACCCCTCCATTGGGTTCCCTTTCTGCACCCCATAGGGTGAACAAAAATCCAGGTGCAAATTTGCACCCTTTCTGGTTCATATCGTTGTAACACCAGCGGCTCCATTTAGGGTTCTATTTTAGGGGGTTCTTATTTAGCACCCTATATTCAACACCCTATAAGGTGCAAATATGGACCTCTATACAGGGTTCCCCTTCTGCACCTCATACCTGCACCCATTATGGTTCATACTGTTATTGTTGTAATTTTGCACCCTATGGGGTGATAAAGTCACCGCAATATAGGATGCAATACAATTTGCACACGTCTCTATTTAGGGTTACCTTTCTGCACCCCATATGGTGAAAATTATAACCTTTTTTTTTTTAAACCAAAATAATTGTATACTGGATGCATTCACTGACTTCACAAACAATTACCTAAGGTAACACTCCAGACATGAAGCAAAATAGCATGCATAGATTTACACACAGTTTCTCAGTCAATTAAATCCACAATCTTTCGAAAACTGAAGTCAGAGACTTCAATTCAACAACAAATAGAACATAAACATGATGAATACATTGCATACTTACATATAAATTATTAACATTTTATTATATGTCTCATGGAAGAGGGACAAGTTAACAGCGATTTTCTTTTTCATGGTTTACTTTAAAATGAACATCAAATATACATTGTATTTCTACAAATTCTCATACGAGATGCATATTTTGTCATAAAAAGGGCAATGTAAATAAAAAATGTATGAAATTTGGTCAGTACATTGAATAAGAAGAAAAATATTCGTTCTTTCCATCAAATGATTACTTTTTCTTCTTTTAAAGGAAGTTACCACATTGACAAAAAGCAATAATTCTTTTTATACAAAAAAATCCCTAAAGCTTGTGCAGAGTAATAGTAATCTATGTGACAAATATCTTTCACATTGTCCTTCTACTTCTAGAATGGATCATAGATATGTACCTCGAATTTACCGGTACATGTTACGGTAATCAAAAGCACCTTTATGACGCTCTTAGACATTAACAGCGATATGTCAACTCTGATTTCTCGTACACAAGTTATTGCCAAAACAATGAAGGGTATGGCAAAGTTCTGTCATTATTATATTTGAACTCACTACTTGTACTGACATATTCCATCCAATTCCAAGCTTGAGAGCTTGCGAATGTGCCCCATTATACAATTAGTATACTTCACATTTTGTTTTTCATATACAATTACACCAATGATAAGAAAGGTGAAAAAAAAGAATAAAAAAATGAAGAATGCACATCTAAATTTGGTAACTTTTTTATGCACACAGCTAAAGATATGTCCCAGTTATAAATCTCGGGCAGAATAGCACATCTGAAAACACTTTTCATTGCATCAAATTAACATTAACAATTCCACAGAAAATGTTACCTCAGAAAGGGAAAATAAGGTTGACCAATCAGTGGTATGACAAACTGGACATAAAGAGGAAGGAATATGTCTTCAGTGAGACAAGTTTAAAAATAATTTTTTTTTTTTGATACATTGGTTTTTTTTTTTCCAAGCGATGGAAACAAGAAGCACATTGTACTCAGTAGACCATAAATATAATTACACAATGTATGCAGTTTAGCCCCAACATTCAAAACATTGTAAAGAGCAGTCGATTTTTCACATTTATGAAGCAGGTATTGGTATTGGCACCATCACAAGCATAATGATCAGGAGCAAAATATATTATTATTACTATTAACATCATTATTATTCCTATTATTATTATCATCATCATTATTATCATTATTACTATTACCATCAATATTTTACAGAGATTTATGATCATGCATGAGAAATACCTCAAGTGTTGATGTTACAGTCTCACAACTCTCCCAATCATCTAACACTTAATTTTCACCAAACCTTACACAAATATATCAGCACTTTATACAACCTACTTAAAGAAAGCTTGAAATTATAATCAGAGTTAGAGGGCAAGTCCACCTTCATATAGACCTACATGTGGATTGAGTGAATGCGCAGCAATAAGCCAGTCCGGAGATAGCTCATGTGCACATAGGTACAAATGACCTTTCATTTTTCTCAGTTGGTTAGGCACTTCACTCAATGCAACGTGACATAATGCAGCAGCTTGCCCACCATAGCCATTTATGGAACTCATATTCAAACAAAGAATGAACCTAACCAGTGTAGATGAAGTGACCAGTATGGTTCGTCAATCAACACTTAGGGAATCATCTATTTTATTAAGTGCTGTCTTGAATATGTTAACAAACATTTTGTGTGTGCTAACATTGCCAAATACCAGGCTTGCTGTCAAGTGGATGTACTGGCAGGCACCATTTATAAGGATTCCACGAATAATCCTAGCATTACACATGCTTATCTCAGTGAAATAAAAAAAAAAAAAAAAAAAACCTGTCTCTCGGTACAAATAACCTTTTTCTGCACATGCTCAAACTGGTACCCCAAACTGGCTTATACTATTAGAACACATCAGAAAAAAATTGAAAAGCGGACATTCAGTTCAAAAGTTAATAATCTTTAAATCATTTGTGCAGTTGCAGCGGAGTGAGAAGAGTTTATGATGTCACATGCGTAGAACAATTCAAGGAAAACCTAAAAAGAATTTCATTTTTTTTTCTTTTAGGAAAAACATGCAAATTTCCTTGACAAGTCACTGACGTATGTAAGGAATTGATATATTGGTCACTACATAAAAAGGTTTATTTTTAAAGTTATGGTCAAAAGAAGCAAAAATTTTCCTATTATTCTCTTTATTTTTCTTGACCTTTAATCGCAAATATCTCCATTTGGCAAATATGGACTTATCGGTTTTTGCAAACAAACTCTTCATATGTTGAGCTTTCTGAGGTTTTGGAACAAACTCTATTTTTCAATCCTTATATACATAAAGGGTTTGTGAGAAAATCATGCTTTTGTCAAGTGTCACAAAGCTACTCCACTTATGACATTGCATTGCCAGAGATTGCCCAAAATTGACATACATTTTGTGGCTGTCTACTACAAAAAACAGCAGGCGACTTATTTTTTTTTTTTTGTTCCCTACTTAAACAATCAATTCAAAGTGTGCATGTGTTGTTTGAAGCACTGAGGCTATCGATGGTGAAGAAATAACTAAAATATGAACAATACAAACTAACCCCATCTAGTATGAAATATATTGGAAAGCAAACTTTGAGTATTTCATATCCATTAGCAGATTCATATTTTCATCCATAATCCACCCTCCCCCTCCAAAAAAAAAAAAGAAGATAAAAGTGAATGGAAGTCAAGTTCTTTTTAGACTGTGTTTAAATTTGTAATTTGCAAGTTCGTTCTCTTGTATTTTTCTATTATATATTTCTTTAGAGTATTCTTGTTAATATTCAAGGCCAGTGCATTCTAAGAAAGGGAATAACCTGACAACAGTTTAGAAGACAGAATAAATAGTTACTGTTATCTATGATATTAGACATTTTCACATATATTTTGCAAAAAAAAAAATGCTAATCTTCATTTCATGGAGTGGATTTATTCTCACCCTCGGCTAAAAACAGGGAGGTGATTACTTTCTGGATTAAAATGGAAAGATGTTTCTAGAGCCGTGGTGTTTAGCAATTCTAATGGGGGGGGGGGGGATTCAATGTGGCCCGTCTCAAATTTTATATGGTTTAAACATACATGACATATAGGAGTCTCATTATTATGCCTCCGCCCTGAATGGTGCCGGAGGCATATGTTTTCAGGTTGCCTGTCTGTCTCCCGGTCTGTACGGATGTATCTACAGAAAAATTGATGGGCTTTCATCAAACCTGGATCAGGGATAATACATGATGCTGATGATCTTATTTTCTTTTGCACTATATCTGCTAAAAGTCAAAGAAAATTTGAAAATAACTTTTTTGCTAATTCTCTAGTCAGGGAAATCGGTGCACTCGCGTGTACTGGTTGGTTGGCCCATTCATTTGGGTACAGCAAGGTTTCATCCTCTGCTTTCACAGGAAAGCCGACTCCCAACTTCTTGTTCTCGTAGTCAAGGTATATCTGCTCCTCTGCTTCAGCAACCTGCAGCATGGTCTTCATAGCTAATCTCATCTTACGCTGCATAAGTCGAAACTCCTCGAGCTCTAGTTTTTGATGCGTTTCTATAGCAGCTGCTTCAGCTGCCAAATAGTATGCCCTTCTGGCCATCACTCTCAGAAGAACTGGCATGGCTTCCACACTGACTCAACCAGGAACCAGGATTGACATCCTGAACATCTTCCATCTCCAGCTCTGGCATCCTATATGGCTCATCAGTCTCTCGAGGTTGACCTGCATCACTCATCCTGAAGACCATCATTGAACTTCATGCACAGTGAACTCGATGATAAATAATCAATCAAACACAGGTCCCTTTGGCCCAGTATGAGACCAAGCTAACACCATGCATCAGCATGGATCAGCAAGGTTCAACCTGTAATTGAATAAAACAAAGTTCAACGTACAATCAATATTGGAATATCTACCTGCTAAAGTATGGGATCAAGTATTTGTACTTCTGAAGTGATTTACCGTTTACATACCTTGTTTGTGTGACTTATTTTATGTCATGTCTAGCACATGCAACTTCTCCAGTGGATATTATCTAAATCCACATATCGTGTATCATTGCTTATGCTCTGTGACTATGGCATTGCTAATTTATAACACATTCTATTTTCATTGATAGACAACAAGGAGTCAAGGCCAACCTAAATTTTCTGACTTCAATCTTCATACATGTCTTAAATTCTCCTAAATGAACCAGGAACACTATTTTTCTTCATTAGGCACATCATACATGCCTACATCGTTCTTTCTGTAAACTTCACAGAAACCAATATCCAACTGAGCCTCAACTCGGCTCAAACGTAATAATTCCCATTAACGAAAATGATGCGACTATAACCGGTCACCTATTTACGTACGTACTGTACCTTAGTAACTGCGTCCAGCAGCCCCATATGTTATGTCATGTACTAATTGACATATACTCGGATGTACACCAAATTGTAATACTGAGTGGAGAGGCTCAGAGACACTCATGGGCACAGAGCTACGTCAAGTATTGCTCCTAAATAAATGTCTCGTAACTGCTGAATCACGCCTGTCAAGGAATTATTCTTTGTGTCAAGGATGACAACATAACATGGTGGCAGCTGCGGGATTGGAATTAGGTGATCCGAGTATCCTCTCGGATCACCTATTGTATCTGTACGGATTCTTTCTTCTTCTTCTTCTTCTTCTTTATTTCTTTCTCCTCAAATCTTGTGTATCGGTTAACTTAAAAAGTCCCCTACCTATCACTTTCAAACTTATACCATATATGTATCATGTCCTAAGGACGACAGATCTAGTGTATCAATGTGATCAGTTAACCGTGACGTCATTATGACGTCATTATCTGAAATCACGTTTACATCAATATCTCATTAATGGAATGGAATTTTTGAATGAAATTAAGATATCATATAGTTCAAGTCAAGGTCTATTGATATATTTCATAAAATTTAGTCACGTTCATACTAAACGAGCGCGTACGCGCGCGTTGAAATTTAAACATGCTCCAATCAACCTCAAAATTGTTTTGCACACGTTTCAGGTCATTTACTGCATTTCAAAAAAAATCGACGGACGCGTACGCGCGCGCGCATATACGCACGCAAAGCTCATATGCAATAGAAATTTCACGTTTTATCGCACGGATCGAATGTCTGAAATGTCAAGGAATATTTCTACCAAGTTTCAAGTCAATCCGATTCAATATGACGTCATACGGGCCCGTCAAAGTTGAAATTCCGCGCGCGCGTCAATGGCGATATGCAGTGCAACTATGCCAAAAAATTGCTAATTTTAGATCCGATTTTACTCGTCAGGATGGACGGTGACCCCCCATTTTCTTTACATATTTTGAAAGCTGATGAGTTGTACATGTCATTTCATGGGGTGGTAATGCTGACAAAATGATTAAAAGATATCAAATTTCTTAATAAAGTAAAAAAAGTAAATTTTCAAAATGACGTCATCAAATTTCAAGTTCACTCAAGCTTATCTCACTAGTCCTTTGTCAATTTTCACCCAGATTTCAGTATGTTGTAGCTTATTTTATGTTCTTTCAAACATAAAATTACAATATTTTGATTAGATAACGGTATCACCTCGTAAAAATGGATTGAATGTGATCTTGTCAAATTTGACCAGTTTACGTGTTATCTCTATGGGAGTGCAGTTTTTCTGGAAATGAAAATTGACATGACTATCTTTATCGAGCACTAGCTAACTTACCCTTCGGTGAATTTCTCCCAGATTTTAATATGTTGTAGCTGAGACTTTACGCTACCGTAAGTGTGCCCTTCGTTTTTTCATACGATGTCGGGATCACGTCAAAACTTTTGGTTGAAATTCAGGCTTATCTTCGATGTATTGAGATATTTCTTTCTTTCTGCAACTTTCTTTGCAATAACTCAAGAAAAACGGCCTCTATCACTTCCATATTTTGCACATGTTTAGTTCATGTCACGTCAATTATTTCATAAAATAACAACTACTTGATCGGACACCATCTTGGGTATGTAAATTAGGGTCAAAGGTCATAAGTGTTTCATCGAGTATCTTAGTGAATACATGTCCTATCTTTCCCATATTTTGCACACGCAAAGACCATGTTACAAGGATCATTTCACAAAATAATTACTTTTTACTCAGATGCCATCTTGTCTGTGCAAATTGAGGTCAAAGGTCATATGTACTTCTTTTTGTATCTTCGTTATGACGTGTTATCTCTATGGGAGGGAATTTTTTTTAATGTGAATATTGACATGATCGTCTTTATCGAGCACTAGCTCACTTACCCTTTGGTGAATTTCTCCCAGATTTTGATATGTTCTAGCTGAGACTTTGCGCTATCATTAAATTTATTTCGTTATTTCATACGATGTCGGGATCACGATAAAAAACTTGGTTGAATTTAAAGCTTATCTTCTATGTATTGAGATATTTCTTTCTTTCTGCATCTTTCTTTGCAATAACTCAAGAAAAACACGCCCAATCACCCCCATATTTTCCACATGTTTAGTTCATGTCACGTACATTATTTCATAAAATAACAACTACTAGATCGGACAACATCTTGGGTATGTAAATTAGGGTCAAAGGTCATAAATGTTTCATCTTGTATCTTGGTGAATACCTGTCCTATCTTTCCCATATTTTTCACACGTATACACGATGTCGCGAGAATCATTTCACAAAATAACCACTATTTCATCAGATGCAATCTTGGGAGTGCAAAGGTGGGTCAAAGGTCATATGTACTTGTTGCTGTTTCTTCGTTATAGTGTATACAGAATTTGGTACCAAACATGGCAGATATGACTCCCTTTGCTAAATGAGAATGCAAACATCACACGGCCAATGTCTCTAAACACAGATGAAACTTGTATGGTCATGCCTATTGCGATCAGGACTCGAATCATTGATAAAAAAAATCGGATCACCTTAATTTGTCAGTGATGACAAATTACAATCTCTAGTTAATCTTGTTTTTGAGGAACTCTCAAAATTACGACTGAAACTGTTTTTGGAAACACGAATCCAGACTTGGTACTGCACCGATGCGTCGCCTCTCCCACAGTCTAGTGACCGCATCACTGTAGCACTGCATCGTCTGTGCTATCCCTGGAACTACCGTGTTGTGCCTATGCAAATTCAAGTCTCCCGCATACGCGGACTAATATGCGTCAGCGTTGAATCGAACACTCGACTCGTAAACTGAAAAAGTGACAAATTTGGAAACTCTTGAAACTTCACCCCGCTTTTTTTGGCCCTATTGTGTGAGTTTATGGACGCTTTCCGGCACGCAAAGGGTTCATTTCGTATAGCCTACATGCAAAGATCAATGTTATAAGGATTTTGTGCTCGTTTCGCCAAAGAAAGCCGTCATACTGAGTGAGTTTCGGACGCTTTCCAGCACGCAAGTGAGTAAAACAATTCCATATCTACGGATGATTTTCGCTGCTACGGAATAAACTGCATTGTTTCGACTCTGCATTGGAATGTTTTGTCCTTGATGGAATGATGTTTTGCAAACCTGTTCTGTCTCGGGATGTGTGACACTGACTGAGTTAAATAATGGTTTTGGACGCTTTGCAGCACACATCCAAGACAAATTTTGCTACCTCCACACAGGTTAGTCTGTAAAACAGCCGTTCTCATGGCTAGTCCAAACTAAGTTACTGCCAAAGTTAGTGAGAATAATCTGACATTTTGACACTATCGCCGATCGGTACTGGCAGCCCAGTTGAGAACGCATCGACGTACGTGACGTTGATGAGCAATCGAATCGGAGCTGAAGCCTTATGAAGGAACTATTTTCTGCCGTTCAAGCAACAAACGTTGCTAGGACAACTGGCGACGGTACTGTTTCAAGAGACTTCCCTTCGGGCTAAATGTGTCGCAAGATATATTCCAGGCAAAGATGGACGTGATCTTGGAAGGATGTCCTGGTGTCATAGGAATCGCCGACGACATTGTAGTCTTTGGCTCCTCCGAAGTGGAGCACGACAACAACCTGCATAGACTCATGCAGAGAGCACGTGAATACGGACTAGTGTTCAACCTAGACAAGTGTGACATCAAGATCGCCTCTGTCAAGTTCTTTGGGTGCTACTATGATGCAAATGGCATCCACCCTGATCCTGAGAAAGTGGCCAGCATCAAGGCACTGTCTCCCCCTCAGAATGTGAAGGAGCTACAGCAATTCCTCGGAATGGTACAGTACCTTTCACCATTCTTTCCCCACTTAGCTGATCTGACAGCAGACCTCCGGGATCTCACCCGCAAAGACAGAGAATGGCAGTGGTCAAGTTCGCACCAGATGGCCTTCGAGACTCTCAAGAAGAAAGTTGAAGAGCTTACAACTCTGACATACTTCGACCCATTGAAGCCGACAGTCATCCAAGTAGACGCATCACAGAAGGGCCTAGGAGCCGCCCTCCTTCAGGACAACAAGCCTGTTGCCTTCGCGAGCAAAGCATTGTCCCCTACCGAGCAACGGTATGCCAACATTGAGCGTGAACTACTAGCAGTAGTCTTTGGATGCACACGTTTCCACACATATGTGTTTGGATCTAGGTTTACTGTCGAGTCAGATCATAAACCTTTGGAGAACATCCAGCACAAGAATCTTGCTGACACCCCACCAAGACTCCAAAGGATGATGCTAAGGCTTCAACCGTATGATGTCCACATCATGTACCGTCCAGGAAGCACGATGCTACTTGCTGATGCACTCTCGAGATTGAGCCCAATCTCAGGACAGACCCTGGACATAGAAGAGACAATCCATGTCATACACTGCTCTGACACAAGGCTCCAAGAAATCAAAGAGCAGACCCTGCAAGACAAGACCATGAGTTTGCTTGCCACGACAGTGATAGAAGGATGGCCCGAACACGCACGGGATCTACCCAAGGAGATCAGGAATTTTTGGTCTTGCAGAGACTCCCTCTCTATCGAAGATGGCATTCTCATGAAGGGAGACCGGATCTTCATACCCCCACGGATGAGGAAGGAGGTCCTAGAGAAAATCCACATTGGACATCAAGGCATAGTCAAGTCGCAAGCATATGCACGTTCGTGTGTATTCTGGCCTGGCATAGACAAAGATGTGGAGAATATGACTCGCTCCTGCACTCAATGCCAAGCACACCAAAGAAGACAGTCTGCGGAACCACTCACAAACCATGAGGTACCCCAAGGCCCTTGGAAAGTTGTCGGTACTGACCTGTTTCACTTCCGTAACGACGAATACTTGATCATCGTGGACTACTTCTCTAAGATGCCGTTTGTTAGGAAATTACCTGCCCGGTACTCAAGTGTGGCTGTAATCCGCCTGACAAAGGCAGTATTCAGTGAGCATGGAATCCCAGAGAAAGTGATAAGTGACAATGGGCCACAATTCTCTAGTGAGGAATACAAGAGATTCAGCCAATCCTGGGGATTCACACATGTCACCTCTAGCCCACACTATCCCAGAAGTAATGGTCAAGTTGAGAGAGCAATACAAACTGTGAAAGCAACCCTGACCAAAGCTAGAGAAGGCGGCCAAGACGAGTTCCTAGCCATGCTCTCCATCCGCAATACCCCCATAGATAGCAAGCTTCCGCCACCTGCAGAAATACTGTACAGGAGGAAGTCTAGAAGTGCACTGCCTGTGAAAGACACTCTGAACCGTGTCAACATACCAGACAACGATGAGATCCGCCAGATGCTTTGTGACCGTCAATCCAAGCAGAAAGAAAACCATGACGTACGCGGTACAAGGAAGCTGCCGAGCCTAGAGATAGGGCAACAAGCTACTATGAGGGACAGCAGAACATGACTGTGGACACCGGTGGTCGTGAAGGACGTATGTGCCGAACCAAACTCCTACCTGGTACAGACCCCCAATGGGCACACACTGCGCAGAAACCGTAGTGACCTGAGAGACCTTGGTACCACAAAAATGCGGGTCCACTTTGCCCCCACCCCTGAAATCTTGACACCCCAGAAAAGCCAGTGTAAGAACACCCCTGACAAACCAGGTGTATACACTACTAGAAGTGGTCGCACTGTAAGACCACCAAAGAGACTTATCACAGAGTAGCAAACACATACTCTGCTTTGTAAATACTGTTTTATGTGTTAAGAATAGCCCTTGTGACTATTCCATTTTTAACTGAAAATTATTTGTTTTGAGATGCATGAGGCAAAGCACTTCAAGTTATTCACATCTATGGAAAAAGGGAGAAGTTATGTGGTGTAAACTTTGAAACTTACTGACATAACGTGACAATATAACACCCAATTCTGAGATATACATGTTAGTCAGACCTGTTGATAGAAGTGCATATTGACTTCATGAGTTAACCGAATTTATGAAAGCTAATTCTTATGAGCATTCAATTGTGATAATAAGCTATGTGTGTATACAATGTATGAAATTACCATAGTTCACTCTAGCTTCACCTGTAAATAGTATAGATTGAACTTTTGGCATGCTATAACATACTAGAAATGAGTAAAAGCTCTTCAGTCTACGCATTTTGGAATTAGTCAAAATTAATACAGTCTTTAATCAATCCTTATGTATCAGTCACAAGAGCAATACTAGTGATATATGTGCATGCAATTAGTTTATTCATTTTAGGCAATGAATTTACTTCAGACAATGTGGAATTGTTACAGTACTGAAGATAATTGCTTTAATAACAGGTCACAGATAAGTTGCTTTTAATACAACATGCAAGTTGCTATTTCATATAAATATATTGAACTTGCATATGTGTCACATTCAATGGCAGATACTGTATAAATGTTACACGGTGTTACGATCAAGATACCAACTTGGCGTTCGTTGAATAGAATGTGTTTTCTAAAGTTGAGCAGTTATTCTGACTCGGTTAAAGACCTCTTCTTCTTTGTTGAGAGAGGGGATGTTATGTCATGTACTAATTGACATATACTCGGATGTACACCAAATTGTAATACTGAGTGGAGAGGCTCAGAGACACTCATGGGCACAGAGCTACGTCAAGTATTGCTCCTAAATAAATGTCTCGTAACTGCTGAATCACGCCTGTCAAGGAATTATTCTTTGTGTCAAGGATGACAACATAACACCATACGCATAGCGTAATTACGCTGTGCATATGGGGCTGTTGGTCGTAGTTAGTACCTTGGTTGAGGCTTTTCGTATTAACGTGCACTTTCATTGACTTATTCGCTATGCTTTACTGTATGTATGATCGCACTTCTGACATGTTAGTACACATGTACCTCGATACAACTCTTTCGCATCAGTTTTCACCACTCAGCATTCTATATGCATGATTCACACATATCATCGATTACTGTGAAATATTTTCAACGGAATTACAGTACAATTATCTACTCACAACGTTTGGCTCATCAAAAAGATTAATTCATCATCCAAACCTCACGGTCGTCTGTCCATTTCAAACGAGGAACGTCAGTAGTATGCACGTACGTATACCGCGCGACCTACGGCGTGGCGTGCGCATGCGATTTTAGCTTTGCCATTGACCAAGTGCTCAACGGTCCACGCGTGCACGCATAATACGTGTACTTGTACTCGTTTGCTTTCTCTCTATGATAACGTCATTGAAATTATATTCTTGATCCCGGTGCGAGAAGAAAAAACAAATGTTTAATTCAAGTAGTAATTTTTTTAGTACAGTATTACTGATGACACTGTCACTCTTTAACAACGTGTAGTTATATTTTCAAATAAAAATATACGATAATATCCAAAAATAGTGTGGCATTTTAAGCAAACACCATTCAACACCCACATGTCAGCTTTCGGGAAAGACTATGGAATGGTTCCAAATTCGAACCCTTAAGACTTGGCTCCCTTTAGGGTTCGGATTTGCACCGCTACATCCATCCCGAACCCTATAAGGTGCAACTTAGTTAGATTTGCTCGTAGGGTGCAAATAAGAACCCTAATAGAACCCTAATTTCTCTGTGTGTACTGTTAATTCCGAATTAAAAAAAGTGACTCAATGGATAAGAGCCAACAAATTATCACTGAATCTTCAGAAAACTAACTATATGTTATTCAGTAAGTCTATAGAAGTTTTACCCACAGATATCATCTTTGATGACGTTCACTTAGAGCGTGTATCTCATACAAATTTTCTCGGTATTACAGTGGACGATAAACTTTCGTGGAAGCCTCATCAATTATTATTAATATTAGTAAAATAATTTCGCGTAATATTGGTATTATTAATAGACTTAAATCTCATATCCCGTTGTCTTCTTTGCTGACGTTGTATTTTTCATTAATATTACCTTATTTAAATTATGGAATCTTAGCATAGGGTATAGTGCCCATCAAACTTTATTAGATAGATTATTGTTATTACCAAAAAAAAAAAAAAGAAGGCACTTCGTATTATTTGTGGCGTTTCTCCACGTTCCCATGCAGATCCATTATTTGTTAGATAAGATTTAAAAAATCAAAGATTTGTTTTTCTTACAGCTGGGTCAGTTTATGTTTAATTATAACACAAATGCACTTCCCAGCATTTTTTATTCAATGTTTCCCGAAATCAATATTTTCATAATTATCTCATCAGGCGATCAAATGAGTTTCATTTACCCCTTCTGAGAACATTATTGGCTCAAAATACATTTATATACACTGGCCCTAGATTTTGGAATTCTTTAAGTTGTGATATAAAAAAAAATGCTTTATCTTTGAATTCGTTTAAGCGTAAGTTAAAATATTTTTTGTTTAACTCATATTAAGATATATACGATTCATTACTTAGCTGGTCTTTACAGCCTATAAGGGTTCATCGTCAATCATTGATTTCATCATTGTGTATTTTTTACATTATCTTATTTGTATACACTTTGCTCGGCTGACTGGGCTGAAACACCTCAATTCCCTCTTACGATCCCGATGTTTAGCGTGTTGGCTTTTCCTTTCATTTCCTTTTTCTTTCTCTCCTTCCTTTCCATTATTCTTTTGTGTTTTATTACTGTCATTGTATACCCTACTATAAAGTCATGTAATGTCGTTGTGTTTCTATTGTCTTGTTCTGTCCTGTCTTGTTCTCTCCTGTCTTTGTAAAAAAAAAAAAAAAAGTTTAATGTATTCACAAGAATCCTTTAAGTGGTTCACAATTTAAAAGCATGCTTTTCAGTGAACCTCTCAGTTCTTTTTTTTTCCCCCTCCAAACATAATTTTGTATTCTGCCGGTATGCATGTATAATTTCCTATTTGTTGACCCGCATTATCTACCATGTATAAAGTCGAATACATGCCTATGTTATATCTTCTGATTCATTTCGTGTTATGTTTGACGAAAAAGAAAGAAGGAATGAAATAAATGAAATGAAATGAAAAAGAAATGAAATGAATATAAAATTTATACGTGTATCGACAGATTAAAGAAAAGAGTATGAGAGAACGAGTCGATAGGGAACCACTCGGAATAAAGAAAATCACTGACTGAATTAACGGAGTGTATAAATGCAGAAGACTGTCGTCAAGTAAGCATATAGCTTGAAGATACGGCAGTCACATTAGTGGTTGTTATGACTCTACTGGTCGATTATTGTTGACATTAGTGGGCTCTACACATGGTGACAGCATATTTTGGATGAAAATCTTATGCAATAATATTGTGAATTCACCTAACTCCCTCGGATTTTGAGCATTTGACTTGAAATTTGGCACATGTGACAGCTATGACATATAGTTGTGCAAACTTCATTTTTTCTTAATGTCAAACATTGTGTTGACATGGTAACAGTATTCTTAATGAAAATCATAGAAATTGCTGATTTACTGACTTTACTCACTCAAGTTTTGAGCACTTGACTTGAGATATGGAACATGTGACTATCAGTGAGCAAAATAACACATTATTGTTAATTTTATTCAATGTTGAACAATTGTCATAGTATTTTTTTTTTTAAAGAAAAGCATATAAACAAAGTGATCATTGCCTGTTGAGCTAACTGCCTCGTTGTGTTTAGTTTTGGGGATATTAATCACATTGAGTGATAGTTCTAGTTTGTATCACAATACTTCTTGGATATTGGAGGATCCGATTACATCTGTAGTAAACCTTCATGAAAAAAAAAGTGCTTGAACATAAAGAAGTGAATAAAGTGCATAATGACTTCATGCAACAGTGGTGTAATTTTCCTAGATAACATGTGACTGTACATGTTTCTAGACAAACTGATCAATGTAGAGAGTAATAAGTGGTCTTGTAAACAAGCATTGTAAAGTTTAAGAATCAGAAAGAGAGAAGGGGGAGGGACAGAGAGAGTATGAGAAACAAATAAATTGTATGATAGGCTAATTCAAACAGTGATCGAGGAAGGAATACACGAGTCACGCATTTGAAAAAGGAGGGGGTCCGAGAGAGGTCGGAAAATGAATATGCAGAGTGAGTCTTTGAAACTAGTATGAAGAAAAGAGGGACAGGTTTGAGAAACAAAATAATATACCATCAGTGTGATGAAGATAGATTTGGGGGCCTTTAATAGCAACATATATAACAGGGGGTTGGGGTCTGAGAAATAAAGTTAATACATGTACATACAATGTACAGTATAGAGGGGGTCTTGAAACAGAAATTATGTGATATGAGAGGGAGTCAAGAGAGATAGAGAGAGCTTGTATTTGGAACAAATACTATGATGTATGGAGAGACGGGAGATGAGAGACGTTTTGGAAATAAGAGAGTGAGGGGGTCTGAAAGACAAATACATTACTTTTGATACAATGTATTAATTTTAAAATGAGAAAAAAGGCAAACATTTTCCAATGCATGATGATGTTTGTTCCATTCAGGTGTCATTAGACTAAGCGATCATGTTATTTCACAACTCTCTGATACATGTACATGCATATGTACCAGCTATAGCCTATTCCATAACTTTCAACTACTCTCCCTTCAAGCTTTCCATCCATGCTCTTCTTCTTCTCCACTCATTTTCCCTTCAATCTTTCCTGTGAATATCTAAATTATCAATCAACGGAGATGGAAAAAGTGTTACATTATATACTTACATTCTGTTAGATTACTAGTCATGTGTAGGCCTATTATGTCGTTATGCGTTTCAATATTTTTTTTTTTTTTTGGGGGGGGGGGCAGGATTGGCTTCACCGTCAGTCCCTTCCCCCCAACAAATCAGTAAACGCAAACATGTAGGCCTACAATTTACAAAGGCGAAAAATGACCATCTAAATGTAATTCTTTGGGAGTATGCTCAGCGCCCCTACCATCCCTTTAAAAATCACTCCAACCTGTATATATATATATATATATATGAATATAAATAAATAAATAAATAAATATATATATATATATATATATATATATATATATATGAATATAAATAAATAAATAAATATATATATATATATATATATATATATATATATAAATATAAATAAATAAATAAATATATATATATATATATATATATATATATATATATATATATATTATATTCGGTCAGTGTAGCCCATCTTATACACCCCCATCATACACATTGGTCTTCCATGGAATATTGATCACTTTTGTGCAGGTTTGATGAGATATCACAGAATATTCATTGCTTATTTTTTATCTCTTTCCTTATGATTCTCTCTCTCCCCCTCTCCTCCTGGTCAGATTTTTTTTGTTTTTGTATTGTTTTCTTTTTCGCACTCTCACTCGTTTACATACGTACATGTACTACTTGGATGCAGGTCGACCACGGCGAGCAAAACTTTCACAGCGCGTACACACACTCACTGACGAACGTGTACGAATCGAGCGGAGGGTTCAGTGAACTCTTCGCAACCAACAACCCTCGTGGAGTAAGCATAGACGCATCACGAGCGGTTTCATTGAATTAGATTGCTAAAAGCCACAGGCTTGCGTGTAAATAAAAAATACGCGTTCGGTACCCCATGGCCCATGCTACTATACACATCAAACACGTAGGGGTCTGAAACACGTACGTCCACTACTAGCAGTAGTCGCGCGGTTTCAGCTTTCACGACCTGATAGTCAACGTCACTGCTATATGCATATGTGGGACTATGAATGGCACAATCGATTGTATGTCGTTTTTAACATGACACCATTGATATTTGAGTGCTAAAATGTCTTCATATTTGCTTGAAAACAATAGTTATTTTCCACTGAAGTGACAAAGTAGCATAGTAATGAATTTAACTATATTTTGCAAGTGTCCCCGAGTCAAATTCTTCTAACTGAAGTTTATAAACTTGTGTCTCACTTTTACTAATGTGTAGCCCGGTTAGCTCAGTCGGTAGAGCATGGGACTCTTAATCCCAGGGTCGTGGGTTCGAGCCCCACATTGGGCGCAAGTATTTTTTTTTCTTTCTTTCTTTCTTATTCCCCTTGGGAATTACATGTATATTATCCATCGTATGCGAATTGCTAATTGTTATGTGTGCGTCTTTGGCTGGGAGGTATGGGCATAGGCCCTACTGTTATTTTCTTTTGAAAATTTAATTTTTTATTGAGCTAAGGTTGCAAGATTACCGTCATTGGTAGGTTTAATAATAATAATAATAATAATAAAGGACATTTATATTGCGCAGCTACTATAATGATATACACTGTACTCTACTGCGCATTACAAAATGACATGCATACAAGAAATTCAAACAGAATGTACACTACTTCAAGAGATGACTTTTTAACCTGGCCTTAAAAAGAATATGTTAGGCATATATCGTGAATTATTTGTGAGGAAGAAAAGAAAATCTCCATTATAAGAAATAATTGGATTTTCATTTGAAATGAGAGTGTTTTAAATGTAACAAATGATTACTGTCATCCCTCCCCTCCCCCACCCACTCGCAGGGGTCTTGGTGTTTTCTCCTTTATAGCAACGGCGATACCTGATATCTCCTCTTGACAGGTATAGTGGTTACGTTTAGGTGGTAAAATAGTGAAATTGTAATGACTGATGGGAAAGGGTGGGAAGAAAAGGATAGGTAATTATGTATGGGGTGGAGTGTTTTTCTTTTCGTATACATATAGTAAAGCAGTATAGATATGGTTAGGAAGGGTAGTTGGGTCAGCTACATTTATAGGGAGAACTGTTTTGGGGGATTGATTTTAAAATTGAATACCTGAATATTAGAACGACCCAAGTCCAAATTTGGCTATTGACTCTGGAAACCATTTACAAAGTCATGCAAATACAGATAATCATTCAAGTGACCGTTTTACATTCAAATTTGTATGAATAGCATTCCAATAACTGAAAACACTAAAAGCAGTATAAAGTTATTTATTCATTTATATTTTTCCCAAATCTTCTCTTATGGACTTGGGTCATTCTTTCAATTCAATTCAATCTTTATTTCCGATCCAATATATAAATATATAAAAATACATGTGAATATGAGCAAATTGTACAAAAAGTGAGTTTAAAAACAATGGAAACGTCAACAAAACAAGTCGAGATTATGATAAAGACAAAAGAATTAAAAACACATGGGGAAAACCAAAATTACAGGTACATGAAGAACAGAAACTCATTAACATTGTGTGTTTGGTTGATTAGAAAATGGTATGCACGTAGAAAGCCAGAATAGGCTTGTTATGTTGCACATACCCCGCGTTATAATAATTTTACAAGTACTTTAAAAAAATCAAGTTAATCATAAAAAAAAACATTAAACACCATAATACAAATAGAAGAAAGACCAATATACCATATATATATATATATATATATATATATATATATATACATATAATATACAATGTATATATATATCAATACTTACTTACTAATCAATATTTTCTTGTACTGTCTTTTGAAAATATGATTAAACTGTATATTAAATTTGCTTAGTTCTAAAGTATTCCATAAAACGGGACCAGTATGACGCAGCGAATATTTAGATTTGTCAGTTAAAAAACGCCATTGATGAAAATGATTTGACGATCTGGTATAATAATTATGCACATTAGAGTTCACAGAAAACATATTTTGTAAATAAGGTGAAAGAGTTTTAGCATGAAAACGTTGCATAAAGGAACATATTTCCATATTTTATTCAAATCTTGCAATTTAAGAGTGTGGATTTAAAAAGTTAAGATGTTGATGCTCTATAATCTGACTTTGTACAAATTCGAATTGCTTTCTTTTGTAGTATAAAAAGTCTTTGAGTTTGGCAAGAATACGTGTTTCCCCAGATAGAATTGCAGTGAGATAAAACAGATAATTATAAAAGAGCGAACAAAATGTAACTTGGCAAATCATATTTCAGTCGATTAAAAATTCCAATAAAACGAGAAATTTTTGTATAAACAAAATCAATATGATCATTCCAACTCAACTTACTTTTTAATACAACACCTACAAGATTTAAAGATTCATAAAATTTCAAACGTATATCACCAATTTTCAAAATCATATCATCAGTATTATACTGCACATCTCCGCGTTTAAAAAATACACATTGCGTTTTACTTATATTCAAAGTGAGCATATTGCACTTAAATCAATTATATACTTGAAAAAGATTTTTGTTTAAAAATTCAATCAAAATATTGATATCGTTATGAGAGGCAAGAAGTGAGGTGTCATCGGCATATAAAATAAAATGAGATTCGTGGCAAGAATTGACAGTGTCGTTTACATAAATCAAAAAGAGTAAATGTCCAAGAATAGATCCCTGAGGCACACCCGGCGTATTAATGATTCTAAAAAAACGAATGAAAAGAATCATAAACAGTAAATTGTTTCCGTCCACATAAATAAGATCTAAACCATTTAAAACACACCCAGTTAGCCTCTTTATCTCAGCTGCCTTGGCATTCTGAGACATCGCAAGCTCCAATGATTTCCTATCGATGTGTTCTAGTCGTTCCATTATGCTCGTACATGTATTTGCTTTCTCAAGCTTATCTAGTCACTGAATGAACTTCGTATTATGTTTGTCAATATATAGCCCTTTCAACGGCGCTCTCGATGGCATCTAGAAAAGCTCCAGTTTTGAGGTAGACATGTTGTCTAGTCCTCAACCGCCTGAAGTGAAGGGCTGCCGCTTCTGCAGTAGCTTTCGCTTTGGCCGACGTTTTGGAAATCAGTCTCGTTTCACGACTACGGCAGAGGCACTAAAAGTATTTTGCCAATGCATCAAAATTGGCAAAATGCAGATAACAGGGTTCTTGAGAGCTCAAAACGGTATCACACACACAGGGCTATATATATCACACAGGCGATTCAGTATGCTGGTTTGTTGTGAAGTCATGTTATTCTGTCGCAGATCACATGCCCAAACATTTAAAGTCATGACATCTGTTAAGTTACTGTTAAAGACAGCAAGCACCTCGTAGGTTCAGCGTACACCGACACATTCCATGAGTGTAGGTTTATCAGTTTACAACATCGTAGTCACGCGGATGAGTATAATATCAATATCAATGTTACCGGTACCTCATTTTGTCAGTGCTGACGAGAGTTTTCGTGTCCTCACTTGGTAACGCATGGGACTACATACAGTCTGATGTGTAGGAGATACCTGTAAACACTCGGGTTCTGTCAGGCACTTCACATGGTCAATTTTGCTTCTTCTGAATACAAGACGGTTTCTTATCCAACGAGAAATGCTTTCCTCCTCTAGTCTTTATACTTTCCACTATTTCAGGAAAGTATATTTCTTCTCTCCTCTCTGCAAGCTGATTTTTAGTAAGGAAAGAACGTCTCCCCTCTCTGAAGTGGCAACACACACACAGGTATTTATTCAGGTATTCAATTATTCTTCTATTTTTTTCAGTAATTTTCAGTGATTGCTGTATTATTGCCATTTCTATTGTTATATTAAAACATGAAAATGTATAACTATTTCAGTTATTTTTAAAACAATTATCTCATGTTGTACAGTATTGAATTGATGTTTCTTGTATTGATTGGAAGTGAACTTATATTAGAGAAAACCACTATACATTGTATTCTAGTTGATGTTTTTCATATATCCATTGCTTTTGTTTAAAGTAATAGTACAATGTATTACATAACTTATATTATGCCAAATCCATTCTGTGTGGTGCTCAAGGCGCATCCAAATACATGTACATGTATGCTCACTCATGTACATGTATACTCACATACCCGGTACACTGTACTGTAGGGCCTATCCCTGTCACTGATAGATGCATTACTTCCAACCAGCACTGACAGCATAATATAGACAATACAATAGCATGACATTGAACATTTGAATGCTTTTAAACAAATTGTATTTCCCATGCAATATACACTACTTTTTAATTGCTAGTTTGAATGTGATGAAACAACCAAACACCCACAAAAAAAAAAAAATATGAATAACATATTTTCATTACCAGTAAATCAAATATGTAGTGTAGGACCCTACTGTATATTCATTTGACAAAAGAACATCTAAAGCAGTTTGGCATCTCCATACACACACACACACACACACACATATATATGAAGGGTTTGTTTGCAAAAACCGATAAGTCCATTTTTGATGATTTTGAAGTAAGATATCTGTAATAAAGTACAAAGTAATATCTTTTAAATGATATATTGGTCACTACATATAAAGGTGTATTTTTGAAGTTATGGTCAAAAGAAGCAAAGATTTTCTTATTATTCTCTTTATTTTTCTTGACCTTTAATTGCAAATATCTCCATTTGGCAAATATGGACTTATCAGTTTTTGCGAACAAACTCTTCATATATATATATATATATATATATATATTACAATAATAATAATTATTTTTTATTAGGCCCACCTCACTCGTACATTAATGAATACATTGAACATTTTTTTTTTTTTTTAATGGGAGTTCTTAGCAAAATTTATCCATGTATATCCTCAATAAAATTTATTTTCCAAATCAAGATGTGCAACATATGCGCCTACAGGTTATGCTAAATTTCCATGAGGCACTGAACTTTTATACAACGTAGGCCCTATTGGCTACTTAAGTTAAAGTCATCCTGCCCAGTTATCTATTCCAGCAGGAATTTGTGTGCACTATAGTTGATAAGTTATTCAGAGCAAATTCAGTCCACTTTTCTTTCTTCTTTTTTTATGGTAAAGCATTTCTGTTTTCTAATCACGTACAACGTATATGTTAAACACACATTTAACACTACAGCAACAATACGTTAGAAACCATTGTATCCTTCAAATAATGTATTTTTAATACATGTAATAAGTGCCTTGAGGCGGTTAGGGAGGGTGTCACAACACATACATGATGTGATAGCTTCCCTTCCCTCAATTTGTGGGAGCAGCCAACCAAACTGAGATGCCATGCCCACTGAGCAAAGCATGAAAGTGCCAAGCCTACGAAATGCAGGAATGGAAACACTTATTACTATATCAGAATTAGATTTACTGTCACTTCTCACTTCTGCAACTCATTGACAGGACTGATGAAACAATGAAAGTATGCCTTACATGTCTGCAAACACTATGAACACAGTAAACAAATCAACAATTATCTAACATCTTCTTTTCACCAAGAAGTAGTTGTTTAACAGCCATGAAGCAATTTATTTTCAAATACTTAAAGAGCAAGGATACATGGACAACACTTGCTTACATAAACAGGAATACAAACTTCTCCTTGAATAGCCTTCCACCTCGCGAGATTAACATGTGTTTGATGTAAACAAAAAATCAATATATATATAGCAACAATCATCTTTTATATCATCACACGTCTATCGATGCAATATATATTTCTGTTTGAAACACATGTTGACATGAAAAGCAGATGCACCTTCAATGATAGTCAACCAAAGAAACAAATGAACTCAAACACTCATACAAACCAAGATTTTGACAGATGGTAGTTGCCTGATGATAGTACAAACTTTAAATGCTTTGTACAGCATTCACACCACTGAATTGCATCTTTAAACATTTGAATCATATAATTGCTTCACTGAAATTTACAGTATAAATATAATATTGAAATTTTCTCATACAAAAAGAAAAAAAAAATGTAGTGAGTGGAAATCAGTCAAGTACACAGGGGGAGAGCCTTATTTCTCATACAGTAAAGCCCTACACTACTAGCATGTTTTTACTGCCAACTCTGGGCTCAATTACCATCTAGCATTTTGCTGAGGATATCATGAACTCTACGGAGGATCAAGCAATACTGTTCTTTGACACTTTGAAAAAAATTAGCAATGCCAAATATGCTAAGTCAAGACAAACTGCATATCTGTGAGAAAGCAAGAGGAGAAAACAACATCACATCAATTTAATATGGATGCCTCCAAATCTGTATTTGTGTGGTTGTGTGTTTGCTAGTTTGTTTCCAATCATAGTGTACATATCTGAACAAGACAATGAAATAAATGGCAAAACTATCGCCTAGTTTTCTCCACCTAAAAATGCATTAAAAAAAGTAATAATAATAATAATAATAATAATGCCTCCAGCACCCATCAGGGCTAATGCATGAAAAGAAATCGGAAATGGGAAAGGCATGACCTTCAAGGAAAAGTTGTGGACATCTACAAGTCCATCACGAAATGCAGTCCATTATCTTTTAAGTCATTTACCACTGAATTCGCACTCTGGGTATAGGGGAGGCTTCGTCCTTTATTGTGGGTATGTGTTACCACAAACTGAGTGCCTGAATGCTTTAATTTTACAGTCTGTGGACATTATACATCACTTGTGAAAGAGTCAACTTATTTGCTTGACACAAACTGCCGACAAATCTTCACTAAAGATGTATGAATGACATTCCCTTGATTTGCTTGCTTTGATACGCGAGATTTACAGAAGGGATAACATATTGAAACATTTTAAAGACTGTAAAAAAAAAAAAAATGTTATGTTTCGTGAATCAGATACCACATCCTGCCGATTCATATTTTATACACGCTTTGTTCACAAAATTTGCCTGTACAAGCACAAAGCGTGCCCGAAGGCTTGCCAGACCTAGCAACAGCCACGTGAATTCCTGGCTATGAATCTTAATGGGAGGGAACAGGTAAATAAAATACATTGTACTTTGTTACTAAGCTGTAGAAAAAGAAACATCTATAAATTGTAAATTACAGAAATGGTCTATTTTGCACCAAATGATCCCTATAAAAAATTCACAGGTTTGTGATTTTATCCGAGGGTAGCTCTTACCTCTTCAGCTCCCGATCATAAGTCATTCTTATTCACTTTCATTGCATTGAGCTGTTTAAGATCACACTGCTGGCAGACTCTGTCTATGGGATTGCATATTGTTGCAGTTTACATTAAAATTCTCTTCCCATTAAACAAAAAATATCTGCTCAGTGAGATTAATATCCATGCACTCATGTGTTTCACGATCAAGCATACAAATAAGCACTGCTAATTTACTCCACAGGGCTCGACAGACAAATTTATCAAGTGATGACACTGACAAGGCTTAATAGCCCAATTTTGTAACAGACTCAAAAAGGTAATGCGTCCTTTATTCATTCAGATAGCAATAACAATTGTACATCTTCATCTTCACCGATGTTCTTTAAGAGGACTACCTGCTCGACAACCGTATGAACACTTTGCTGATACATGACATACAAAATAAAACTGCATGAAGCAAGTCAGTGTAACAACTCATAGATGGGAGATTTTAAAACAGAAGAAAAAAAAAGCAAAACAAAACAAATTGGAATCTTGTGAAGTGGTCAATTGACAGTGACCATATTCTTAACAGGGATAAGGCAGAATATCAGTAATGGAATCCTCTAGAATTTCCATTCCTCAGCATTTACAAGCAGAAAAAAGTAGCTATACTTATTTACGCATCTATCGGACATAGCCAAGCATATGCATCTTGTAATCTGTACTCGTACCTTTTTGACTTCATAATCTCTGCTGGGCTATTTAATGCACAAGTTTTCTACAATCTCACTCAGGATAATAAAGCTACGACAAATCTGGAAGTAGACCTCTACAATGCACACGACTGTGCAGTGCATACTGTCATTACTTCACATTTGGAGACCACTGTCACCAAACTGCTGAAAATAAAGTTGAAAGAAGAATGCGAATAACAAAACCGACAGAAACTGCTACAGTTTATGTCCCAAACGGTACACACAGGATTCTGCCGCATACAGGGTCAAGCACTCAAAGTGACCTGCAAATACACCATGAAGTTATGGATGGAAATACAGAAAAAAAAAAAATGTTCTATAGCATGTCCTGTGTGTGTGCTACTGAGGTCCAGACCTAGAACGAACATTTCACAGTACTCCACTAGGGAGTTAACAAGATGCTAGTACAGCCCATTAACAGGAAATACTCAATTCAAATAGAACACTCATTTCCTGTGACATAGCACTCCCCTCTCTTTTGCAAGCTCTTTTCTTTTGTAATATCTCTTTTGTTCACTTCGTAAAGGCTATTACACTTTCGTGGATAATGTACAGCATATGTGGGTGATGATGTACTGACATTAGACAACGGATTGACTCCACCGATTCAAACCTGTACCGCGTCAAAAGTATATCCTTCCATTCATCAGAATTGTAGGAAAGCCTTGAAGCTACCAATAGATACGGATGAGAAGTGATGGTGGTGGTAGTGGTATTGGTGTCTGTCTGTGTGTATGTAGAGGGAAGGGGAGGGGGGAAGGGGCAGGTAATGCTCTTTTCAATTTGACAAATTACGTGACAAATTGCATATGAAAAGTCTTTGTCGAAAAGCTAATGCATTGTGATTATTTCTCCTTTGCAAGAAGTATCACATGCCACAAAGTACATCCTACACATTAATTTAGGTTTGGTATGCAGTGCACTCTAATCACCGACATGCTCACGGATAACACATATTACAGATGTAGTAGTAGTAGTAGTAGTAGTTGGTGTAATAGTGGTAGTAGAAGTAGTAGCTGCTACACCTAATCAATTTCATAACAAATGTTTCCTTATGAGTCTGTACAGATCCTTTGTGTCTAACTCATTCCTTAGCATAATTCTAGCATGGCCCGGCCAAGGTACTGCATAAAAACACATACAATCATGGCAGTATTTACAAATGCTCACATACATATCAAATTAGTTCTTTTTCATTCTCTTTTGAAATCTCCAGGAAAACAATGACAAACATTACAATACTTTCAAATAATATTCTATCCTATGAACAGTGTGAAATTACAGTCCATTTATTTGTCTAGTTTATACTGTAACAGGAGTATTTTTTTTTTCATCTAAATGTGTTGGTATTCTGAAAACTCGGTCTTCAACATGACAGACTCGACCTAAACAAGAGGTGTGGATTATTCACTTCACTGTTTCAGTGTAAATTAACTCACTAGCACAAATAACATTTCTTCAAATGAAGCCTATGTATATATTCCAATATGTATACATCATATATATATATATTTATATCATATTTATCTCATGATACCAGGGAAACCATGTAAGTGACATTTGGGATATATTTTAACTACACGGCCAATTGCAAGGACGGTGTTAACCTGACGTTTACAAGCTCATAAGAGTTAGTATTTGGAGCTTGACCCTAGATGAAACTTGTTTTGTAGTCAATAGGTCAAGTACATGGAGAGAGAGAGTTTATAAATTCCTCTTCACTTACGCTCGATACAGTGTGTACTGGAAAAAAAAAAAAAAGGCCACATGCGTAATTTAGGTCGTAATGGGGATGAACCACTTGGCCCATTCTTGTTAAGAGTAAAAATTTACAAGCAAGCTGGGAGGCCACACAATCCCCATTTGTTTTATGCAGCTCACTCATTACGGGGTATTGTACACGAGTATAGAACACTGTTTTATTTTTCTATGAACACAAACGAGATTGATTTCAGACTTATACCATTTGATGCTGCAATTTTTCATCAAATTGTTTAACCAAAAAGGATCAGGGTATTCATGATCAGTTTCACAGCATCCTTTGGACTAAGACACGGCAAAACGTTATATAAAATCATATCACTCCCCCCTCCCTCCCCTGAATTAAATAAAAAAAGAAATGGGTTACCAAACTGAGTTTGACTTGAGAGCGATGTACAAACGGGTAGTTAACACAAAACCCCATGAAGCTTATACACGTGCTTCAGTGTGTGCAGTAAATAAATGACTATTCATTTATCCTACAGATTCCTATGGAATGCATTCACCTCTTGGCCAGTGCGAGAAAGATCTGTCAAGTGTAACATTCTGCTACGGTTTACATTACGCTTGGCAAGATGTTCCCGTCATTCTCTTTCTCTCTCACACCCCAGAAGAGTTCTCTCAACTTGCAGTACTGACAAGCGTGTCTCATCCCGTCGCTGGTACCGCACAGTTTCACTGACAAGTCTCTTGTAATTTACACACACACACCAAAAGAATTTGTACAAAATATAAAGCGGTGAATCTGCCATTTCTACTTCTAACCCCCACATAGGCCACTCACATGACCAATCATGGGATATATTACATAATATTCTCAATATCTACTTGTCATCTTATCTCTGAATTTAATCTTTCTCAACATTTTCTCTCCTTTTTTTTGTCATTTTTTTTTCCATTGAGTGTGTTGGCATTGAGAGTATGGAGCCAGAACGAAGGAAGAATATATCTTATGATTGACAGCACTTCCTCTTGTTGGGTTCATTGTAGCCATTTGTGGGTGGAATGGTGATGGGCTTGACATCTGAGCTGGGTGAATCCTCGCCGTTGCCTCCGTCCCTGATGTTCTTCTGCGACACGATCTTGTAGATTTCTGCAGGGATTAGGTTGGAAAACAAGGAACGAGGAAGCTTCTGTTATCCAGCATGAACACATTTCTCATATATGAAATACAAGCAATGCTTCATGGCACATCTTACCAGTCATACTCCATGACTGAACTCAGAAGAAAAAAAATAATCCTAGCTAACAACAGATAATGATCCAGAATTCTCCTTATCGCATATAGCCAATATCTGATCGATCACTTTTGGGACGTACATGTCTACTTCCGATTTTGCAGATCTGGAAAATCATACCAAAGATCCTAGTACTGTTCCAAAAATCCTTTCCAGGACTACCACAATTGGTGCTTTAAAACAATTTACAACCATACTAATATTGTCTAAGTGCATATTCAATAATGACGGGCAAGTACTGGTTGAATGAAAAGGACAAAATATTTTTAAGACTTTCAGAGAAATCCATTATCTTACCTGTCAGTATTTGAACGAAGGCCTGTTCCACATTTGTTGAATCCAAGGCTGAGGTTTCAATGAAGGATAGCGTATTTCTCTCTGTTTACAAAGATAAAAATCAATGAAAGGGAGTGTCACAATGTGACAGATAAGGTAAATTAAAATACTCCATTATTATTATTAGATGATCTGAGTATCCTCTCGGATCACCTTTTGTTTTGTATGGATTCTTTCTTCTTCTTCTTCTTATTTCTCCTCAAAAGTTGTGTAGAGGTTAGCTCAGAAAGTCCTCTGCCTATCAATTTCAAACTTATGCCATACTATATGTATCATGTCCCAAAGACGACAGGTCTAGTAAAATCATTGTGATCAGCCGACCATGATGTCACTATGACGTCATGAAATGAAATCACATTTTCATCCATATCTCATTAATGGAATGGAATTTCTCAATGAAATTTACATCTCATATAGTTCAAGTCAAGCTCTTTCTACTCATATTCTTAAAATTCATCTCTACACTAAAAACATACGCGTACGCGTGCGTTGAAATGGTTGACATGCTCTAATCGAGCTCAAAATTTTTGTGCACACGTTTCAGATCATTTATCATTTGGAGCATTTTTCAAAAAATTGAAAAAATGGATGGACGCATACGCGCACATACGCACGCACAGCTCATATGCAATAGAAATTTCCCGTTTTTTCACATGGATCGGATGTCTGAAATGTAAAGGAATAATTCTACCAAGTTTTAAGTCAATCCGACTCAATATGACGTCATACGGGCCCGTCAAAGTTGAAATTCCACGCACGCGTCAATGGCGATATACAGTGCACCTATGCCAAAAAACCGCCAATTTTAAATCCGATTTTACTCGTCAGGATGGACGGTGACCCCCCATTTTCTTTACATATTCTGAAAGCTGATGAGTTGTTCATGTCATTTCATGGGTTGGCGATGCTGGAAAAATGATTAAAAGATATCAAATTTCTTAATAAAATAAAAAAAGTAAATTTTCAAAATGAGGTCATCAAATTTTGAGTTCACTCGAGCATATCTCACTTATCCTTTGCCGATTTTCACCCAGATTTCAGTATGTTGTAGCTTATTAAACGCTCTTTCATGAATGTACCATCAAAATTTTGATTGGATGAGGTCATCACCTCTTAAAGGGACTGTACAGTACTGGTTGAGGTAGGGATTCATGTTTTGAACATTCGTAAGTGAGATAATGAAAAGCCTCCTATGAAATATGAAAGAGCATGTAATTTTAAGAAGGATTCAACATTTATTTGATGAAAATTGGTTGTCAAATGGCTGAGATATCCAAAAAAGTGCTAATAATAAAAGGCGACATGCCCCAACTTTATTAGTATCTCTTTGTTTCACCTTGTTTTTTGATATCTCAGCCATTTCAAAACCCATTTTCATCGAATAAACTTTTCATACCCCTTAGAACTGCATGCTCTTTGACATCACATAGAGTGGTTTTTGAATATCTCACAAAATGTTAAAAGCTAAATCTTCACCTCGACCAGAACTGTACACACCCTTTAAAAAAGGATTGAAAGTAACCTTGTCAAATTTGACCAAGTTACGTGTTATCTCTATGGAGTGCAGTTTTTCTGGAAATGAAAATTGACATGACTATCTTTTTCGAGCACTAGCTCAATTATCCTTCGGTGAATTTCTCCCAGATTATATTATGTTGTAGCTGAGACTTTGGGCCAGCGTAAGTGTACCCTCCATTTTTTCATACGACGTCGAGATCACGCTGAAAAACTTAGTTAAAATTGGTACTTGGCTTGTAGCGTCATTTTGCTTAATACACAGAGCCTATGGGGGATGAAATAGGTCAGTGCATAGCGCATCGGACTTTTAATCTAAAGGTCCCGGGTTCGAGCCTCACCCCTGCTTTTTGCTCTTTTTTTTTTACACTTTTTTCTTCTTTTTCTTTAGTTAGTCTTATTCTCCCTTCCTAACTTTATCTTTTTCTGATTTTTTATGCTTCTCTTTCAAATTTCTATACAATACCTTAACTTTTCCTTTATTTTTCTTTCTTTCTTCCACTTTCTGTGCAATAGATCAACAACAACAATGGCTATTAACCCCATATTTTGCACATGTTCAGTTCATGTCAAGAACATCATTTCCTAAAATAACAACTTCTTCCTCCAACACCATCTTGGGTAAGTAAATTAGGGTCAAAGGTCAAAAGTGTTTAATCCTGTATCTTTGTAAATACACGTCCTTTCTTTCCCACATTTTGCACACGTAAGGAACATGTTGCAAGAATCATTTCACAAAATAACTTTTTGCTCAGATGCCATCTTGGCTGTGTAAAGTGGGGTCAAAGGTCAAATATACTTCATTCTGTAATCTCATTAGTGTAGATGGTATCACCATCATATTTTGCACACACATGGACCTTGATAGATGGATCATTTTGTAAAATAACGACACTTTGGTCGGACGCCATTTTGGCTGTGCAAATGGGGTATTATCTCTATGGGAGTACATTTTTTCTGGAAATGAAAGATGACATGACTGTCTTCATCGAGCACTAGCTAATTCATCCTTCCGTGAATTTCTCCCAGATTTAAATATGTTGTGGAGGAAACTTTGGGCTATCGTTCATGTGATCCATATTCTTATTGGAAGTCAGGATTACGTCCAAAGACCTGGTTGAAATTGACGCTTAGCTTCAATGTCGGGAGATATGTCTTTCTTTCGGTTACTTTCTTTGCAATAGCTCAAGTAGCTTTTGTAGGTACATTAGTGTCAAAGGTCATAAATGTTTCTTCCTCCTGTATCTTGGTAACTACTTGTCCTATATATCTTTGACATATTTTGCACACATACAGACCATGTCGCATGAATCATTTCATAGATTAACAAACTTTTGCTCAGATGCCATCTTGGAATAGATCGGATCACCTAATTTGTCAGTGTTGACAAATTCAAATCTAGTTATTATTATTATTATTATTATTATTATTATTATTATTATTATTATTATTATTATTATCATTATCATTATTATTATTATATCATTATTATCATCATCATCATTATCAAAATGGGGGACCAGACAATGCCAGACAACTAGCACAGCCCTCAGGTAGAGCAGTGGCAACACTGAAGAGGCTACACTGGTTACAAGACCTTATTACTATTATCTGAGTTACAATGACAAATATTCAATTGTCCATCTACTTGCACACACACACACACACACACACACACACACATAGAATTCAAGAAAGAGGATGGCCACAAAAAGGAGATATATCTACTGAATGGAAATTATGACATAATACATGTATATGGACAAAGGATTGGCTGACACTGATAGAGAACAAATACCAGCATACAATTCTGTACTATCAAGAAAAGTGTGCCATATGGCTGAAGTGCAATTCTACATGCAAACCTATGAAAATGTCCATGAATTTGTGCTAATATTGCATCTCCGGTTGCTTGTTTTGCACCCCCAGATGAAATACAAAACCACAACTGGTTTGAAAATACATGTATTAGAGTACCGGTACAGTGTAAAGGATGGTAAAAAGAGGAAATACCTTTGGTGCACATTCCTAAAACATATGGAATAGAGCCTGTACATGAATTTGTTCAAAACAACGACGAGTATCAAAGAGTTAAACCTGATGGAAAATGGGCACAGGTTTTTTCTCAGAACAAAGGTAACATTTCACATCAAATTGTATTCCTTGGAGGCAGCTGCCAATTACATTGTCTATTGATATGCTTCCCCTTTGATCCTTACATCAATTAATTATATTTCTTCCTTGAAATTCCATGTATTACAGCTATAAGCAAAATACTTAAGTTATAACAAGCTAGAAATGACTTTATTTGGACATTGTAGAGTCCCCTGATAACTCCAAGACCCTGTTTACAGTGCGGGGCTGGGCCGAGCCGTGGCCGAACCGCGGCTGAGCCCAGCCTCAATTGTGGGGCCAAATTTTGTCCGTTTACACTGCAAGGCTCGGCCGCGCTTTTAATTCAAACCTTTCAATATTTTGTCGTAGTGGCGCTCTGATTGTAAACAAACGCAATTTGGTATAGCCTGGCTTTCAGACCCTTTGCCACCTGGATTCCGTGTCGCCATTCGGGCAAAGGCCTTTGCCGAAGGAAAAATCTAACCTTTGCAGGACAAAACCACCTTAAACTACATGTATACTAGTTTTCAACGTTGAGGGGGTTGATATCGTGAATAGCGAAATAGTACGGGCAGAGGGTCTGGAAGCCAGACTAAAATTGGCCGCGCATTTGGCCCAGTTTGCGTTTACACCAAGAAGAGGCCGGGCTTGGCCGCGGCTCAGCCATGGCCGAGACCATCTCCAGAGCATGGCCAAATGCGCGGCCAATTTTGGCCTCGCATTTGGCCTTTTGCGCGTTTACACTGAAATGAAGGAGGGCACTATAAACGGGGTCCAACAGTCTGTAAGAGATGGTTCTTAATCAGTCCCAAAAGCCATACAATGAATGCATTTTATCTAAAACTAATTTTCCAGCCTCCATGGAGGTGCCGTGGCTGAGTGGATAAAAATACTCTGAATGACAAGAACATGGTATGGGGGCTCATGGGTTTGAGCCCATGCGAAGCCCAATATGTTTGCCCTTCAGTAGGGCACTTTTTTTGTGGGGGGTGGGGGGTGAGAATTTTGCTTTATCACTGTGATTTCTGAAAACTGGTGTTTCTTTGCAACTGATTGACAAACTGCCCTACACCCACATCTAGTGATTCTTCTTGCAATATGTTCTGCTAACCCCATCAAGGCCCACCTTGATTTAAACTCAAGTGCCAGTATTGTCTTTAAGGCCCTATCACACCTTTCCGGGCAAGCCTTGCATGTGATTTGCGGAGAGCAAGTTTTGCTACCCGGAGATCCCCGCAGATGGACCACACATGACAGTATCTAGCACGTCTCACCTGTAGTTGCCTGGAGGTGTGCACGCAAATACTATTTACCCGCAGCCATGTATAGGCCCTGTCACACCTTTCTGGGCAAGCTACAATGTATGTGGTTTTGTTACGTGTGGGGATTTTCCATCATACAGGACAATTTCTGAGCGCGGACAAGGATTTTGACGAGTTTTGCATGCGTCTTACCTACTGGACGCAATGCTACTTTAGTTCTACCTGTGGGTATTCTGTCTGACCTGCGTGCCAGGTGCGTGGGGGTTGACAATTAGTGAAGGAATTCCTCTGAAGGACTATTTATTTGGCAGAGGTTCTAGAAAGTGTCATTTTCCTGGCTGCAGCCAACTCTCAACAAACTGGCAGAATGGCAGTAACTGACCCTCAGCATGCGCGCAATTTGCTTGTACATCTCGCTCCACGCCTGCAAAACTGACCAGGTACACAGATGCTGGCAGTATCGACACCGTTCCTTGCCAGTAACACACCCATATTACATGTATGCTCGTAGAATGTCGACGTCTGCTGGCAATCTCCGCAACTCACTAGGAACAAGTTTTGAGCATGCTCAAAACTTGGCTGCGGGTAAATTGGACTTGTGTGCGCAACTATGGGCGACTACGTGCCAAGTATTGTCACTGTGAAGGCCATCTGCGGGGACCTCCAGGAAACATGAATTGTTCCCCGCAAGTCATAAGCAAGGCTTGCCCGGAAAGGTGTGAAGGGTTCTTGAGCATGCTCAAACTTGTTCCAGGTGAGTCGCAGGGGTTGCCTGCAGAGGTCCACGCAGAACACTAGTAAAAGGGCCGTAGCGGTAGCACTTCGCAGACAACTCCCGCGCAACTTACCTGTAACTAAAACGTGAGTAGAACGTAAGTAGCACACGTCCAGCAGGTACAACACACGCAAAACTTGCCCAAATCCTTGTCTGCCCACAGAAAATAATCTTGCGTGCTGGAAAATCCATACACGCAACAAGCCTGCGTAGCTTGCCTAGAAAGGTGTGACACGGCCTTTACAATTCTTGATGACAACTCACAATCAACTCACCTGCAAAGACTTTGGCTTCATCTGTTGGGACTGCCCTCAAGTGCCGTAGGTCACTCTTGTTGCCGACTAACATTATAACAATATTATTATCTGCATGGTCCCGCAGCTCCTTGAGCCACCGTTCTACATTCTCATATGTCAGGTGCTTTGCTATATCGTACACGAGTAGCGCTCCGACTGCACCACGGTAATATCTGCATGTGAAGACAATATAAACACAAATACTGTACATGTAGTTTACCATGCAGTGAAGATTGCACAACACAAGCATTAGCATTCATAGGGTATTGAAGAATGCACTTGTACACAGTAACTCATTAAAAAATCCATGAAGCCTTCACTGTACATGTATTTTACTATTGCACATTCACAGCATAAGACATTGTTGCATGTGTAAGGACTTTTAAAAAGGATTGCTACTTTAATGTTCCTCTTGACTCGGAAAATTTAACTACATTTGGAGTTAATCATTGATACAACACTTGACACTGTTTATACCGATTGCTGCATCCATGTACCTGTAACTTACCACACTGCAAACTAATTTAAGTACAGATATATTAGCTGATCATGATACATTGTACATGTAAACGGTACAAGCCCACGTAATGAATAAATACCAATGGGCCACTGTGATTCAAGTCTTACTCATTTATACTAGATGACTCACTTTGCACACATGGGCTGCATCATGCACTTCAGTGTCAACACAATATGAAGTACAATTGTAAGTGTACACACATAAACAGCATGACACAATGTAGGCCTACAGTATACTTCCTTGTAACAGTGCAATGTTTGCTTGTCTGGCCAAAGAGAAGCCAAAGTACCCGTACTGTTGACCATTCATACACTCTGTAGTCAGAAATGAGCCAAACCTGTTGGCTACATTCTGATTCATCACACTGAAATTACTGTAACCATGCTTCTACCCTACCCACCAACCTACAATGTATATACATGTACCCCCCTCCCCTTCATACAGTGTAAAAGATTTTATAATCTACAAACTGGAATAACACATTCATATACCTGTAAATTGCATTGTACAGCAAATATGATATTAAACAGAACAGGCAGCTCCCATCATAAAGTCCTTGAGACAAACAGTTTTCTTTTGTTACACCATACCAAAAATTTTTTATACCCTGTAGCAGAACAAATATGTTTGCAAAGCTACACATATGCAATGTACAGTATAATCAATTTGGGATCTGAATTTTACTTTGTTGTATGCAAAATTTTGTTATAACAGGTGTGCCCTGTAGTTATGTTTTGTACAATGTAGGTACAGTTTGCACGATAATCCTGTGTATGTCTAATGCAATAAAGGGGCTACAGAAACTGTAAATACAATCATCTGGATTGAATAATTTATGGTAATACCATACATTCTCCAGGGGTGATGGCTCTACACTTTCTAACCACAAATCACAGGGCATGTACAATGAATATCATGTGGGCAGATACAGGATGTATTTGGTTGAGAAAACCCAATGTTGACTGTAGAGTAGGGCGTGTCACTGCTGGGCAGGGCCACAAGCAAATTTTTGTCTACACCACTCAACCACAGAGCAACAATTTGGCCTTGAGAACTGTACAGTAGCTACAGGAGGTCATTCCTTGTCAACCTTCATCTACTGTCCATGAGTTTATGAGACCTCTTTCAAACACTGCGCCCTACATGTAAATTATGATCATAGGGCACAATTAGGGAAAATGGGTAAAGTGTCAGCTTGTCCACATTCCCCCCCCCCCCTTTTCTCATGAAGGCCGTAAACTGCATACAGTGTAGACCAACACTACATGTACTTGTATCAGCTATGAGGGATGTGATTGATGCTCTAAATTTTCAGAATGCTTAGTAATGGCATACAGTACATGCATTGTATACATGTAGGCCTACAGCTACATGTACATTTGTATCCTAGTCATTAATGTGTGCCCCAAATTGTTCTAAATATAACCATTTTCATAACCAACTTCCTCTCGGTCACTCTACATATTGTATTAATGAATATATTCCTATTAGATTGATGTGATGGTCCACCTAAGTTAAAATCTGAAAAGATTTTCAGATTTGGATTGAATTATTATTGCCATGCGTATAGGCCTATTGTACATAAAGTGTCATTTCTGGACCAACTGTGTCATGGCATACTACTACTGTACATTTCCCTCTCACATGTATCAATCAGGGGTATCAACTGTGCTTCGCTGTCAAAGCAATCAAACTCAAGCTTACATATGTACTGTATGTTGTACATGCACCTTCAGTACATGTATCATAAATTAATTCCTGAAACCCAGCTAATATACAGCTGCACTACCATTATCAGGAAATGCCTAGCTACATATGATGCAATATTTGGTACCCTGGGGTACCAAATGAAAATGCGCCATTTTGTTGAATTATTTTTTTTTTTTCAGCGCTGTACCCTGGCTTACCAAAAAATGTGTCAAAATATTTTTTAGTATTATTATGCACAAAAATGTTTTCTTATTTGTGATTATGCATCAATTAATGCATGCAAGTGTACAGTTGAACCTCTCGTATCCGGACAAGTCGGGACCGGGGCTCATCCGGATAAGGGATTTGGCCGGATACGGGAGACCCAATGCTTTATACAACTGTACATGTACACATACACATGTACTGATGTAGCCCATTGTAGTACCACATGTAGTAATGTGTATACCGCAACCTTTTCATTGTTACACTCAGTAACAGACCCCAAAATAGAGGTTCGTGTTTGCAAGAATGAAATCATTTTCTTTTATAAATTCTTGGGATGATTTACCTAAATAATTATTAAGAAATGTATCAAGTATATGTAATTCATGTGTGTTTGTGTAGGAGGTCTCAAGGAGTTGGGAATCCCCCTTTCCTCCCGTAATTCTTAAAAAAAGATAAAAAATCACGGCGAGATTGCGTCCGGATAATAGAGAGATCCGGATAAAGGGAGGCCGGATAATAGAGGTTCAACTGTACTTCGAAAAACACCTATGGTGCTAGTTCATTGCGACAACTTTGCCGTATCCAAATTCAGAATCGGCGTATCTGAATTCGGATATGCATTGTAAATAATGGGCATGAGATGGCGCTATACAACGCGGTACCCCGGGTTACAACGGTACCCCGGTGTACGGCGTGCCGAATCATATGTACCTTCGAGTTCTTCCAAGCTGCCTTGACACTTCACTTGCTAGAATTTTACTTCCATACTGTCCCCTCATTATGGCATGTCAGTATGTGCTGTATACATGTAGTAGCATGTACAGCAGTCCATTTCTGGTCAAGTCAAGTTCACGAATAACAAAATGTGCAATCTTTGGGACACACATTGTCACATCGTGTTAAGGCCACACTTACAGTACAAAATATGCACGCATTGTACACACATTTGTATTCATTGCCACAACATACGTACAAACAGTCACATTCTTGCAACTATACTCATCATATTATGCTCTATGCATCATATGCTGCATGATTCAAGTCTCCAGACATTTGAAAATAACTTCAAGTTTCAGTCTTGGAGAGGGAACTTTAACGTTATGTAAATCCATTAATAGCAAACTCTAAAATATCTCCCTTTGCAAATACCCTACACATACACAGATTGTGTTTGTAGTAGGCCTACAGCTACCTCACTATACTGTAGGGGATAGTGCAAAACTAGAAGCATTTGCAGCATGAAACTTTTGCATACCGGAGCTGACAGCCTTTTTCATTGCATGACACTTTTGAAAATTGCCTCTGGCAGCCAATGCATTGTGTGGACAAACACTTTAGGCATGCATTTTACTTTCTTGAATCTTGGCCCGTGAAAGTTTCATGCAAAATTTTTTGACCGAAAAAATTCTGGTTTTACAGTAAATATGTAATTCATCCCATAGGAAATTGGATTGCTATCATATAATCCATCCAATGTGGCATCCCTTGAGGACCTCACAACGAGTTTCAGTTAATGCGTCCTTGATATCTTATGCAGAAAACAGCCAAAGGGAATCATGCCACCAATGGTAAAGTACCTGCCATATACTTGACTACTTTCTACAGTTCACTGCTTGTACTGAGATAAATAGCTTAATAATACCAACATTTACATTGTATGGTCCTCACTTCCTGGAAAGTTGATTCATGTTGATCTCTTCTTGCTTGATAAATCTATTGTATTTGCTTGACTGTATGAACAGAACACAGATTTTTACCAAAAGGTCATACATCTTCTCTCTCCTGTCACAAGTCAAAACAACTACCAGTATTACAATGCATACCAACAATCTCTCCACATCATACATCATGTACCTGGTACATGCAACATGTACACTGTAGTGCACATGTACCATGAAATGTTCATGTTTCCCTTCAAATTAGCTCACAAAAGCAACTACCTGTATTACAATGTACACTTTAAATACACACTTCTGATACTTACGCACTAGTTATGGCTCTATATCTTTCTTGGCCTGCTGTGTCCCATATTTGTGCTTTAATCGTCTTGGAGTCGACTTGTATGCTTCTCGTGGCAAACTCTACACCGATCGTACTTTTGCTCTCCAAGTTGAACTCATTTCTCGTGAATCTCGACAGTAAGTTGCTCTTCCCAACCCCCGAGTCTCCGATCAGGACAACTGCATTTCAACAGGCAAAAAACAAAACAAAAAAACAAAACAAAACAAAGGGTGAATATGGTACATGTAGTTAAAGCCAGTGCTCATACTCATGAGGTCTCAGCTAAAACGTGACAAACATAGCATTAAAGAAAGCAAAAGTGCAAAATTCACTAAATTTGTACTTTAAAATCTGTACAATGTACATGTAATATATGAAAGTTGAAGCCGTCCTCAGTACAAACCCTGTACATCGTGGAATGAGTTGTGTAGGATAAGATTCCCTCTACATAAGCCTTGAATAAGGCTTGTTGATACACGACACATCATTCAATGCAGGCTCAGATTGCAGCATGTCAAAGAATAACATGATGCATCCATAGTGTGATAAGCATTTGCTGTGGGTGATACAGGTAGGTGATATCAGCTGTAGAGAGTAACAGTTGAGTACCTCAAGAGGATACTCTTTCAACCAACCAGGATGCATTGCTTTGCATGCTAGGACAGCAGACCATACAAGTGTGGATAAATGAATGTTAAGCCTTTCTTACATCCCGTTGTGCGCGTTTAGAGATCGTGCGGACTCGGAGTTCCTGTCAGGCGTGGAGTTGTCGCTGGGTGAAAATTAAATCGGAGGGGAAGTATGTAGTAAGTACGTAATGAGTGGGTGTGTCTTGCTCAAAAATTGAGGCCCGCAAGTGGTCTGTACGCCTTTTTGGAAGTAGGAAGAAGTAAGGAGCACGTAAGATCTCTACTTCTGTCGCACACAATGAGTGGGATAATTGTACATGAATTGCAAGTGAAGCGTACGTTTTCAGAAATCGTACTTACGAAGTAAGAGAAATGTAAGAAAAACGTAAGGGGCACGAAAGTGTTAAGACAATCATGCATCAAATTGGAAGAACACACGGATAATCACAATAATATAAAAGGGTGCACCGAGTCTCTTCATCATTCCCTGCTCTTCTTCCAATTCTTGCTACCTGATTTTCCCTTGGGAGCCATTGTGCACAGAATGTGGACTCACTGCAGAAAATGTCGACGCGGAACTGAAAGCACGCTGTCCATATCAGCTTATAGGAGCACGATGCATCTGAGCATGTCTCAACATGTACTTCTGACGCACTTTTATCGTGCTGATCACGTTCGCTGTCTGAGTGTGATGTACTTCACAAGTACGGTAGTAGTACTCACCACGCATTTTGGAAGTAGGTAATACGCACGGAGGAAGTGCACTCACCCCCCTTTTGTTAACACGTACATTGAAAGCAAGTGGAAAGTATAAGAGCCTCTTGCGTGGTAAGTATGCCTTCGTGGGAAAATACCCCGGAATTGTTGCATGTTTTGACTGCGTTACACACACGCCTATCGAACTTACTCAGTACTTTTGTCTTGCGTACTCCAAGCATGCCCCACGCGTGCTAATTGTCGCAGCCAGGTCATAGCGAAAAACTGGTCGGCCAGTTTTCAGGCTGCGTGCTATGCGTCGTGTTTGCGACCACCAAAAAAAGTACTTTCAACTTGCGTGCATCTCACTACTTGGCCCATTTTTGGCACGCAAACCACTCGTAGTACCACGCACGACCGGATGTAAGAGAGAATTTAGAATTATCCCTGACAGCACATACTGTACAGGTCCTGTGAATGTAGAGCCCTAAATCTCTTTCCATAACTTAATGTTCTGAATGTAGGCTTCACACCCATAATTATATGTGTGTTCAGATCTTTCTACAGTAATACTGAAGCCAAGGAATTTATCCATGAGTTTAGAGTAATCAATGAAAGGACAGAAAAACACACTGCACAAAACAGAAACTCTTTTCATCAATGCAAAGTACATGCAGTATACAATGCATGCCAAAGTGATGATGAAAAAGAAATAACTGCTTTTATTCTTCTTTGCAAAAATGTACAGATTCTTGTTATTATTCTTTTTTAGAAATACAGAACTCTAAAATGTCACTTCCAGTTCCACTTCTAGATTGTTATTAAAGTGGGTATCTCATTGGACTGGAGACTACAGTAGGTGGCAAGCTGATGGCAACTCTGGTCTCCCTATTCAAGGAGACATCTTCACGACTTCTCTGCAACATCTCCTGGAATGTAGCAGAGTCTCTGGGGAGTCATGAAAGAATCAAAGATGTTTGCAGTCTCCGAGACATCTCCGCGACTTTGGGCTGCGGAGACCCTTTGGCCATCTACATGTACATGTCTCTGCAACGACTCTTGGAATGTACAATAGTAGCCGAGTCTCCAGGGAGTTGCGAGAGAATCAAATATGTTTGATTTTTTCGGAGACGTCTCCTTCTAGTCGCAGCCAAGTTGCAGAGACTTCAGTGTAATTCTTTTTTCATGTGGTCTCCGAGACATCTCCGCAACTTTGGGTTGAGGAGACCAATTGGCAACCTTCATGTACATGCACCACAGACATCACAGAGGCGCGACTAAGAAGACATGTCCATGACAAATGAATTACCTTATTTGGAGATGTCTTTGAAGTCGCCTTCTTGCTGAGTGCAAGCCATTTTTTTTTTTTTTTTTGTCTTTCATGTCACATTAAGTCACAACAACAGATCTGTGGCAGCAGTCACAGAGAAGTCTCCTCCAGTGAGATATGCCCTTAAAGGTAGGGAATCCCATTTGCACGCCTTACATTGTAAATGAAGAGTTGTATAAATACAGTGGTATGTTGAAGAGAGTATCATTTTAGAAACTCCCATAAAGTATTGAAAGTGGAAGGTAACATTTAGTACATTTTTTTGACCGTTAGATTTTGAATTGAATTGTTTTCGGGGCTCACCGTAAATTCCAGTACATTACTAGGCTACCTTTGCAGACCCATGGTACTGCATGTGTGTCCATCATGTATATTTTGTGAAGAAAGTTCATCAACACTTACAAACATTTCTATATACATTCTTGCCACACACTCTATATGTTATTACATCAGCTCTTGTACTTTTAGAATTGTGTTTATAGATCACAAATACAGAAGAATGCAACAAAAAGGCTCAAGTGTGGCTGACACACAGAACTACTGAGTAGTTGAGTTTTGTGCATTATTCAAATTGTAGATAACTGTTGACTTCCAAATTTCTAAGCAGTGGCCTAAGCAAGTCCCCTGAGGTTCATATTTAATGTTTTGCTGCATTTTGGGAGGTCTGTAAAAGGTATCCCCTACCTTTAACACACAGTCACACTTGTGTAAGGTACTGTATTGATATAAAATGCTAGCACCTCTCGTTTGATCACATCAAGGAGGTTCAAGAGCTGGAGTTTCAACTGGCTATAATTATTCAAACAGGTGTCAGTTTTCTAGGAATGCTAAAAGAATTCCACAGGTGCGTTTGCACAACTGATGATCAGGCTTTGATGCCACCACTTTAATGAGTGATATGAAGATTTGTCTTCAACTCTTAACATTTAATTAGGTTTATTTGCTTGTTTATTCATTAAATGAAATGAACATTAAATGAAATTAAATCTATATATGAAACAAAAGTCAACCCCATTCAGAAATACAAGTACATTTTAAAAGTGTAAATTAGAGCTTTGTGCTGTCAAAGTGTTTAAAACTGTACCACCCTGGAAAGCCAATTGCCCTTTTTTTTTGTGTGTGTTAATTCCATCAATTAAAACCGATATGGTATTATCTTCACGATATTTGTACACTACAGCTGTACTTCCTTGTAAATTTCAAATGTCACAAGTACTGTTCAGGCATTTACAGTCAAACATAATTTCTTTTTTATTCAAGCAATCTTTGCACTTAAGTTCTTTCTCTGTGTCTTTACCAGTATGTAGTGCTCATCTTTTGTAAGGAGGGATGGTGAAAAGTCATTACAGCACTCACCGCATAATCAGGATGTGCTGGTTTTAACAAAAATGTCACTTTGAGCGGAGTGCCTAATTTCACAATGAGCATGCACCACGCACTCAAGGCGTTGATAATACATTGTACATACTACATCCGTGATACTACACAAGTGCTCAAACATGCATACACTGTACATTGTGTGCACCACCCCCCCCCCCCCCCCAGTACTGTACATTATACCTATACATTCTACGATATCGAATTCCTGCACAGGAATTGCAACTGGGTTCTTTTGTCACCTTTGTTTGAAACCAAAAGGTGCGCTTTAACTGAATACTTTCTTTACCCATTGAGGACGGACTGATTTTGATACAACACGCATTTCCCACAGACACTTGCCCGAGCACTATACTCGGGTCTCGTCCTCAATGGGTTACAATAAAAAATTAAAAAAAAAAAGGAGCCTTCGTAATTCTGATCTTGCATGCCTTCCTGATATTATGTCTTTCTCTGTGATCATTCATAGCATGGGCATGTAGAATGTTTCATACATAATTCACATCCATGGCTAAGTATTGATTACCCAGAATGAATGTGGGAATGTCAGGGGAATGTGCGATCAAAACTCAGCCCCTTTATTTGGGTCATGAGAAGTTACCATCAAATTCATGTTACAGAAAAATAATTGCAATTCGTAATGAAATCTGTCAGCTTTTGATTTTCCTGACACTGTGAGTTTGATCTTAGCTTTGATAACATGTTGCTGGACCCTGGCCGACTAGCGCATACTTGTACACGTGTGCCGATTGACAGTGTAAATATGTACACTGTATGTGTGTTGTCAATGTTCAACAGAATATTCATTGAGCTGTAGCTCACCACATGCACACAGTGAAGCTTTGCGAAGCATAAAATAGCGGAAGTTAATAGTGGCTGCAACCTGGATGGAGGTCATGAAACTGACTAGTCAGAAACTTTCTTTGTAAGTACCATGGCATTTTATACACAGCAACTGATAGGGAATCTTTGGAAAGTTACAAATATTTTGGTTCAAGGTAGCTTTTCATGTAAAATAGGAAAAAGTTGTGTCCCATTCATCAGAGGTCTGTGCCAACATTATCCTGTGAAAAAAACTCCACCATTTGTATTGATGATTTACATGCTTTTCCTCCCAATGGCCATTGTGTGTGCGTGTACATGTGTGTGTGTGTGTGTGTATGCATGTAAAATCGGTATAAACTGTACAGACAGTAACACTGTTGTTGACATACTAGCTGATCAGTTATTTTTGTGTGTTTGGATTTTTTTTTTCCGTCTTTTGTTCATTTCACCGAATAATTTCGAAAAGGACAGTGGATGCAGATATGTCTTCTGCAATAGGTTAATGATCCCCTGATTGAGATATAATGCAGTATCTACTTTCATAAAATCATGAATGAAGGACGCAAGTTTACAACTGTCCAGTTGTATTGCATGCCATGCACACACAGCACCTGCACCCTGTCTCTACTCGATCATGACTTGCTGAGCCAGGGGCAGGGGGAAGGGCATCAGAGCAACGGTGTGGCGTACCACAGTGCTTTCAATGTATTATGCACACATATTGACACATGCACACGGTTAATACAAACATGTAAACGGTTTTATCCGACGCGAGATCCCATACACATACGACGTAGTATCTATACACCTCACCGCATCTGCACGCAGTAATGGAACACACGACATGCGTACACATGCTGTCAACCCGCAATGCCCGATATCGGGATAGGTAGATTCTACTTGAATTCGCATGCAGTGCTTAATTAGGGTGAAATCTCGCACCAATAATTTAGGGCCGTAAAGTGCATGATTGTCGTGTCTACAGCCACTGAGCTGAGCCAGCCAGCATTATTTAACTGGTTACAACTTTACAGATTTAAAAATTTTTCTGGTCTCAACATCAAGGCCAAGGCAAGGGCCTACTGCAGTAACGTTACTGGTTACACTTCATTAGTTTCTAGCTGCTAGTATTAATGCTACAATTAAAATTATACTAACCATGCTAACAGTTAGGGGTCTAGATTAGTTAGTGCTACTCTGCCTGCTTTGATGCCTTTTGTGTCAAGCACAATCAAATTTACACAAATAAACTTAATGTCACTGGCAGCATCTACATTGTTGTCATTATCAATTGTACACTTGTAGATCTAGACGTCGACACCACTACACTCACGACACAGGCATTAGAGTCTTTAGCTAGGCAACAGTAACGGTGCGATTACCGAGTACCGGTTACTACCTGTTCTTGTTGAACAACGTTGTAATTTACTGTAACTGTTAGGTCTATGTCACTCTTGTAAGTTGTATAGGCCCTATAGGGGCCTACACTCGTATTACGTTAGATGGAATGGCCCATAGCACTACGTGTAGCAACGGCAGACGTATTGTTACTGTGTAAGTCCTATCCATTGTGTGCTGCACAACCGAAAGAATCGACTTTCTTACCCATATGAAATTCACCCTCATAGGTGAAAACCATATCATATTCATAAAACAGGTTGGTACATTTCGTATCTTCTTTATAAAGACTCATATTCTGTCCGGAACTCACCTTTGAATAAATAGTCGTACTCATCATCTTTCGTACCCATCTTGGTAGTGTCTACTTCAACCTGTTCGGTTACGCCCCTGAGTAGTGACTTCCGGATATGTCACCGGTAGGGATTCCCTTATAAACATGTAATGATTGAGACTAATTTGACAAATAGAACTGCTACTTTTCGAATCTATATATCTCCAACCCAGCAGATTAATTTGGATGATGGTAACCCGCTGATGGTGCTAGATTTAGACGATGAGATATGATGTATGGAGATAAACATTAGCCTTCAAAATCCGTACAATGGCGGCGTACAAGACGCCCACAGTGGAATGACGTCATGCGCTGCGATGGCCGTCTAGGACTGTGTGTGTACAGTGTGTGTGTGTTCGATGTCATCATACTGTAGGCGTTGATATTTGAGGTTCCACGTCCCCTGCTGATTCGTTGCGATCAATGTTTGAAATTACGTTTGCACAGAAATATTTCATCTAGATAAAGAGGGGTACGTTGCTGTTGTTGTTTTTTTATTGTTCTTTGATTATAAAAAAAAAAAAGAATGGCACTTAAATTCAATCTAGAACTCTAGAATATATCATGTGCGTTATGTTTAGATCCGAGGATTTTTTTTTTCTGTTAAAACAGGGCTTATTAAAGTTCCAAAAAAAAAATGAAAAAAATGAAAATATTCAAATTGCCGTCCAGAATACTTGCACTTGTGCGTTGTCAAAATAGTTGGTACCTATTGTAAGTTGCATGACAGCGAGCTCCTATGTGATAAAAACCAAAAACCCTCCCTTTGAGATTCGGAAAAATAAGTCCTACAGTATCGGCCTATAGCGATATGTGCGCATAAATATAAGACAGGCTTTATATTGCAGTGGCGGATCCAGAGGGGGCGCAACCGGCGCACGCCCCCCCCCCCTTTTTTTTTCGTTAAAAACAAAAGAAAAAAAATGAAATGAAACCCGGAAGTGGCACCATAAATATTAGTTGCGCCCCCCCCCCCCCCCCCCTTACAGAATTCATGTTCCTGGATCCGCCCCTGTATTGTTACCAGTATCATCGGAGATAGCCGAAACTCTGAGTCTTTTATAGGCCTATACATTATCTAAGTGTTTATGCCTTGGCCTATCTGTTTTCAGTGTTAGTATGAATCATTTTCTTTCAATTCATGAATAGAGGGGAGGGGTCTAAATTTCACTAACACGGCTTGAATTTAGAACGGCCGGGTTTGTAAACAATAATGGCAAGAAAGATAATAATTAAGATCATACTGATCCTTGGAAACATCACCATTTTAACTATTATTAGGCCCAACATGAGATGGATGCTTCAACCGGTGGACCCGCGCAGAAGGTTATACAATGTACCCTGTATACGCCAATATATTTCGCGAGTCTAAATTTTTGCGAATTGGGAATTCCCGACGATTTCGGGAGTGGTTAAATTCGCGATCGTACATGGAGTCCTGCCAATTCTGCACGAAGAAATGTAGGCCTACACGCGGGATTAGAGTCAATTTTTCGCGTGTCTTTAATTTCGCGAATAGCACCTGATGCGCGAAATTCGAGAAAATAAAAACCTCGCAAAATATTCGGCGTATACAGAGCAATATGGGTAAATCGGGCCCATATAAAAATTTGATCTCGGGCAACAATGAGACACTGAGGATTTCTTGCTTAGTTTGTGCAGATAGTCCATGCACCCGCATCCACACGATATAGCCCTTTACGGAACAGTGTAGAATCGCCACGGGATAATTGCTGATATCAAAGCATGAAGATAAGAGATCGAAAAAGCCTCACTGAATCAGGGAGACTTTTGAACTCAATTCAATTCAATTCAATGTTTTATTTCATTTTTCGACAAAGAGATATGAACATCACTTTTTTGATAACAGAAATTAAGGTGCGTAAAGTATAACATGAAAGAATGTATATACAATGATTGTACCACCTTATAATAATTATACACTATCATATAACTCAAGTGACTAGAAGTAATTGTACAGTATGCAAAATAAATTGTACAGTATGCAAACTCAAATAATAGGCCTAATAATATATTAATTAATCAGTAATAAACAGAACAGAGTTTATTGGGCTCCGTTCGCGACCTGACGCTCTTTCTTTTAACAGTCAAGGAAACATGAAAACGATTCGGCATCAGTGGTGCAGGCATACGCGAAATGTATAGTATCTATTTCATTTTCAGAGACATGACATTATCAAATTGATAAAAGTTGGTGTTTTAGTTAGTTAGTCAGTCAGTTAGTTGGTGAATTATTAACTTAATTGGTTACTTATTTATTTTGTTTGTGTATGTCATTACATGAATGCTCATAAATATTGTTTCTTTCTTTAGAGAGTCAATTGCTTACATCAAACTTAATATTTTGGAGGTCATGACGCTGTGATCGATTTGAATGCTATAGGACCTTACTCTGGATTTTAACCTGGTAACGCGAGCCAATTGGTCTTCTCTTATTATGGTCGCACTTGGTTCTACTACAGTATACGTGAGCTATATATTTATGGGGAGCACTCAGTGTCTTTATGACCCACATAGATATGCTAAATCCAGTCACTATCACTTTTTTTCTCCCGGTTGCTACATGGACATTGCTGTGTTTATTGTTGTTGTTGTTGTTGTTGTTGTTGTTGTTGTTGTTGACATATTGTTTTTCTCGTTATGATTCATATCATTGTCATTATTATAATCATCATCAGCATCGTCACTAGCCAGTGTCATTATCAACATCATCATTATTATTTCATTTCATTTTATGCATGAATCATGATATTATATCATCATTGGCATCACTATTAATATTATTTTAGTGTTATTACTATAATCATATTATCAAGTTAGTTTGAAATTTAGTTTTTAATTTGAAATGACGGCTGATGACAAATAATATTTCTTGGAGAGCTTCATAGTGAATTAGAATTTCCGAGTAGCAAATCTGCGACACTGATTGCCGTCAGTAAAAGTCTCATGATGGCGCTCTTTACATTATGAGGCTCAATCACGAGCCGTAACTTGAAAAGCGAAAGCTGCTCATTTTGATAAATGAGATTATACTTACACTGTCATCATTGATGAATAGATAATCATGCTGTATCATATCTTCCCAAGACCTTGCCCAGTCTCTTGATATGGTTAGCCCTCTCTCCTTCTATTTTTTTTTGTCAGAGTCAAAGCATGATTTATTTTCATTGTTAAGAGATCACAATAATCGAAAGTACTTTAGCGAAAAGCCAACGATACGTTCTCACATTAAGTTTTTTTTAGATTGAGCATGAAATATTAGAAAATTACATAGTTTTAGAAAACAGTGATCGATAGGAAGAGTCATTTTTGTGTTTTTGTTTGTTTTACGGTCATCACCACTTTGGTTTTGATGAGTGTACTAGAAAGATGTATTATTCTATGTCAAAGTTAACAATGTGGATTACTGTGGACACTTGCGAAGATCATCCTTGACTTCAGATTTTCGTTGAGAGGGGGGTTTTGCATTACAGTGTGTAAATTAAATGTATTTACGTTGATGTGTAGAGGTATGAGGGATGAGGGGACGGGGAGCCTCACAATGATACGGAAACAATATTGTGACTCGTTCCCTCTAGTGCTTGGTTGTACGATGTCCCTGTATGCAATATATCATGATGGAGCTGTCTATATTGGTATGACACTGCATGAATGTGTGTGAACTTCGTGCAAATTGTATGCCTCATTGGTATAGATAGGGGTTAAAAAGAGAAAATCCACTCCATTCAAGGTCAAACTGACCTATAAAATTGAGTTAAACAAAGAGATCTATACTTGTATTACTATGATACTACAGTAAAATTCGGTTTTCCTGCAATGGCGGTACATTAGCCTTTAACTTAAAGCCCAAGCTATTTTGACTCTTCCACGCTCAATAAGGTGAGGGGGGGGGGGGGGGGGGGAGAGGGGGCATTGTGCTTTTGTATAATTTCTTTCATTATTAACTGTATCACCGTCATATTTGGCAAATGGGTATAGAGCAACTCAAACTCTATGACGCTACATTTAAATTTTCACAAGTATAGCTATTGAGGGCGCTATTCACCAAAATATAAAGAAAAGCAAAGTAAATATTCAGGAATCATGGTTTTTCTTTATCCTTTTTTTTTTTTAATCCCAACTATAAATGTCTTTCAAGAGGGGTGAAGGTTGAGATTGGAATTTTCTTCAATTTGTCTCCCTCTAACAAATGAAATTTGTAAGATCGCAACTGCTGATCTGTAATTTAACAAACATGTCTTTGTGTCTAAATGTCTAAATGTCTTAATTCATTTTAGACCGATCAATTTCATATTTACCATAAAGGAAAGGGAGTACAGAACTTCACAATTCGCTATGGTTGAAAAATTTTAAGGTCACTACATGGAGATGCTATTTGTTGAAATATAAAGAAAATATATTTGACTTGTATATTGTTTTGGATAGGTAGGCCTACATGTATTGGTATCACATTTCATATTTCCATTATATTTGAATTTTTATTTTGCAGATAAATAGCATGAGAAACAAATGATACATACATCAGGTAAAACTTGTGCGAAAGATTCATTTAAAACGACACAACGTAAAAGGGTCTTCTTCGAAAATGCTGTTCTTTTAATTATCTCTATTATGATCTATGTTTTTTTTATTATTATTCATGTTCCATATTTCTCATTTCATACAAGTTTTATATTCCATTTGATTTGAAGCAGAAATGTTTTTCACACAATGGTCAGTTTGAACCAATAATGCACAAATGTACAAGGACATATAATTGGCGTGTAATATGAGGAACCCACTAAAAAGCAAAGCTTGTAGGATGTGGGCTCCATGTCCATGAAAAATATTCCAAATAATAAAAAGACCATTTCAGAGCCGTTCACAGTCATAAGATATACTCCATAATTTGGTCCTTCAGTAAATACAGTCAAAAAACCCACATTCCATCAACTATCATAATTTATTGTTAACTGAAATTGGAACAAAAAAAAACCAAGCGAAATCTGACTGACATGCCTGTCTGTTTGTCGTTGTCATGGCAACCAACAATATTACACCGTGATAGCTGAACTATATATGAAGATGTTTGCTGTAAAATTTTTAGAAAAAGTCATCAAATATGGTTGAAGTTGGGTAAGGGCGTAAGAGTGGCAAAATAATGAAATATGGTATAGGGAGCATAATAAGCCCACTTCCTCCCCCCCCCCCCCGATTTATAGGGCTATGTGCACAATAAATCTTCTCAAAACTCTTTTTGTTTTTGTTTGTTTGTTTTTTTTTTTTTTTGGGGGGGGGGGGGGTGTGCGTATTAAGATATCAAAGCATTTTTTTTTTGTGGGGGGGGGGGGGGGGGGTCATTAACTAGGCGGACTCCGAACACTAATAAATCTCATTACACCTTTTGCATAAGTGTTTTAATTTTTCAAGTAGATTTTGTGCATACATGTGCTTGTGTGCGTATGCATGTGCAGCATTGTCAACCCCTTCTTGCGTTTTGAATTTATAAAAATATATTGTAAATTCAAACATAGAGTAACTTTCATTTTGATTCCGTAGCCTGTGTACTCATTAATGCAGTGAATTAAATATATATATATATATATATATATATATATATATATATATATATATATATATATATATATATATATATATATATATATATATATATATATATTGACAGCTTAACTCACAAGATGTAACATGTTTTCATCTGACGCGTACTGAATGGCCGCCATAAATAACCAAAAACAACAAAACTGTGTTTATTTTCGACTTCTTTGTTGGTGCCCCTCTCTTGCTTGCGGGTTACCATATACAGTGGTGATTAGAATTCGTCATTGTTGAAAGGCCGTTGATAAGATCTCACCCTTCGCTTGGAATCTTTATTTGTTCTCCGAGAATTAAGTTCAACAAAAATAACGTCTCATAGCCTGCAAAGGACCGAAGTCCACTTTAAATTCTCTGCATGGATTTTATGCATAGCTTTAAATAAGTAAGGGGAACTTTTAGGACCAATCACTTGTATGGAATATTCGAGCCACCTTGCCTGCAAGTTTAATAGCTCACATGTCTTTCGCAGAAATCGATCGGATCCATTACAAATTTACGGGGAATTCCTGCACGTATATTCTTCAGCCTGCGCGTGACAGTAAGGGGGTAAGTATAGAAATGAGCAGAAGTTGTAATAGTAAAGATATATGATAATTGTGTCTGTAGCTAAAACCTCGTTGACTATACTGCAGAGAACGCCTATATACCATCAAACACAACGAGTTCCACAGATATATTCAATACTTTATAGCACTCCTGTAAGTATACATAATATTATGTATATCATGCTGAAATTAACGCGGGAGAGCCGTTGATTATTGAGTTCAAGTTAAATGTGGTGCAGGCCAATAGTGTCGTCTGTAATCGTCTTCGTGTAATGGTATGGTGGTAAAACGGTGTTCTTGGGCCAATCAGTGTTCTTGGTTTATTCAATAATACTAATGTGCAAAATGCTCAGCTGATGTACATAAGGGTATATTTACATCAAACATTTTACGTGGATCCAGTGAATGCAGAGATATATAATGTACAACCCCTTAAGTGAAGTTTGAAGAAAATCCGTTCAAAATTGACGCATTATTAAAGATTTCGATTAACTTCCTGGTTAAGAAGGCTACAACAATTCATGCTATCAAAGAAGAAGAACGGTATCAGAAAAAAAAAAAAAAGTGGTTCACAAATTCCACAAGAGGATTCCTCAAAATTATTGTTTTATAAAAAGCACACACTCCTCAATTGCATGCAGGGTAATTATCATTCGAAGGGTGTCTGTTATACCCTCCCCTTCTGAAAGAGGTAAGTCAAGTGCTCCATCACTGTATGCTCGAAAGATTTAGATAATATAGAATTCTCTTTATATAGTATCATATGCCTATACTACTGCGACAAAACGGACGTAACTAAAACTTTTTAAAAACATTTACAACTTATGAACGAAATATCAAACTTCACTGATGTGTTCTACGGACATTTCTGCATAAATATTGAATGCACGATAGCCACCGTTATTGCATTCTCTGACATCTTACTGAAATTTTAGACGCATACAAAGATGGTGATACACTCTGGTCTTTTATACTCCCTCTGATAAAGAGCGTATGAGTCAGATAGTAGCAACAGCTAGAAAATAAGCACATTATTGGATGATTTGTCTTAAATTATGACGTCAAGGACACTCCTTCTACCAGAATCGGTAGCATAATCTTGTTGATTTTTTTCCTGTATATCTATTTCTGTTTTTGTTTTGTTTTTCATGCGACCATGTTACAGTGATGACGTTCATGTACTGTCAGAACCACTGGTGACATCACCTTCAGTTTACCCACGGGCATTTAGTGCGTCAGTCGCTAATATTAACAAAGGCATGTAGCACTAGTCCTCCAATCAGCACTGTTACTTACGTCATTGGTGAAGGCGTTATAAGGACCCTGCTCTATGTGTCACCCTACGTGCGTTACCCATCAATGATGACCAATAACTTCTTGATGTCATTCATTATCAAGACATGATTAACTTGGTCTCCAGAAATCCTTCGGTCCTATACCAGGGTTTTTAAGTAGGCCCTATGCTGGAAAATGTCACCTACGACTTCTGGTTGCTCCGATTAACTATACCTTCAAACAAGTGCAAACCGTTGCCCGTGGTAATATACAAAGGTGTACAGGCCGCATATTACTTGCCCATTGCATGATTGTGATGAAGATGTTAAGCGAAACGTACATGATCGTTTCTTTATGTTTTGAACATAAGTTTGATGAAACCACAAACAAGTTGTAAATTGAATGTAATTGAAAGTGTTCCTCAAGTCAGCAATGAAGTCGTATTTCCTTTTTTATCATTAATTTTACAGGAAAAGAGGTGGTCTTAAAGAACGTGCAAGTGTTCATCAACATTGTGAGTGGTAATAGTAATAATGTTTCGTGTGTGTTAGTGTTTATGCGTGTGTTTAGATGATGTATGGTCGTAAAGGCATGCCAGTTGAATATATAATACGCTCAGTGTTTCAGGAATTGTAATCAATAAGTCGTAAATTCTCTTTAGGATATAAGTAAATGAAATCGATGTTCCCTTCCTAAAATTTGGAGAGGATGACTGAATACAAACGAATGTTAAAAATCGAATTACGTGAAAGAGAATTTAGAATGTAGATATTTGACTAACTTTAGTAATATGACAAACTTACTATTTTGATATTGTTTATTCATGACTTGCCTTAGTTCTTCAGCATTGTGTGTATATGAAGAAAATATCTTGGCGAGAACACTGCAAAAAGTCCGGTGTTAAACAGTGAACACCGAGCTGGTGTTAAATTTTCGGTGCACATTTATGGTGTTAAATTAACACCTCCGGGTGTCATTTCCAAATATAAAACCGTTTTTTGAAGAGTTTCTTAGTAACTGCACTTCTTATTGAATTTTAATTTAAACAAGACGATCAAGAATTTTATATTAAAATACTAGATTGTTAAAAAAACGTGAAAATAAATTTACACCACAGTAACACCAGCTGGTGTGGTCTCTTATTGAAGCTGGACGGGTGTTAAACCATTGATATTAACACCAGCAATATTAAATCAACACCATGTGGTGTCATTTTTTGAATTAACGCCAGTACAGTGTCAAAATATCACCAGGTACAGTGTCAAATTAACACCACGAAGTGTCAGGTGAGCACTTTTCAACACCATCACAGTGCATTTTCTACACCTGTGGGTGTGGTCCTCAATTAACACTTGATCGGTGTTAACTGTAACACCCATGGTGTTAAATCTAACACCGATGTTTTTACAGTGAATGATGCATGCTTTTCTCTTCACTTTCTTTATCATATGACATATGAAAATTGAATCATTCAACTTACGAATAGAAGAGTAATTATACACTCTGAAGAAAAATAGGTTCAACTTGAACCTTTACGTGTGACAAAATTGTAGCACCTCTACAGGCACGACGGTTGCAACTTTAGCATCAGAAGGCCAAATAATATCAACTTCCACGAGAACTTCTGACTGGATACTGTCGAAATGCAGTACGTTGTAAACCGTTGTGGTGGCCATAATTATTGTGTACAACAATGTCTTAAAAGCCGTATGAAAAAAGCGCCAGGCATGGCAGAACTGTATCTCATTATGATTATATGTTATTATACGTAAGTTGTCTATCTAGCTGGGCATGACATGATTTCGAACAACCACAACAGCTTTTCCTGATGTGTGAAATTTTATCATCGATATCCATGTTGAACTGTGTCCTAATTAATCTCCAACTTTACTCAACAGAATACTGAAGGATGGCGTCCGTATAGATTCACCTCAGCCTTTGTTTACCGCAAGTCAACACAAAGCTGATGGTCAACAAATAGTGTACAAACAACGGAACTTTTTTTTCAGCGAATTGGTTAAAGATATTTCAAAGTACTTTTGAGCGCTACAAACGATTTACATCGAAGCTGATCCAAGGTTAGAAGGGAAAACACCTGCAAAAAATAGCGTTTGATACATCATCTACTGGTTCAGTTAATCATGAAGGCATTAGAAGCAAAAGTCGTCATTCTTGGCAAAGAAGGTAAGCCTAGAAACGACAACCCTTAAAAACTAATCAGTCCATCGATTATCAATGATAAAAAATCGTTTACGTACAATGTATTCAAATTCTATGCATGCTTTGTTTACCGAAGTTGTCCTTAATAACAACAAAGCCTGGTGGAGGTCTGTCATACCTAGTAACAACCATGTGCATTCCTGCGTTAGAAACTTTATTGGAAGGAGCAGGTGAATTGAATGGTTCGTTATTATCCCTATAGGCTGTCGAAAAAGAATTATTCATTACAACTTACATGTATAGCATTACAGAAACAGTCCATCACCTGTCATGAAATTTCAAGCGCTGTGAATGTCGAGGTTATTTTTATACAGGATTGATACATCAGGGAAACATTTTACCTCTGAGAACTAGACATGAAAAGGCTTCATTCAATTAACTCGCTGAATTTAGTTTCACTCTTGTCGTCGTACATTAACGTCTTTACGTCTGTCCTTGCGGCCGCAGTTAACTAATTTGTATTTCTATGTAATAATCATTATCATAATTTCCACGTGACAGTTTTGTCATGTTATCTAAATTTGACACTGACAGAGACTTTATTGCGGACCAGTGTTTGTTCATGTTACATCTAATACACGAAATAGTTCACCCGCGTTGTAATGCATAAACCGTTTTAAGCCGACACAGACCGCCTTAACAACAGAAAGCACCCCCTCTATGGCCATACCGGCAGAATTGCTCTGGGATTATTAGTTACCATGGAGACTATTACTGTTGATCTACATCCGGACTCTCGGTCACTTACAGGCGAAGGACGGTCTTTGACCTTACAACAGTCTATGCCAATGTTAGTCTGGTCGGCAGTTAGTTCTCAAAAGCTGTAAAACGTTTTTGATCTTGTTCTTTTTGTTCGTTTTTTTCCGAAGAGGTTGTCAGTGTACAGCAATTTAGAGGTTTTTGGTAGGACTGTTGATCGTCAGAAGTTTTTTTTTATTTATTTATTTCTTTTTCTGTCGCGACGACCGGGCTTCGCTCATGGACGACCAAGCTTTAACCTATGAATAGAACACTGATCCATGAATCAAATCAAACTTCTTCGCAGTGAATCAAAATTCTTCACAGCAAAGAAGTTTCTTGAGGAATTTTTAGAAACTCGTTCACTTATCTGCCTGCAAATAATGCCTACCTTGAATCCTAACATCTAACTATGCCTGAATAAAAAAAAAATACATGAATTTCACCTTAAAGTACGTGGCACATAGGGGCCTATAAAAATGCAGACATTTATAAACACATGCATATCATACCTATTCATACGCATGCTGACATAATAATACAAGCATGGTAATCATGACAAGGCCGGAGGAACCCACCCCCTCTTTTTTACCCCAGAAGTGCGGAAGTGGCACTAAAAAGAATATAGAAGACCTTTTTTTTTTTTTTTTTTTTTTTTTTTTGCTTGTCAGCTGAAGAAAACCCGGAAGTGGCACCATGCAGGGAAGGCTGTTTTGTTGTTGTTGTTTTTTTTTTCTTCTTATTGGCTGATGAAACCCGGAAGTGGCACCAGAAGTCTAAAGTGCCCCCCCCCCCCCCAACACACACACACACTTTTGAAAACGTGGCGCCGGGCATGCATGAACCATACTCCATGCAACAATCAATGATTATACAGATATACATACGTTCATATACACGCATATGCAAACTTACGTGTGTGTGATAGTACATATTGATGATATTCGTGTTTGAGTATTATGTGTTTCCGTTCATGCGTTCTCAAAATTAATGATTGTACACTTACCTACTTCTTTTCTCTGTTTTCCACAAAAAGGTGTCGGGAAGACGAGTATTGTGGTGAGGTATGTGGGCAAAATCTTCAGTAAGCAGGTCAGCCCAACCGTTGGAGCATCCTTCTTTACGTTTAAAATGTAAGAAAAAGGGTACACAGTAGTATCATATCTATGATGTTCCATACCATTTTCTGTCTAATATATATACTCGTTTATTGTGACCGATAGCAAGTTGATGAGTTTTGAAATGCAGCTGAAAACCGAACAAACAAAATGTACAAGAAGAGAGAAGGAATAAGTGGCTGACTAGCTTTTTTTATTCCACTGAAATCCATTGCCAGCTGCTACTGAGATCATGAATGCATCGCTGCAAAGGCCATGTATTTTATTTGATGCAAGGACTATATTGTGGTCTTTCTCAATTTTGTCATGAGTTTAGCCCTAACAGACTTTAAGTGGTGAATTATCGATGTTTTAAAAGCATAAAGATGTATATAATTAGCTGATTTTATGATGAGAAAATATTGTTATATGGAATTTATGACATTTGCCAGCTTTTTACTGCACTTTGTTATACTTTTCCTGAATGGGAACAACTATAAATAACATATTTCATGAATATTTGATGTTGTTACATAATTTTTGTCATCATTATTGCCATCATTGCATCTCTTGCTGTAAGTATTATGACATCATCATTAATTCGTGATGTCTTCATCCTCCTTAATATTATGACGATATTTGTATTGTTTCAAACATCTTTATTTGAGTCCTCATGTCAAGGGTATGTTTTTGCCTTAGAACTCATTGATTATCATTCATCATTCTCATTATGGGGCAGAGATGTACGAGATTATACTCATATTTATAAAATGATGAAGAAGATATTGATGATTTGTTGACAGGTAGCACGTGACCAGGAATTTTCATTGCCTAACACGTAATTCCGCTTACGACCCTTCATACATAAAGTATAATGACGGGTCATTAGAACTGTCACCCCGCGATGGTGAACGGGCGAGATTTCATCGTTTTAATTTATCGCGATGAAGGTGATTTATCAAACAACCAGGATCTGTTCATCATTTTATAAAGCAAATAATGAACGTCGTTTTGTTCGGGCATTACGTCATGGTATCGGTACCTACAGTATAATGTTGGTACCTTCGAAACAGTCCAATCACCCTCAATCGGCTGGTAGACTATTCCAAAGGTACTATGTCTGAGTAATTCTTACGAATGCCCTTACTAACGTGTAATGTATACTAAGTCTCGTCTGTGACGCTTGTTTCATCATCAGGAACGTAGACAATCACAGGGTCAAGCTGCAGCTGTGGGACACGGCCGGCCAAGAGAGGTTCCGCTCAATGGCGCCCATGTACTATCGCAAGTCGAACGCGGCCTTTCTCGTCTACGACATCACGGATTCCCGCACTTTCGAGAACATGAAGCTGTGGTCCGAAGGTCAGAGGGATCAATGCAGTCCAGAATTCTCAAAACTTTAATAATTCCAGATAAATTTGCTCAGTAGAGAGTGTAAAGGAGATGAAGACGAAATTGGTCGATCATTTTCTCTCTTTCATCCCCTCTCTTTATGATAACTGATGTTTTTCTAAGCTTATGGTATATATACTCTCTGCTAAGTACTGGTAACGCTACCTTTTGACATGACTTTTTTTAATATAATTTCGCGTAGTGTTGTTTTGGGGTTTTCCCTTTATGTCTCAATGAGAAGTGGTGTGTAGAGTCAATGACTATATAGTGGGGAATGGCGGGAGTTATAGCTTGATACAGACAATGTAAGTCATATAGAGTTTCAACATACATTGTATTACTTTTAACCTGTAATCCACTAAAAGATTTATTGAGAGTTAAAAGGCATTGAGTTGAAAAACATATTATCTGTACATATTATTATTGTTAGTTCCGGCGAAATTAACATGAGTTGCATTGATAAATGCAGTGAGCTTAACGCACTTTATTTTCAATATCTCTTAGATCTCAAGAGATCAGGCCTGACAGGAAAAAAAGTAATAAAGGCTTACGCAAGCTGCATCCTGTTGAATTGCCTCGAGTAGGTTTACATAGCTCAATCATACACTGTGCTAACGTTAAATGGATGATAACCATCTATAATCATTGTCCTTTTTCCCCTTTTCCAGAACTTGAAAAGAATATTGACGGTCCTATAGGTAATTATCAAAACTTAGTAAACTTATGAGTTGATCAGCAAAGTCGACTATAAGTCTTCTGTTGGCAAATTAGAGAATGCGTGGATTTCGTGTTTTGTATGCGAGAGTGCATCATGAACGTTTCTTACTTTTCACAATATAAAAATGATCCTTGAATGTCCTGTGAAAATCTGGCAAATCATTTCACAGGATGCTATGAGCATTTTCAGATAACGTGACTGATAAATAAAACATATTGAACAAAAATTATCACAAATATGAAGTATATAACATGTCGTATGAATTTATTCCCATTGGGTAAAATGTTTACAACCGTTGCAACAAGCAATCGTTTAATTGCCAAAGAAAGAACTGTAAATCTACAGTTTATTGCGAGTTGAATATCCCTGGAGTCGCGGTAACCGCAAATATTGTCAAGTGCGATCATGTATAGTACCATGACTTCAAAGTCATGGCCAAAATGGTCACCATTATTCTCGATTTCTCCTTCCGTCTGTATCAGTGATTTGCGTCCTTGGCAATAAATGTGACCTGGCTGACAACAGGCAGGTATCGGCCGAGGAAGGCCTGCGGTACGCCGCCAGCATCGGCGCACTCTTCTTCGAGACCTCGGCGCTGAAAGATGAAGGTATTGATATCCATATTACTTAGCATTTCATTTCATTTATTTCTTATTCTTCTTTTTCCAACAAAAAACAACACAGAATAAATCAGGAATAATCAGGAATTATATCATAAACTTATACATGTACATTAGACTTTGCATGGGATAAATGATACAGATAAAATATATGCATGCATACTGGCAAAAAATACAAAGTCATGCTTCAGCTGAGAAAAAAAAAAAAGGATTGAGAGGTTCACTAAAAAGCAAGCTTGTAAATTGGAAACCACTCAAAGAAAAATAATATTTGCAAATACTTAGGACAAATATAGCATGAATCCGTATAGTCCCAGTTATGTTCAGTAAAAATTTCTGACTGTAAACAAACGCTCCGTTGAAGGAAAGAAGAAAAAAACCACTGTAAAAATGTTCATCAATTGAAAGTCTCAACTGTTACGCCGAAGGAGGAGCAGATTGTCAAGTATGCAGCATTCCTTTGTCCTATATACATGATATGAATGGTATACCATGGAAGATACTGACAAACGCTTGATCAAAAAAAAAAAAAAAAAAAAACGCTATTATTTTTTTCATTTATGTCTTCATTGCTTTTCATAACAGTTGCATAACAAGAATAAATACGAACAGAAATCACAGTATTCCATGATAATATTGTAAAAAGGGGGAGCAAAAAAGAAAGAAAAAAAAGGGATTAAATATTTTTAAGAATGTGATATAAAGTAAAAAAAAAAAAAATGATTTGCAGCGTTTTCAATATGGTGCCAACAAATGTTTACAGTCAGTCATATATACAAGTAGCTCCCGACCCAATGAAGTTATATGTGTTATATCCGCATCCTGGCATTCCTTATCTGGTTCTCTGGCGCAGGCGTGTCGGAGGCCTTTCTACGGGTGGCCCTGGCTCTCATTTCGCTCGCGAAGAGCACGAGTGCGTCGGGGATGGCGATCAAGGACTACGACACCAGTCGACGTCAGTCAGCTGACATCACTGCTTTCCCGGCCCACCTTCAGATGCTGCGAGAGAAGGCTGAGGCAGCTGGTGGTAGCACCTTCGAGGAGGAGGAGGACGACGACGGACACGGCGGGAAATCGAGTTGCTGTTCTTCGTTGTCGTGATGAACGGCTATGATGACTGCTCAGTGCGAAGAAAACACCCCGTGTAAAGTCTAGGAGGAAGACGAAAGGAAGAGAACAATCTTCATTGTGTACAGAGAGAGGGAGAGAGAGAGAGAGAGAGAGAGAGAGAGAGAGGGAGACAGGGAGAGGGAGAGAGTGGGAGGAAAAATGAACCTGAAATGTATTTGACTTTGTGCAAACAGGTGTATTTCTCTCGAGTGGCATTCATATCTGTACAGCAGTCATTAAATGTTACTTATGTTGATGCTTTTCGTGTATCACCTTGGTGTATGGGATCGCTCAAAATTGGAACGTTCCTCTGGGTTTAAAAAAAAAAGTGCATCCCATCAATTGGCCGGAAGTCTGTCCACTGTTTGGAATATTGTCACATATTTGTTGTTCTTTGTATTTTTTTAATTGACTAAGATGTGTCATATTGCAGATTTAACTGACATAAGTAGGCCTACATCCTTGCAGTTCACAAGGTAATGTCATGTTATATTAGAAGGCTATAATTAAGAGCTTAACTTTAAAGATTCTAATTAAGAAAATAACATTTCAAGATGTGTTCTCGATAGGCCTCAATAGGATAAAATGTACATGTGAGTTTAATGTTGTAACTTTTGCAGTATATTCATCACACGTTTTTGTTCCTGTTGCACTAAAGGGAAACTTAAACCCAATATACTCATGTCGATACAGCGAATATAGAAAATTACAATCTGAATAGTGGAGCAGAAGACCACCACAATTGGTGATGTCACATCAGTAGTGCAATGATATATGCCTAAAGGAAGAGCAAAGAGAATGTCACAATTATATTAAAAAAAAAGAATAAACAAACCATAAACATTTCCTCTCCTTGTTACTGACATAATTATTATGATGAAGGTGAAGTCAAGTCCTCTTTCAAAATACCAGAAGCTGAATATAGACGAGGAATTAATGAAACCATTACTATTTTGTCTGTCTGATGAATAGAGCTGCATTTTAAACGAAGAACCCTTCAGATTCAGTGAAAACTGCTTGTAGGTTTTGTAGTGAATCGTTAGTAAGGCTGAGGGCTGAGGGCTTAAGGCATCTTCTACAAGGTCGTATCACGCAATCACACAGAGATATATGGGTCTCTTACTATGTCATGTCATGACCATGAAATTCAACGTAGCATTATGCATACAAGTTAGTTGCTTTTTGTGTCCCCAGATAATCTGTATAATATATGTATAGAGATTTGCAAAGATTTGACTATTCTGTATATCATATTTTGTGCTATATTCTCTAGTGATTGGGTTTTTACCTTGGCTTTTTTTAACTGTTCGTCACGCGACTGATTATTTTCTGTGATTCATCGTGTTTTACCGTCTGACAGCTCGATTTTATCTGTACATATTGGTATATATGCTTGCAAAGGTTTTCGACAAACGAGGTAGAGATAATGTAAACTGACAAAATACATGTACGTGAGGAAGATTCCAAAATTGTGTCAGGCTAGAATGTACCAGGCATGTACATTTTTCCCTCATTAATTTTAATCTCTATTTTAAATTACGGTGGAACATTGCATTAGTACAAGTGATACTGTGTACTATTTATGTCAATAGAACCAATGCCAGCTGAAATCGATTTTTTTAAAATCAAATGACCGTACAAATATTGATTCATTGGCCTCCGTAAATATGAAAATTAACGGTCTTTATGCAAGTTACAGAGGAATACAGCAGCCCTGCGCGTTCGATGAAGAACCACTGTGTGTCTGATTGAATGCTACTTTGATACGATCCAATGAAATTTACCGTTGTTATAATCCTACAAAGGGGTGACCCCCTCCCTCTGCCGCTCTGTCCTGAAGATCACGGGGGGGGGGGGGGGGGAGGGGGCATTTCATGAGGCGTTTTGTCCGACAAATTTGTCGGACAAAATTGCTCTTAGCCCATCAGATGATGATGATGATTTCAGTAGCTTATAACAGTTTGTCAGATGCTAAAAATATCTGACAAAACGCTTCATGAAATGCCCTAGGAGGCTCGTTATGACGAGAATCAATATATACACCCTCGATGTCTTTTGTCTTTTTCTTTTTTTTCGTGGCAATAAAATCGTGTCTTGTTGAAAGGCTAAAAACCCTTGAATTTTTAAGATGAAAAACAATGTACATGCTGAGGTTGACTGCGAAGGGCATTTGTGAAATATTGAAAAGCACTTCTACTCCCGCGTGGTGTAAAATATAATAAAGTTATGAAATCTGCACAGACTTTCGCAATATACCGTGATTTTGACCACGATCCATATATGTTCTGGAGGAGTTGATGTTGTCATCACCTCACGCGTCTCCCAGTGACCTCCTATATATATTATGTTCCTGAATTTGAACGATGCAATTATAGTGTACAGTAATATTCTATAGTGTACTGTCAGTTGTATTCGATGTTGTTATTGGTGATGTTGTCGATACGCTTATATAGGATCTTTATAGATAGCAAGTTGAGTAGCAGTCGATGCTGTTATAAAGACCATTACCATATTACATCATATCGTATGCAAGTCTCAACTCTAACGAAAATCATAAGATTCCATTATTGGTGGCCTGATAATGAAACTTGGTGGCCCGAAAAAAAAAATCAAAAACATTAATAAAATAGACATAAACGTAAAAAGGAAATATAATAATTCTTAAAAATATCAAATTAATTAGGAAATAAACAGTAATTATGATAATCATGCGAAAATTGACAGACATGATAAAGTTCTTCAAGTGCATGTATACCACTTACTGTGAAGTAAGAAGTAAGAAATAAAGGCATTTGAAATGAAATGATTAAATAAAACATTGAAATAATCATAAACCCTGATAAACAGATTCAACAATGCATTAAAAGAGTCATAAACCATGATTTATGTGTGCAAATCTGTAGGTATGAAAAGGCTTCAAATACCACGCACTGTGACAAAGTTCACAGAGTCTAGCATATTCAATAAGCATTATTTTCCATGACACTAAATTCATGACATGATTATAACATAATCATATAAGATAGAAATTATCTAACACAGTGTTTAACTTATTTATGGCACTATTGGATAGATAAATTTTGGTCGTGAGAGGGGAAAAAAGAATTTTGGCCGTGGAATATAGAGTTTGATGACCATGTGAAGCGGGGGTCTGGCAACCATGGCTGCAATAATCTGAAATGCTTCTAGTTATCAAGCTTTGAGCCGCGATTTATTTCCTCCTATTCTGGATGAAAAACAAAAACAAAAACACACATCATTTTCAGAACAACGTGTCCATATACAGTTATATAATAATAATAATGGTAGGGCCCTCTGGTAGAGCAGTGGCAAATAATAATAATAATAATAATAATAATAATAATAATAATAATATTTATTATTATTATTATTATCATTATTATTATTATTATTGTTATTATTATTATTATTATCATTAGTGTTATTATTATCATTATTATTATTATCATTATTATTATTATTATTATTATTATTATTATTATTATTATTATCATTATTGTTATTATTATTATTATCATTATTATTATTATTATTATTATTATTATCATTATTGTTATTATTATTATTATTATCATTATTATTATTATTATTATACTCACACACATTTTTGGTGGCCCAATCCGCCCACCAAAACATGTCATTTCTTAGTATCACTGTATATACGGGAAAAAAAGCGCAAAAAAAAAAATGTCGTCTGTGCTGTTCAACCCTAAGGGGCAGGATCATGTATAGGACGCTGCGGACTGTGTACATTGTTTAAAAGTTCTGCGGGTGGAATAAAAATACTTAACTTCACCCCCTCTTTGGTATAATGCATCATTCAATATTTGGATGCCGAAGCGGGCACGTGATCTCGGCAAACAAGTCCGGATGGTTTTTTGGCGCAACGGACATAATGTGACAGGTTTTCGGGGGCAATAATCCCCTCTCCCACAATCATTGCACACGTATATTACTCCACATACAACACAATTTAGACGCTGAAGAATCAATCTCTTCTAGGCAAGCCTTTGCGTCAGCTCTGCTTTCAACACATCTACAAGTAAGTGACATCCTGCGTTTACATGTATGTGTGTGTACATGTGTATATCTATGTTTGTGAATTATTTTGTTTTTGATTGATTCGGTCAATATGATTATATTGTGACGTTGTGTCACGTATTTATGCCGGCAAAGTTGTAATTGTATCGATTTCAATTTCAACGTTAAACATTCAAGATTTGGATCTGACATAGATCTTAGACCTACGGAATGAAGAAGTACGTACTTAAACGTGAAAGAGAGCGGAGGAAGTCTGATTTTTACGGCTGATTTGAAATTCGACATCCGTTCTTTTGATGATGATGATGATGATGATGATGATGATGATGATGATGAACATAATTATATCCGTATTTTATACATAACAGTTTATTTTATATTTTCCTTCTAGAGATAATATGCACAAAATCTTGTAAATACCTGATTAAAATCCCCCTATATACAATTATTTTGATGATAACTATAGTAATATCTAATTTGCGTTTCGGACTGTACAAGAGAGAAGTACGATGGGACCTACATAAAAGTACGGAGAGCGGATAAGAAACTTTATACCAGATCAAAACAATAACACAATGTGGGAAAATGAGATATAGTATAAATTAAGGTGAACCACGACAGTGACAAAGTTTTCTTTAGGAATAGAACGTAATTATTGAAGGTACTTTGGCATTCATGAATCTGTTATTTGTATTGCATTGAACTACCACAAGCATTTAACATAAATTGTAATACATAATATATACATATGTATATAATTATATATATATATATATATATATATATATATATATATATATATATATATACATACATACATATATACATATCACAGGTGGAATGTGCAATTATTTCGCTATCCGGCTCCCGCCGTCGCGACGCGTCGGCCTCTCGGTCGAAAAAGAAAAAGAAAAACATAACAATAACTGCAGAATCGCTCACGATGAATTCCCAGAGGGCGACGGCAAGGCCCAGATTGCTCTTGCCAGAGTGTGAAAAAGTCATTAATAGGCGTAACGAACCTTTGGAATAAAGAACCTTCGGAATAATGAACTATAACCATGTATCGGACAATGATATGCGGCAATATATTGCAGAAGAACTTGCAAATTTTTCGGTGTCTGCTAATTTGATATCCATTTTGGAGAGCCATTCGGGATAAACCTTTTGATTTCAAGATTAACGAAAGGAATGTAAGAATGAGCAGCTTGTTATTTGAGGGGAGAGATAATTCCAGTATCTGAACCCTATTTGCATTATCGTTTCTGTTTTTGTTTATTTGTTTGTTTGTTTGTTTGTTTGTTTTTTAGGGGGAGGTGCAAAGCTTTCTCGAGCATGTGGAAGGAGAAGCGCGTTACTTTGGCGCATAGGATAGCTGTGAATCATTTTTTTTTTTCTGAACAGTAGTAAGGAATCGGGTAGCTCCTTGGCGCAAAATTAGTGCATTAAGTATGCTGACGTGATAGCTAAACAAATCTGTTGTTTTTCAGTACAACTGTATTTTATGTTTAAAGAACATTTTCTTTTTCTTTCTTTTTTTTGGTATTAAACAAATATCTTACGCGGTTAACATTTCTTCTGGCACGTTTTCTGGAATTGAATGTTTCTAGTTGCATTTCAAGAGACAATAATGTCGTATTAGGTACGGAATTATCAAAGCAGAATAAACATTAAGCAGACTAGCTTTAGCAAGGAGAAACATAATTATTTGAGTTTATCAAGGGTACCAGTATTCCTATAAAGCATAATAATGAATAAGTAACATGGGATTTCCGGCATAAATCAATATCAATGAGAAGTCCTAAAAGTGTTACACAATCAACTTGCTTTAATTCGATATTATAAATCTTGATGTTATGAAGCATTTTATAAAGATTGTTATTAAAAAAGCAAATAGTGTGTTTTATCTATATTGAGAGATATTGGCATATTATATATATTCAAGACATCAAAAGGTGAAATTCTTCAATGAGAGCATTAGAATTACTGTGTGAAGTACGGATTGGAGTCATTTGCAAAGCATGTGAAGGAAAAAAATCCGCAGAGAGTAAGGAAGGTGATCATTAAAAATACAATAGTGGAACCCTATACAATAGGACGCCACATGAAATTAATTTCAACTGAGAATTACGGCGATTTATGATCACAAATGGTTTTCTGTTGAATCTTAAAACCACGGTAAAGCTTTCCCACATATTTCACAGTATCGTAGTTTACATAGATCAAAATAAATCTGTCCAACTGTGTCGAACGCCTTGAAAAATGAAAATAAACGTCACAAGTGTGGGAAACATCTGCTTTGTGGATAAGAGGGAGTAAAGCGTTTTTATAGAAACACAAAAACAAGCGTATGACTAGTATTGCTATAGGAAACATCTAAGTCTTCCGAAGACAAAGTGTTACGTATCTGTATTGCTTTTCTTGTATTGGATATATGACTGAAAAAGCTGCTACCACAAAAATCACCATAGTCAAGCTATGATGCGACAGTAAGTCGCATCATAGCTTGGCTATGGTGATTTTAGTACATGTTAACCTTTGCAATAAAGGAATTCAAAAGTATACACGCAAACAATGTTATTTCCTCGCTACATGCCCTTATGTTGACATTTATTGTTCTCTGAACTTTATAATATGTCAGGGGAACATGTCTTTTGATGAAATATGGAACGTTCATCAATCAATCTTCAAACAACCACTCACAGTTGTCATAACTTACCCCAATCTAACTTCGACGTGTTTGCGTTTGTGTAATTGAGTCAATAAACGTCACACTCTAATACGCCTCGTTTCGATTGCTTCCTTCAAATATCATAGTTCACCCATCCAACACTCCTTACAAATCAGCTTTACCTTAATGTGCATTACTCAGTATACAGTACAAAAAAATCGTATATTTTTAAGTTTCTTTAAAGGGGTATTACGGTACAGATAAAAGTTAGTTTGAAAAGAAAGAGTAAAGCATGACAAGCACAACAGTGAATATTTAGTCAAAATCTGATTAAAAATAAGGAAGTTATGGAATTTCCAAGATTGCCATTTTTTTTTTTTTTGCTAAACAGTTCTCGAACAGTTGGTATGAATATGTAAATGAGTGAGCTGATGATGTAATCATCTCACAATTTTCCATTTATTGTTTACAAAAAAAAATGTCGAAAAGTTTCTGTTATCAAAGAGTAAAATGCAATGTTCTTTATTGTTGAATAAATTTGAAATAATGATCAGTCAGATGTAACAGTATTTGAGACTGGGGCATAATTGCGTTTGAACAAAAACAAAAGGAAATTTAAACATTTTAAGTAAAAAACTGTATAGCAAGTTGTGAAGGGCTGACGTCATCAATTCACTGTTTCAATATTCATATCGACTGTTCAAGAACAAATTCGTAAAAATTAGCGAAACTTGATCACAGCTCCATAACTTCTTTTATTTTCATCTAATTTTGATCAAATTTTCTTTATTTTTCTTAGAACATTTTGTACTCATTCTTTTCAGACTTACTTTTTACTGGTCCCGATTTTTTTTTCTTTAAAGTCCCATTCCACTCCATGTCCAAGTGAGCTTTGAAAGAATGGCATCAGACAAGCAGAATGGGAGAAAGTAATGCATCATAATCGGTCATGTAGTATAGCAAACCATGATGGAAATTTCCCAGTTTCACAATGTTGTTTTCTCGAGACAGTCAATAATTATCAACAATTTACACAAACACATTGCGTAATTACATACACACACACACACACACACACACATTATATATATATATATATATATATATATATATGTACATTGTATATATATATATTTATATAATATACATACAGTATATACATATATAGATTGGAGGTAATATTTTCTTACAAAGCAATAGGAGAGTTGAGAGGTGACGATCTTCATCATGTTATGACTATAATGAGTTGCAAATTTTATGGTTGCAAACAAACCATACTTCGATGAAAACGTGGAATAATATCTTTATTGTATATAAAATGAATTTAGTAAATGCATGAATATTTCGTAAAACACATCAGTGAAGTTTGAGGAAAATCGGACGATCAGTTCGAAGGTTATGATTTTTTTTTCTTTCAAGTTTCGGTGCCGCCATCACTGCATGAGAAGACAACAATTCATAAATGGACAACTACATGGCTGTATAGTACAACAAATATAAAGAGAATCCAAGAAAAAAGTTTTTATGAAAAGTACACATAATTATTCCCTCCTCTTGACACTTGCAAAGGTTAAGGGAAATATGATTTCCTCCTGTTTTCAGAAAGAGATAAGTCAAGTGCCCTTCAATTATGCTAGACAAATGAAAATATGTTGATTTAATAACAAAGGAGGGCAAGGCGGTTTTTTTCTTTGTAAGTATTCGACATTGATGCCTTTCTTCAGATTTGATAATACACACTGTATATCATTTGATATACAAAATCATAGCTTTTTATCATATCATATTTCATGAGCTTTATACTTGTTAATCAGGGTTGACGATTATGTTTTGTCTTTCCCATGTCCAGCTCTTGCTGAACTTAGGCAACACAAAACGTTGTGCACATGATGGTGATTATGATTCGAGTGGCTTTACGGAATTTGTGAGAGGGGACGTGTCAGCGGTGTGAAGATGAATAGCCAGGGGGAGCGGCTGGCCAAGTGCCTCTTTCTGCTAATGACCGTCACCATGTGTTCCATGTTCTTTGCAGCCAAATCCATATTGCGTGAGTTTCGTATGAATTTTTTTTTTAATTGATGAACTATACGTCTCTTCATCTTTTTCTACAACATTTACCAGCAACCTATACACACTTTTCCTTCCTACAGAGACCGGAAGCTTAACGCAGGAAAGACATGCGATGTCCTCTTTGTAAATTCTGTACATCAATTAATAAGTGTTTTGATGTACACAAACTGGCTAATGCTACAGTCACACACGCCGGATTTCGAATCGGGTCCATAAGGAATTAAAACCGTATAGGCCCGGTTCGAGCCGTAGAGACCCGCATTGACCCGCATCGTAACCCGTGTCAATTCCTGATGGATTCCGGGGGCTACGATACGGCGTGAAAAATTTTTGGTCATGTTCAAAATTTTCTCACGGATTTCAATTCCATATTGATATCCGAATTGACCCGGTTCGAACCGCATTGACTCGCATCGACCCGCTGCAACCCGCAGCGTAAAACAGTATGGACCCTTGCCGTAAATCGCATTGCAGTCATGTAACGGATGATGACAAGGTTTACATCCGGGTCGGTACGGGTCGATAGGAGTCGAAAAGGATTCAGTGAAGGATCTAAAGCGGATTTTTATACGGTTCAATACGGTTCAATACGGGCCTATACCTCTCTAACCGGGTCGATACGGTTTTAATTCCTCGTGGACCCTGTTCGAAATCCGGCCGTGTGTAACTGTAGCATAAATTACCCTCCATTCCGGGACTAATCCGGCTCATTGATCAAATCCGTTTTGTGACCCGGCCGCGTATGACTGTAGCATTCTCTATAGATAGCACAATCCTAGCCTATACATCCAAACGTTGTGTTTGTGTGCTCAGATACATTGGGGCTGTTCGTTATTCCAAAGGTCCGTTGATCCAGAGGATGAAATATGGTTCGTTATTCCGAAACACTGTGTGACTGCAAATGAAATCCCACTCATCACCATCCTGAAGGATGAATTGGTAACAACAACAAAAATCTTTCGAAGTTCTTAGATATTTGTCATAGTTGGTAATCGCTGCAATTTCCGTATGTAAAACGCATTAATTTGTGTCATATTGGAAGTGCGCTATCTAAAAAGACTGTCCATTGTATACCATTTACTCTTCTCCCTTACTTCCTTTTTAATCTAGCAGGCAATCATGAACTCATCAAGAGTTATGTGGTGTCCTCTCATCAAATGGGAATTGCCAGATATGTTACTATCGCTGTTCTTCCAGCAATTCCACAAATCGACGAGTCCATCTGGTCGACAATTTCGAATAATGCCTCCGTTACAAACGGACAGCTTCCCCTAACAACGGAACGATCGAAAAACCGGCAAATATTGAATCTTGAAGGTAAACCCGGCAACCCTGGGGATGTTAGTCAGCGTGACGAAAGCGACAAGATACGAGATAACGAAGGAGACCATGCCGCCAATGTTCCAGTGACAAAGAAACAGCACCCCTTGAAGAAAGTGGATGATGACCGCAATACGCCTTTCCAACGACTTCAGGTTGTCATAGTAACAACCAAGAGATCGGGTTCCTCTTTCGTTGGGGATTTGTTCAGTTCAAATCCAAATATTTTCTATATGTTTGAGCCATTGTATCGTATAACATTTGACGCTCTCGCCCATCTCCTGCCGAAATCAGTGCCAATCGCAAAGCTTTCATTCAGCATCTGGAATCACACGCTGAGATGCAACTACTCCACCACATATCCACCTCCCGGCGAATGGCTGTCCACCTTGAAGAAACATAAAATAGACCCCTGCAAATATGTTAACGGCACGAGCGTTCCGAGCGCGCACTGTCCACTCTTAAGTAAGCCTCTTGCAAAAAGAGCGGGGCGAGCTCTTTCTTTGTTTTGTGCTGATCATCCTGTCACTGTCCTGAAGACCATCAGAGTCATGGATATCGAGGAGCTGCGACCCTTCTTGGAAGATCCAGGCCTAAATGTGAAGATCCTTCATCTCGTACGCGACCCCCGTGCCGTCATGGACTCGCGACTGAGGCTCGTCGAAGTCAACTCTGATCTCATCCGGCGTAGAGGGAGAGGCGCGGACGAGGTTCTGGATCTGTGTCAACACATGGAGCGAAATATCAGGTACCGCGACAGCCCGCCCTCATGGCTGCGTGGCAAATACGTCATGGTTCGCTTTGAGGATGTCGCCAGTAACCCAGTGGACGAAACCAGACGCATCTACCGGAAGCTTGGACTGCCTCTGCATGCGGACGTTGTCACGTGGATCGGCAGGAACACCCGCACAGCTGAAGAGGAAAACGATCCGTTCTCACGAACGAGAAATTCTACAGAGGTTTTAAGTGCCTGGCAGAGGACACTACCCGCTCAGACAAGGAAGAATATAGAATCAAGGTGCCATCACTTACTCGAGAAATTATCATACAATACTAGTATATTGCAATGATAGATTGTATCTATATCCACCTTCCTTGTAACAAATAAACAGAAAAACTCGGACTTTGACGACAACATAAAATATATGATAATGAATATGGCAGACGGGCTGTACTGTATGTCTACAGCATTTGCACCAGTATTTGATCTGATTTGGTTTGATTTGATTTATTGATTCCTGTATTATCATTGTATATGAACATACATGTACATGTATATATACATACATTGTTGGAGCCATACATAACATTATACATAAACATCAGTTGTTAACACAAATTTTTATCTTTATGCTTTTACGTAATGTACAGCAGAAACGTTTCAGCAATACAACCGTACAATGAGTAATACAGTCGGGCTACATCTTAAGCGTGGCTTGATTTGAGTGCAGCCCTCGTACATAATACACATATAAAAAATAGGAGGGGGGGGGGGATGACTTGCGTAGAGATAGGATAGAAGAAAGGAGACAAAATATTTTCTCACCGAGGTATACAGGTGAACAGTTACAGTTCATGGTTGGTTACACGATTACATAATAGATGAAATGCGGTGATATTTCTACGAAGGAATTTCGTGTATTATACACTAACAATGACATCGAAATTATTGATATCGAGAGAGTAATATTGTTTTTACAGCTTCCCTAAAAGAGTACATGGACTTTAAACTTCGAATTTCAGAAGGAAGAGAGTTCCAAACATCGGGTCCGGTGTGTCTGATAGATTTTAAAGACAACACTGTTTTAGGATTATATAAATGAAATTTATCAGATTGTCTTGTGGGATAAGAATGTATGTCCTTGTTTAATTGAAATAATGAGAAGAAAGAAGATGGTAACTGACCATTATGTAAGCGAAACATAAAGAGTGAATCCTGCAAAAAAAAAAATAATGTCATTTACCTTGAGTGTTTAAATTTTGCGAATAAAGGATCTGAATGGTCTCGATAACCTGAGTTGGTGCACACACGTATAGCTTCCTTTTGTAGAAGTATATCAATGTGACTTTTTGAAGTAAATTTTGTTGCCCATGCAATTTTGCAATATAAAATGTACGATAATATCAACGAGTTATATAACATAAATAATTCTTAGGGACATAGTACTTAAGCTTATGGAATGCATACTTAGGGACTTTTTTAGCTTGTTCAATCTGAAAAAGTCCCCAAGTGTGCATATTATGTAATACAAGAAAAATGTACCTCAGGATGACCGTTATGAATATTGGAAAAGAAATGTAACAATTCCACCAGACTTAAATTGGGAAGTGGTTCATAATGTGAATTTCAAGTGTTCAATCGATACTCGTTTACGCTCTTTTTATTTTAAATTTTTTCATAAAGCTATTGCTTTAAATGATTTTTTGTTTAAGATAAAGAGAAAAGATTCGCCTAACTGTAGCTTTTGTGGAATATTACCTGAAACAATAATTATTCATTTGTTTTGCGAGTGTAATGTAGTAATGCCTTTATGGAATGATTTGTTGCAAATAATTTTAAAACATGATAGTGATTTTAGTCTGGATATTTTCAAGAAAATGTTTTGAGTTTCTTCAGATAAATTCTTATCTTTTTTGTTTTTGTCGTTAAAATATTTCATTTATATATGTAAATTTAAAAACATTAGACCCAATTTGAATTTTTTAAGTTACATTTGAAAATTAAGAAAGAAACAGAGTATTATGTGGCTAAGAAACGAGGTAAACTTCATCTTCACTTTAAGAAATGGAAATTTGAGTTGTAAAACCCAGTAAATGCTTAACATAGACTGTATTTGTTAGGGTAGAACATGCAAGATGTTATACTGGTGACTACGTTTTTATGTCTTATTGATGATCTTATTTTCATTTTTATTTTTTGTTCCATATGTTCATAATTATTGTGTAATTTGTATTGTTTGTAATCAAGAAAATCAATAAAACATACAAATACAAAAAAAAAAAAGCTTATGGAGTATACCAACGTTACGAGACACTTTATCAGAGATGTATTGCACATGAGTGTTCCATTTCATATTTTCATTTATATAAATTCCGAGAAATTTGATGCTTTCTTTTTGTTCCAATGGTATACCATCCACCATAATATTCAAATGTTGCATTTCATTTCTATGAAACTATGAAAATAAATGAAATTTGTCTTTTTTTAAGTTGAGTGATAATCTATTACTCTTAAACAATGTAGATAATTTCGGTAAATCAGTATTAAGAGTTCTTAGGAGGGAATGAAAATCAGAATTGGAACAGAATACGTTGGTGTCATCGGCAAGCATAATATATTGCAGTAACATAGATACGTTTGAAATATCATTTATATACACTAGAAATAGTAGCGGTCCCAATATGGATCCTTGTGGGACGCCATACATTGTGTAGGTAATACTCCAGAGTTAACAGATTCATAGTACACATATTGCTTTCTATTCGATAAGCAATCTTTAAACCATTCTAGTGGAATGCCACGAACTCCATAGCAATGCAATTTATGTATAGTGTGGTAAGAGTGTCGAATGCCTTGCTTCAGGTCCATGAAAACACCAATCACGCCAATTACATGTTTTGTTCAGCTAAGGCAGTCGACACTCTATCGTACAATTGGGCTAGTGCCATATCTGCAAGAATAAAATTTTCTGAAACCATATTTGTCTTGTTTAGGTATATCATTCTGGATCAAAAAATCATACAGTCTGTTATAAACGAGCCTTTCTATTACCTTAGACGTGTTAGAAAGACTAGGAAGAATAGAGATAGGACGGTAATTTGATACAAGAGAGGAGTCGTCTTTTTTGTATATTGGAATAACTTTTGCAATTTTACATGCGTTCGGAAATATACCAGTTGAGAGGGACGTTACAAATATGTACTAGAGGTGTCAATATACTACCAACAATTTGTTTTTAAAAAGACGTGCTCATTTCATCATGACAAATTTGTATGACTTGATTTCAATGAATGTACAATGTCAAGGATTTCACTATAATCTGTTGGTTTAAAAAACATTGAATTATCATTTGACATACCTAAATACTGCGAGAATTCTGTATGTGTGGGATCTATTTTTGAAGCTTGACTAGGACCTATATTAACAAAGGACTTATATTAACGAAGTATAGGCTGGTGATATTTAGCGTAATTAAAATACCAGAAACAGACAACAGAAAGGAATCTTAGCTTATGCAGGTCTTTCTGTCTTATGTATTCTGTCACATTTCCGATTCGAAATAAATTCATAGTGCCGTGTCATTCAACTACATAGTTTGAAACAGAACTTAGGTGCAAACATTGTCATTTGAATAACGAATATGATATTGGGGTAATACGTATACACATACGCAATTTGTAATACATAATCATAATTTACATTATTTGCATTATTACGATTACATCAGGGAATTATCGATTAGGTTTTTCTCTGAGTTCCTTTAGAGTGCTAGGGTTAGCTTTTTCCGACTTGGCTCCACGAAGAAATGCATATATATATATATATATATATATATATATATACATATGTGTGTGTATGCATGTGTGTATCAATATAATATAATATAATATCATATCATATCATATCATATCATATCATATCATATCATATTATTTACTTTAGAATACATTGTAGATAATCTATGTATGATTTATCCAATTTATCCAATTTTGTTTCTATTTCTCGTCTCGTTTTATCATGACATTCAGCAATAAGGGCTTTACCTTGCAGTCATAATTATGAGTAATTGAAATTCATTTTCTAATGAAACTAATACAGGTTAACTAAAAATGAGTGGAAGGATTCGTCATTGTCGACTTCATTACTTTGCATTTAAAACAAAGTACAATTGAATTTTGGTACACCTTTATCATATTGGTTGTAACCATTTACGTAAAATATTGTTTTCGCAAAGCATATTATGTATCAGACTGGCCAAGTTCTCCCATTGTCTTCTGTGTGAACATAAAACTTAGCCGACTGAAGAATTAGTTGATTATTAGTTAATCATCACATTACAAGGTATATTCGTTGTTTATAGCCTTGTGGCTTTTGACAAAATTAATCAATACATAATACTGATGCCATACAAATGCATGGATAATATACCAGCATGTTCACTAACATGCATACATGTATACATACATTTATATACCAACATGTAGATATGTATGCATACATAGACTCTTCTATAGATCATGCTATATAATACTAAATATAACACACACAAAAATTTGGATTTTTTTTATTCTCACCAAGAGCATTATCTATTTATTTATTTATTTGCATTCTTGTTCAGTCATTCATTCACTGTTATCTCCTTGTTAGTGTTCATTCAGTAGCATGTAAAGGAAGGAGACTATCAAAGGGAAATCCCCGTGCAGTTACTGCAATGACGCACCACTGTCTCGTAATTTGCATACGATGCTCGTCATCATAAGATGACCAGCATAACGTTCTTGAACGGAGATTGAAGACAATTTTGCAAACATTACATTCAGCTGTATGGCGATGTGGCGTGTTTTTACTGAAAACAAAAACAATAAAAACGCTGACCCCTTATTTTTGACAGATAACAATATACATATATATTTATATATTGAGAATAATGAGGTGCCGAAGGGCGAGTATATCATTATGATAATGAGTCATTCCTAAATAGAGAACACAGCTTCAAGAGGGACCGGAATCGGACATTCCGCCTGCTACATGTTATTGTTGTGAAGCGCCACTCGCCATGATTGCGGTGTGTCCTGTACACACTCTGTATATAATTTCATAAACACGGGAGAATGCAGTGCAAGTTTTACATGCGTGTTACTGTTCACTGAAAGAGAATTTCATTTCGGAAGCACTATCTGCCTCCGTAATATCATATTACACGCTTCGCTCTGTTTCGCCTCGTCCAGCCGCCTATGATTATGAGCACGTTGATGAAAGGCGGAGCAAGAAGGCACGTCGCGTAAAGGCAAATAGCTCCTTTCGCGTAGATCGAAATCTTCCAGCGAATACGATTTTCTGCGTACATACACCCATGTACTGTGTGCGGTGTATTTCTTGCGGCGGCTGCGCCAGTGTTCCGGCATGAAAGCAGAACCTTTCGATAACTGGAGCATGGCTACCTGCTTGCCGTCCGGCCATTTCCTGAGGATTTCTGTAAGCTCTTTCCTTCCCATTATTATTTACCTACACTACAGTACACTATAAGAGAGGGCAATATCAGTGTTGTGGCGTTCGATAGCTTCTGTACATAGGGCCTACTTACGCGGAAATATGTTCACTTAAAACACAGAGAGGGAAGGGGATAGAGAGATATGTCCAGCAGTTTTATCACAGCGAACACGTTTAAGATTAAGGTAAATTAATTTCAAAAAGGCTTGTTTGCCAAAGTAGAAGAAAAGGTAAATTACGCTCTATATCTTAGTTTGGTAACATCCACCTCATGGTGATTCTCCTATATGTAGGTAGATGGAGAAAATGATTAGTGGGGAAAACATTTAGGCTATCTATGGTACGATCGAATTACAAGTAAAGCACTGGTTATGGAGTAGGCCTAATTATTAGAATATAAGAGGAAAACACGTGAATAGCACAGGATGGAGACACTGATTAGCATCAATGATGATTGGTCTCCTAGTGACATTTTTAAGTGACAGTAACTCCTCGCAGGATCATAGGGATGAGGAATAAGAATGTTTTCAAAATTCATAACAAATCACAATGAACGAGGATGATAACACTATCAGCTTCACATGAGTGTCCCTGTTTGGGTGCTCAAGGAAGCAGAACAAAAGAAGAAAGCATGCATAGATTCTACACAGGTAGTATAATGACATTACTACTTTACTGGAATAATATAATTTGAGCCTCTTATATGTCATCATCCTTGTTCAGCGTAAATGTTTTAGGTTTTTCAGGGTATCGGTTTATCTGCTCATAAATTTCACAAATTTATACAAGGCACTAGATTCATTAACTACATATGTATAGATATAATTACCGATAATATGAAATTATAAACATCGTCTGGAATGCCCCTTTAACGAGTAAAAAATACGGAAATGGCAAAGGCCGGCATTTCACCTAAATAAGCATTGTGTTGCCATGCACATGTTCCGGGTCAGTCATAATATTTCCTGACATCTTTGAAAGCACAATGATTGGTTGTAGGCCACCCTAATGTCGTAAAGTTATTCATCGCTATGGCAAACACCAGTGCTTATGTTTATATTTGGAAGCGCATTGGGTGAAATACAAACACGCAATGAACGGAGACGCAATTGTAAATGACATACAAATAACACAAAAAACAAAAGCGTATGCTGCAATATCGCGACAGTTCTCAGACGTATATAAACGGGAGAGTCGGTCTACAGTATATGCGGAAGACCTGGCTCGTGCAATGGCTTTGTGACATACACGTGACCGTGACATGCACGTGACTAATTACCACAAATCTTTTTATAACAGTGAATTTTTATTCAGTATTGTTATATAACATGTCGGTAGTAGTGTTATAGCAGCGTTGTACTGCCTTATATGGTGATAGTGCACAGCTATGCTCTTAAAGTGCAGAGTTTTGCAAAACCCTTCTGCATCTTGTTTATGCGTAGCTAAGGAAAGTTTGTATATTGCAAAGAAGTTGATTGGCAGTAGACTGAAGTCAGAGTTTTCATAGTTTCTTTGAATAGGCAAAATATTTTATAACTTTTTTTTAATGTCTAAGTACACGTTAATCTATATCTTGCATAATGATTTCTATATTAATTGGAACGGGACGGAGGTCGTATGATATCATTCTTCGTATGATATTACATTCTGGATGTTTTGCTTTCATTTTTATACTCAAAACATAAAAATGGATACACTCTGAGCGCTTTGTATGACATTTCATATTTCACGATCTATTCTGGCAAAAATAGGTTCTAATGGCTAAACATGCTACCCTATGAGACAATATTTGCCTAAGACATTACGTAATACAAATACAAATCATGCTCACTGATCATGTAGTAAAATCAGCAATATTAGTAATCTTGAAGTGCAAGTCGAAAAGGGTCCCTCCCTGGAACAGTTTTCGACGTCATTACGAGATAAATAACTGCTTTCTTCCACAGAAGCGATCTATCTTTCCTTTCATTTAAATGCGTGAAATTATACCTCCAATATGAATATTATTATTAACCAAAATAAGCAGTTTGCATGTAGTTTTAATCCACTTAGCGACGGTGTCGTCGGGAGACTGATGTCGCTGAGTTTCAGCTTTACTTTGGTGATCGAGTGATTCTTACCTGTCTTTTACTGTTACATTAAGATATTTTATGTTAGCTGATCATTTTCGAAGTTTTGTTACTTTAGATGGATGATTTATCGCCTTGTCCTCACACTCTCTACAAGCCCCTACATTCCATACAATAAAAGGAATCTTTGTTTTAAACTTCCTTTGTCTGAAATGCTGCTTATTCAAGCGAAATGATATGGTACCCCTTGTTCGATTTGCATTTCAACATTATTCATCCAACTGTCCAAGTCTATACTATTTGACACAATAATTATAAAATTATATATACATTTACCTCATTTATTTCTGGCTATCTCTGTCTTGTTTTTTTTTTCACTCCTCTCTTTGTCTATCTCTCCATCCATCCATCCCTCCATCTATCCATCATCCATATGATGTTTACCTATTTTTCTATCTATCTCAATCTGTCTATCTATCTATCTTTCTAGTTCTGTAGCCAGATGAAGATAGTAAATGCTGCCAAGTACTCTGTCATTGACATTATTTCCTTCGCGCAGGCTGCGCTGACTTGAATTCGTTGCCGACAGCGGCCTGTGGCATCTGAGCGATCGTTTTGTGTGGTGTTTTTCTTTTTCATCGATGATGTCAACCGCGACCGGTAACCATGGCAATCGTCTGTCGCACCTCCTACTCCACAATCTCACCGAGTATCTCTATCCCGCGGACTACCATCCCCTTGGTTTGAGACTGGGCATAGAAGAGGTCAGATTACAAAACATTGAACGCGCTCGCGATGGCGTTTTCCCAGAATGCCACTACCACATGCTTGTTGATTGGATGAAACAGGGGGGCTGCAGCGTCACGTCAAAGCATCTCGTCCAATCGTTGCTGGAGATCGGCAACAAGGCAGCGGCTGATTGGTTACGGACAGGTGAATTTCGAGTCTGTGTCAAATTCGATATGACAGCGTATTACACCTGCCTATCAGAGGCACCTTCCAGAGGCAATTTTCATAGGCACTGCATATTATTTTTTAATAAACCCTGTGACTATTTCTCCTTTCAAATTTTGATATAGCCGAGGTGATTTTGTTACCAATATTAATCGCAATTAGATAGAATATCTGCAATATCTTGTACACCAGGGCCCTGTTTCATGAAGAGTTAAAATCAATGACATAGCTGATTTCAACTGTTAGTTTATGGCAGCCTGTGTGGTAAGGAAATTTAAAATCGATTTTATCTTTTGGTAGAACGGGGCCCAGGTACTACTTAACATCCCATTTTATCATCTCTCTTCCCCCTCAGAAACGGGTTCTAGAGTATCAACATCGGGCGAGCTTGATTGTGAGTACACGTAGCCAGTGATTCTTGAAAACACGTGAAAGTTTCATGTTACACATGAATCTAATTCCTACATCACCTGTTGAGGTATATCATGTGAACATTCAGTATTTATGTTTATTTTTCGCTATACACTAGATACATCAACAGAAATATCCACGTAACTGCAGACATTAATCATACATAGGCCTACTAGCAGGAGTTTCCAACTCATGTCCAAATCGGTTACTTATTTAACAGAAAGTGTTGAAAATGGGTAAAGTTCAATTCAGCTCATATACAGAAATGTATAATTGCTATCATGGCTATAGAGTAGTAGCATAGAGCAAGCAAGTACCTCGTAGCTTAAAGTATCTGCCCTGTTAATGCTTGCGTCTGCTTTTATAGATGGGTTCGCCGAAGAAAGATGAAGTGAAAATGTGGCTTGTTCTAAAGGCACTTCTTTGATGTCTGTCATACGATATTTTGGGCAACGTCATTTTATAAATCAATGATATTGTTCGTGGAACCTTGAGCTAGCTATGAATACAACGTATCTATTTCACGGAGTTTGAACATTGTCATCGCCATATACTGATCATACAGCGAGTCGGATCTCAAAGATGACAGAACCTGCCAGGTTTTACCGTTTATAGATGCTAGTGTTTTAAACATTTTATTACGATTAAACTGAATTGTCGCTTACTATAAGCACTTTATCGTTTCGGCTGTAACACTTATCGTAGATGTAAGCTTCAGAATGGAAATGGTTATGCTGATTTCTGCAGTTAGCAAGGTTCAAATCTACAAAATATACTGGTCAATTTAGTGCCGCCTGAGGAAACCAGCGTGTGGTGATGCAATCAAACAATGATACCCAAGATGGAAGACAGCTACACGTATGTGTATGGGTTTAATAATAACTTACTAATCTCTTTTACATTTTACATTGTACATTCACAGGAAAATCGAAGTTTTCTCTTTCCAGTCGATATCGGCCTCATAAATTACACTTCAACTTGCCGTTATTCTATATTTCTACATGTTGTGTTTTAACGATTTTGTCGGTTGTTCTTGCTATTGCCGCAGTTTTTGACGTTGACCTCCCCATTATTTTTGAAAGTGCGATTGTTTCATTCACCCCTCTTTTTCTGTCTGTTCACACACCCACAATATACTGCCAATCCATCTCAACCCCAATGGTCAGTGGACTTCGTTCTCACCCAGGGCAATGTCCCGTCCCTCCCTGGCTGCCTCACGGAGCGACCCAGCGAGCTCACCGAGCTCCGGAAGAAGCTTCGATCGCTCTCCTCCTCCTCCTCCTCCTCGTCATCGTCCAGGGTCTCGTCGACGTTGTCGCCCCCCTCCTCCAATACCAAAGAGACTCGATGGCTTGTGGTCCGAGGTATGAGTGGCATGGGCAAGTCTGTACTCGTCAACCAGGCCGTGAGAGACGAGGAGTTGATGCAAGGCAGGTGACTTTTCTCAATCCCTGTCGTCATTGCCATCCGCGACGACGGGAGAGCATGCGTTAACGAATATCGTGTGCGAATACCTGTATTATATATCTTGGAGAGGCAACGAATATATCATTTGATGTGGATATGGGATAAACGTCATAATATTGATACGTATTTCCTTCTTCATTGTTGCATTGCATTTTTTTTTTCGATGATCGAATTATATAAAAAAATAACAACTTGTCTCCAGTTCAGACATGCCCATGAACGCAAAATGAAGCAAAATGGCAGCACTTTTTCTTATTTTGTTTTCTCTCTTTTGGTGGAAATGTTACAAACTGTTAGCTGATTTGACTGACTTCCTCAATTTTTTGAGCATTGGATTCGAAGCTTTGCGTGTGGGATATATATATATATATATATATATATATATATATATATATATATATTTAACGGGCAAAGCACGTGTTCCAGTAAAAAGTATATAAATATACTGAACAGTGGATTAGAACCTTTGCGTGTGAGATCGGTATAGTTTATTGTTTTCTCTCTTTTACTGGAAATGTCTGATCTGGCCAACTCCCCCAATTTTTAGAGCGCTGGATTCGAAGTTTTGCGTGTGGGATTGGTATAGTTTTGTTTTTGTTTTTTGTGGGTTTTTTGTACGTGCAAAACACTTTTTGAGTAAAAGGTGTATCAATAATCAATTGTTAATTTATATAGTTTTTTAGTATTTGATTGGAAATTTGGTACATGTTATCGTTATAGTCGGTTGGTGTACATTTGTGTAGGCCCTATATACATATATATTTAATGTACGTGCATATACAACTGTAAGTATATTTGCATTTTTTCATATTCTAAATCAGTTGATTTCATTTTCATTTGTAATTACTTATGTGTAATTAGTCTTTGATATAATATTGTATTTTGAATGAGGCCCACTTTTTTTGTTGTCTGTTTAATGTGAATAATTATTGTGTTGTATTATGTTGTTTCGTTTGTACATTTACATTAAGGACACGCAATTCAGCCTCTGGGCTGCTGTCTACTTTCCTTTTGATGAAATAAACCAATATCTATCTATCTATCTATGAAAAAGTAAAGTGATCATTCGAGACACACCATCAAGTACTCAGTCATGGTGTAAAAATGTAAAACGATATGCCTTCAGTCAAATCTTTGTGAAACACCAAATGTCGGAATAGATCAATCTTGTCAGGCGTGCATTTATTCCACCCTCGACTATTATGCTGCTGTTGTTTACAAGAATTGTTACATGAAACAAATAATACAATGCATCTGTCTGCCAAGTTTACCATATCGCGTTCTTTCTACCACTACCCCTACCCCCCCCCCCCCCAGAATGTTACCCCGATGGGGTGTTCTGGATGGCTGTGGGTGCCGCGGTCAAGCAGAAGGCTGAGATTACGGAGAGAATTGAGACCCTCTGCCGGAGTTTGGACGACAGTCTGCTCATGAGACCCTCCCCTCCAAAGACACTAGAGCAGTGGAAAAACTACCTCAAGAAACTGATTATCGAACAAAGATCCAGGTAAATAATTAAAAGTGAATGCTTTTAAGTGGGACTTTGAGGTTTGGAACTCTATGACCACAGAACACACATGTCATGTATGAATATATACATCACAAAATAACTGTGTATGTAGATTTAGAACATATCAATGAAGGAGAAAGTTTTTGGGTTTTTGGTGTTTGATTTTTTTGTGCTTCCTCTATGAATATCTCAAAAGTCGGTTCAGATTTGACGATGCAAAATCTCAATGGAAATCTATGAATCAAAAACTAAGATTAAGATATTGACAGTAACATTTCCTTTGAGAAGAATAGGGTCAACGGATTACTCTGTTTTGTGCGTTATCGGACTGAACCCGTAGAAATACATATTCGCTTTAATAACAATATTTAATAACAATATAACAATAACAATATAATGCATTTATATGACTGTCTAGACAACTATTCCGAGGAGAATTGGGAAGAAGGAGAAAAACAACAGAAACAAAACAAATTTTAAAGATATGCTTTAATTTCTCGGTATAGATACAAAGACTCTTTAATAAAGAGGAAATCCACCCCAAAATAGATAAACTTCAAAAGAAAGTGAAAAATATTCCCTACAGAACGATACAAGAATCACTAAAATCGGATATGAAATATGGAACATTATTATGACATTTTGAAATCCAACCTTTTTTTTTTCAAAACATTTCTTGACCAGTCCTTATGAATATTGGTATCAGCAAGTTGACGAAGTCGTGCTCTCACAATTTCTTATTCATTTCATTATACAGAAATGACAAAAATCTCATATTTCAGCTCTAATGGAATATAAAACTTGTCTTAAAACCACCAAAAAAAATGTTAACTCTCATGACATACCTTGGCAGGGGAACATGCTTTTAATTGAATGAGCTAAAAATAGCAATTTTCCGAATTTCATAATAACATATACATATAATGTAAAATTGTGAGGGTGTGACGTCATGAATTCGCTCATTTGAATATTCATGAGGACTCGTATAAGGACTGGTACATGTATATGATAAGAGACTGACACTTTCTTCATGTTGTTGTTTTGATCAGAACTGTCTTGATTCTGGATGATGTGTGGGAGCCAGCTGTCCTCCAAGCATTTGACGTACGGTGTACGGTTGTCATAACAACACAGGACGCGGGCGTCCATTCGTGCGTGACTGGTAGGCCAAATTATTATCCCCAACATCCATGCTCTATTGCCCTTTTGAAATGTGAATAGAATTCTTAACACTCTGTTCATTGCGACTGAAAAAATATATATATGTTTCAACTCTTATATGTAAAGGTAGTATAACACGAAGATTGAATAAAAAAAAATAATCCTTGATATACAATGTTACTGCACTTCCTGTACTGATCATTGCAATTCAGCGTTCAAATCATAGGCATTGCATGTTTGCTCCGATTTGATATCTGTCGCGCCATGGTGATAACAAGAATCAGTTACGCAATTTCGTAAACAAACAAACAAACAAACAAAAGCACACACACACACAATCAGAGTCAATAGGCATGTGACCTTTAGTTTCATTGTCATTGTGGTGGGTGAATACAGCTTTGCTGTAATTAGGTCGCATTATTTTTCTACGATAAGATTATACTATTTCATCATTTTATTTGCAGGCCCCAAAGAGGAGCTGGTGCTCTCCGAAGGTTTCACGGAGGAACAGTCGCTTCGAGCTCTATCTCGCCTGTCCGAGACTCCACAGGACGATCTCCCCCCGGAGGCGACCCGCATCCACCATCTCAGCAGCGGCTGCCCTCTCGTCGTTTCGCTGATCGGCGGGCTCCTGAGGGACTTCGGCCAGCGGTGGGAGTACTACGTCCGCCAACTCAAGGAGGGAAACCTGAAAAACCTTTCAAACGTCCGGGATGCCATCCACCTCAGCGTCCAGGAGCTACCCGTGTCTGCATCGCGGGATGCACTCCTCAGCACGTTCTCCTGCTTCGTCGTCTTTGATCAAGGCGCGGTGCTGTCCTCCAAGGTAAATATCTGTATTCTCATGGTCGCACATCCCGGTGTTAAGCTGCGGCTGGAGTGAAAGACAAACCCAAGATCGGCATAATTTCGAGACGAAATTACGTACTTTTCTTCCATATCATTGCCCTTGAAATTCCGATATGGTTCATCTTTACATTTCTGATAGCCATAAGATGTGTTATTGATAAAGATCGAGGATTCTATATAAACGCCGACGCGTCGCGTCGTCTGTATCACCATGTAGATTCGCACACTGTATATGATTGTGCATGCACAACATTCACATCAATTCACACTCCAGCTCCGCAAATGAAATGTTCAGACGAGCAGTTTGTTTTCACTCCAGCAATACCGGAAGTGACGTATACCCGACCATGAGAATAGAAACTAAAAATAATAAAGCGTTCCATATAGAGCAGGTAAAAATTGACTCCCTGTAAAACTCGCAGTAGAGATTTTTTTTTTTTTTTTTTCAGAATATATCATCTTCTCTCTTCTGACTGTATTCAGACTGTATTCTAGCGTTTTGAACACCATCTCTCGTAACGCAGAGCAACACTCAGATAATGTCTTTTCCCCCAATAAACTTTCCTCATGTTTTTTTTGTTTGTTTTTTTGTTTGTTTGTTTTTTTGTTTTTTTTTTATAAGAGAAGTGGTTTTGATGTCAGCATGAAACAATGACCTTCTGTCTAATGCAGCCCTTTTTCTCTTTTTCATTCATTCATTCTTTCTTTCTTTTTTTTCTTTTTGTTGTTTGATTAACACAAATGTCAGATCCTGGGTATGCTGGAGGGCTGTTGTCGAGAGGAAATCGAAGACAGAATGCGAGTACTGACGCAGCGCCATCTAGCAATATTAGGTTGCCAGTCCGAGGACAGGTGTCAGACTTACCGACTTCATGACCTTGTCTACAATTATCTTGTGTCGGAGAAGAAAGACGTGACAAAGGTTTGGGTCTTCGTGTTTTGTTTTGTTTTTCTCTGTGAGTTATATCAAGATTTTGGTTTGTTTTTTTTTTGATTTTGAGAAAAGAAAAGCAGACAATTTTCTTTTTCTTTTCTTTTCCAAATGTACACGATAAGTAATAATTATCAAAGGTAACAAAGAGCTCATAGACGCTTTTCAACTCCTATAACGAGAAGGTAATCACAAAGGTCGAGGGAAAGAACACCAACTAGTTTCCCGTTTATTGGTTATTTGTCAATGTAAGTCCTCTGTGCCTATAATACTGATATTATACTGTGATGATAAAAAACGTCAGTTTCAGTAGACACCATTGTTCATTGTCATTATGCTTCTTTAACACAGAGACGTCGTTTCAAATGACGACTAACATCTAGCGTTTAAACGGTGGACGAACGGGTCATCATTTTTAAATGTTAAAACTTTCCACTCGTCGTGACTTGTTTAATCAATGGATGAATTGAACGCAGATATTTGAGCTCAGAAACCCAAGCGTTTCTCTTTGCCCTGCGCTAAGGTCAGTGATTAGTTCTGTTGAGCAACATTTTTTATATAAACTTGAAAAAGTTCTTATACTTACACCTTTCGCCTTTTCCTGTGCTCGTGTTGAAGAAAATCTCTCCTAACAGTACGCTCATTTTCTGTCCAATGTAGTGTATGTCATTACAGTATTCAAAAGAAAGCAAAAAAAAAAAAATCTAATTTAATTTGCCCCCCCCCCCCCCCCCCCCCGCGCACACACACAGAGTGCCCGGATGTGCAACGAGTTCAGAGCGTTGATGGCGTTTAACCGATTCAAGTCATGCCGGAGTGATATGATTCAGACCAGTCTCTGCCTACCAAAGTCTTCGCCAGTGTTCCAGAAAGCTGTGACGTCAGCGCAGTCTTCACAAGAGTGCTTCTTCGTCATCGACATGTAAGTTGAAATGCAGACTCGCATGGAACACAAGTTCAGTTTCTGTAAAATAGTCCCTTCCCATTTGAGGGAAAGCGTGCACAGCTCAGACTGTCAGACTGGGTAGATTTTGTAAATGAGCTCAAACGCTGCACCAACCGCAAACTGTATCACATTTTTCCAGGCTTACTCCAGTTTAATTGGCGCAGTCATGTGATACTACGGGTATGTAAGTCCTCTAATGACCATTAATTATAAAATTGTGTGAGATATGATAGTAAAACTATCATGAGCGAAGAATAGTCGTAAATCCGTAATGCACACTGGGAAGTTTCCAGACGTACAGAAACAGGTAAGACAATACGAACGATCAATGCTGAGATGCGCTGTCTGAAAAGATAACGCGACGCTGGATTTTAACTTTTCTCGGACGCTCATGACAGTGGACGCATTGAACAATCCAGGTATACCTTTGGTGTAATTCTGCAACGCAAGTTTAAAGGATATATACGTGAGGTACAAGGACCATCAAAAGAATCGTAATAAAAACATCATAAGGATTCTCATATATCACCCTCTTATCCACGAGCTTCATGTTGGAACCCCCTTCTCTTATTGCATTAACGTATTGTATCATCAGTTGTATTGTATCATCCGTTCTGTATGGTAATTCATAACACGTGTGATTAAATTATGTCACAGATGTATGTGTAATGAACATTTTTAAAATTGTAGAAACTAGCTGTAATTACGTTTGATTAATTCAATTCAATTCAATTCAATTCATTTATTTTTCATTCTTCTTTTTTTCATCAAAACATAACGCGATTATTGATAAAAAGAATTGTAAATGATACCATACATAGAAAATATAAATCAAATCAAATCAAATATCAACGCTAATGATGCAGATGTGTTGCCTAAGCAGCTGTTCTTACGTTCCTTTATTCCTACGTCCAAATCAAATTCTACTTTCCCATCCCAGCGCTGATAGGCGCCCAACTGTATTCAGCGTAACGCACAGGCCTTCTGGCAAGTATGCCACATGTGCCAAGCTTCTCCCAAACGGGCGTGAGATCGTTACGGCGGGATACGGTGGACAAGTGCAGGTGGGAAGGATATTTTATTACCCCCCCCCCCCATCATTTCTATAAATTTCAGTTGTTGAAATAAAATCCAAAGAGTAGAATATGCAGAATTTGTGTCAAATCACTTCAGAGTTGCAACGATTTAACGATGAAAACCTTTACAAAGCATACTACAGTTACAAAATTAGTTCATCTTAAGATATTTATCGTATTGACTTTAATCTATTTCAGAAAATGGAACGCAACTTCACTTTAAATATGCCGGATCAAACAGCTTCCACTATTTGCTGCACTGGATCTTAACACTGTCAAGGTCAAGGACAACAATAACAATACCAGAAAACAACAACAACAATGGAATTTGATATGAAATCATGGAATGTGAATGAGAACAATGTGATGTGGTAGATAATGTTTCTCTTCGACACTTCACCCTCTCTGTGTCAGAGACTTTGGACAGTGTGTACAATGCTATGGAGTTCTCTCTACCAATCAGCACTCAAAGCACCCAAAGAGTTAAACAAAAGATCATTAGTACGAATACTGCTTGGTGCGTTATAGGCTTTCATCCTTGCCCAAGATGTTTTACCTACCATGTCCGTCCTTACGTAAAGGTAAAACTGGGTACATACCTGATAATCCTTGAGATACAATGACAGATCGAATCGGGGGGGGGGGGGTGAAAAAAAATGGTGCTTACACTGACCAAATAATTTTTATTTCACATCGAAGTAATAATATTCGCCATCCTTTCGGCAGATTACCGACATCATAGAAGGCAAAGCGCGTACGCTGATACACGGACACCCGGAAAACGTCACGGATGTGGGCATCAGCCATGACGGGTCACGGCTGGCGACCTGCTCCAGTCAGAAAGGGGTCAGGGTGTGGGATTTCAGCCAGACGGACCGTCACCTACCGTGCTTGACCGAGAAGGCCATCGACCACGGAGCCTCGGCCGTGGTCAGATGCTGCTTCGTCCGCTGCGACGATGTCTGCAAACTCGTCACAGCCGATGTTACTGGCTGCGTGAAGGTGCGTGTGTATAGATTGATCCTTTAACTGTAAACACCAATCTGATTACAGACGATCTACGTTTCGAAGACATCGGACATCGGAGTCTCTACTAATGTTTGTTTTCAATAATTTTTGCTCGTCTTTTTGGGCTGTTTTTGCTTAAACGTTTTGATACTCCCAAAACAATCAAACAAAATAAATACAAACAGAACAACAACACATACCAAGCAAATGAAATACAAATTCAGCAAACCAACAAATACAACTAATACTCTAACCAGAAATATACTTTAAAAAAAGAAGTTTCGCGACCTAATAGTCCCAAGACTGTACAACATAAAGCGTATATGAAGGATACAAAGGCAAACGGGCGTTTGTTTGTTTGTTCTTTATCGTTACAGGTCTGGAGTTTAGCACGGTGTTTGGAGCACTCGTTCCAAGCACACAAGACTGCTATCCTTTCCTGTTCTTCGTGTGACGTTGAGGGCACTGTGCTGACGTGTGCGGCCAGCGATGACACTGTAAAGGTACAGTTGACTGTGCATTGTGCGAGGAGAATATGGGGTTTATTTGTCACTGTACACTTGTTTGTCCGAAGAAAAAAACAACTTTTCAGATGAAAGATATTACTTTGAAAGATGGGAACGCCGTCTTTTATCCACCGGTCAACTGTATATACGGTCGTTATTAAGTCAATCTATCATTTTGCTTGTCTGTTATAATCTTAACGTATGCGCTTCAGTGTGACCGTGGATTCGTGGCGTGTGGTGTGTAGTCTGGTGTTGAGAAGAAGTGAGACATGAAAAATTTGCAGAACACCATTGTTCCTGATTTTTCCGCACTAAATATAGTGGATCCATAGGCATAACTTTCTGTAGACACTTGATGACTACAAGTTGTTTGGAAAGACATGATAAATAAAAGCTATCAAATAATTTCAATTATATGCAGACATCTTGAATCTTCCTTCTTGTTTGAAACGGTCTATCGCTTCTTTAATACCTTTTCTCCTTTCTCTGTCGCGTTTTTCTCCCACTTCGTTAACATAATGGTTTTATACTTGGAGCTCTTCCTTTCTTCTTTTGTGTTTTTAGGTTTACAACGTCAGAGAGGGCTGCGAAATGATCAGCATTACCCACACGGTCGACCTCTGCGGATGTTCCTACCTGAGAAACGGGCTGATCGTCACCCTCGTGTCGCACCGTTTGCAGGTGTTCAACTCCAAAGGTCGCCGAGTGTGTCAGTGGACCAGGGAAGAGCACGCCACCTACGATGCCGTCTCATGTTCAAACGGAAGTCGAGGATACTTCATTGCAGTGAAGAGAAACACGGGGCACATCACTGTAAGATGACGTCAGTCTCCAAAGATCGTTTATTACACTCATGTAGACATTCATTCATGCATTCATCCAAGGGTAAACACATACTATGCTCGCATTTATATATTCCGACCTCATTAATTAAAACTGAAGTGGAATCATTCAAAATAAAAAGGGTATCACTTAGAGCTGTCATTACAGTGCTTTGTATTGTGTCATAACCTATATGAATAAATCCAACCTTTCCGCTTTTCAGCTTACTCAGCCGTTAATGTGAAAAGCAGTATATGGATCATTATTTTATTTTTTTTTTGTAGTTTATTTTTTTCAGCTGTATGTCATAGTTCTTGCATTTATTTTCTTTTCCGTTGTCAACCCAACCCTGTGAAAACTATGCGTTTTGTCTATTCCTTTAACTTATTCAATGATTAAATATGAATATCTAATTAATTTGTCATGTTTTTCTTAATACATCTTGCCAAATTAGGCAATGTACATTAAAATACATAACTACATAGAGAAACGATTGATTAAATTAATAAAATGATAAATAAGTAAATCTATCGATCGATCAAAGCATAACCACGTCGATGTAGGGCAATTTGTCAATCAGTTGCAATGTAGTTAGAGTTGACAAATCCTTGATGAACGATTTTGTCTTCTGTTGTGGAGCCTATGTTGAGGTGGAGAGGATAAAGGGGAGGTGAGAATCTTTGTTCAAGTGCTCTAATGATTACAAAGTTAAGCATCTTCCGTTTTCTCTGTTTGTTTGTTTGTTTGTTTTTTTCAGGTTTTGAGGCTTGGCCAAACTGCATGGAGGAAGTGGAAGCTGTCGATGTACTGTCAACTGAACGTAGGAGGCGTTTATCGTGATGTCATCAACATGTGGTTGTCATGGACCGAAGGGGGAATCTTTCTGGTGACTAACCAAGACTGCGGTCTAATCCTTGTAAGTAGCATGTGCTCACATGAAATCTGACTGACGGGTAGCTGACTGACTAACTGACTGGATGACTGACTGGCCAACTGACTGTCTGACTGACTATAGGTGATTGGCTAATTGACTGTATTAGGAACTTCTTGACTATCTGAGACTGACTGGCTCCATGACTAACTGATTGACTGACTGACTAAGTGACTGCCTGACTGACTGATTAACTGTCTGCCTGCCTGACTGACTGACCAACTGTCTGACTGACTGGATGACTGAGTGACTGATTGACTGATTGGATGACTGACTGAGTGACTATCTGCCTGGCTGTCTGACTGACCAACTGATTGGACGACTGACTGATTGACTGTCTGCCTGAATGACTGACCAACTGTCTGACTGTCTGACCTGATGACTGATTGACTGGATGCTCGAATGACTGACTGAGTGTCGGATTGACTGACTTGAGTGACTGGCTTACTGACTGACTTGAGTGACTGGCTTACTGACTGACTTGATTGACTGGCTTACTGACTGACTTGAGTGACTGGCTTATTGACTGACTTGAGTGAGTGGCTTACTGACTGACAGACTGACTCTGAATTACTGGTCGGATGTAAGAATCAAGATGATAAAGAGGGTCAGTAAAGCAAGTGTTCGAGTAAAAGGAACGGATGGTTGAAGGCAAGTATTGTAAAACTAATAATCGCAGTAGACTTAAAGGCCCGAATTCACGAAGGTGGTACAAACAAAACCATGGTTTAAACCGTGGACAAAAACCATGGAGCGCCAAGTGTCACACTGAATATTTCGTTACGAAATTGGTCATTTCGTCGATAAAATGACAGGTTTCGTTAACGAAATTATCATTCCGTGGACGAAATGTTCATTTAGTTACAAAATGTTGTCATTTTGTTACAAAATAATAATTTCATCGACGAAATGACTGATTTCGTGACGAAATATTCCATGCGACACTTGGCGCTCCACGGTTTTTGTCCATGGTTTAAACCATGGTTTCATTTGTACCACCTTCGTGAATTCGGGCCAAAGTGTTTGGATTGTTTATTTATTGCTGTTGTTGTCGTTTTCTTATTTGTTTGTATGTTTTGTGGTTTTTTATGCTCTGGTCCCGTCTCATTCCCGATTGTTTTTATTGTTGTGTTGTTGTTGCTTTCTTCTTCATGACAGGTGTGGAAGCTGGAGAAGGAGAGACGGAGGCCTCGAATCGACAGAAGTGTCTTCGACGCATCGTTCGGCGCCGACGGAAATCTGGAGCGTGTCGTTGGGCGCAAGCCTGACCGCAGTGGCACATGTGTGGTAAGTTGAAGAAAGTCAAATTGGCAACGTAGACATCAGCGTTATAGCAAAGCAGTGGAGAATAGCAGCCGAGTATTGCACGATCTCAATACAATAAATGGGATGCTTCTTCTGTGGGATCTTCATTCGCCAAAGGAAGACAACTTGTCTACTTAAAGGGGAAGGCTAGTAACTGATCAGTGGGAATCAGTGGAAATGCTGGGAGATGATTGTTCCAATCCTTATGGGATTCATTCAAGAGTTCATTGTATATCTATTGTTGTGTGAAAATGATTTGCTTCAGAACGGTCTCATATTCAAGTAATGTGCAGATTAATGCTCTGTCACTGACCAGGGACGCTAACCTGGAAGCATTAAACTGCACATTACTTGAATATGAGACCATTCTGAAGCAAATCATTTTCACACAACAATAGATATACAATGAACTCTTGAATGAATCCCATAAGGATTGGAACAATCATCTCCCAGCATTTCCACTGATTCCCACTGATCAGTTACTAGCCTTCCCCTTTAAACTGGAGAATGACAAGAACCTATTTCAATTACTTCCCGGTATGTTTGCGATGAACACAATAATGTTTATTGCAATAATAATTTGAGTCCATATACGCAAATGTATTCATTCATGATATGTATTCGGTACTCTGGGCTACCAAGGCTATTTCTTACTATTTTTCTGCTACCCTCAAAGATAGTACATCCCTGTCAAGATGAGGCGCTCGCCAAATCAGCGACAACAACACTGTACAAGGTCAAAAACTTCGAGGCGATCGATAACGTCACGATAGCACCGGTGGATGGTCGATACCTGGTATCGTGTACCACGGGAGGAGTTGAGGTGAGAATGGGAAAAAGTTTGAACTTGAAAGTGTGCACTATTCCTTAAAGAGCTCTGGATGATCATTTCGGTCACTTACGCTTTAACACACCAGGGCCCTAGATGTTGCATAAAATGATTTAATCAAACATAAATCAGAAAATCAAATTTAAGCCATGTGTCACGCAATCAGAATTGAATATTCAGAGACTTATGTTTGATTTTTTTTTCTAACTTATGTTTGATCTCATTTTTATGCAACAGGGCCCAGTAGGCCTATGCATAGGACCTACTCGTCATTCGTTGTATAGCACAACATGAATACAACTTAGATGTTAAGATGAAAAGGAATTGGATGATAGAAAATTCTACACGTAGTACATACAAGGCACGAAGTACTGCTTGACGAAGCAGGCTGTTTCTCTTCTTTGTTTTTTGTTTTTTGTTTTTTTTCCTCATCAAATGGAGAGTACTTTTTAGATTATATAACAGGGAATTCTACACCCAAGAAATAGTCATGAATGTACGGCTGTGCACAATAACAGAAACAATTAAAGTCACGTCGTGTCACACATTGCAACAATCATAAATCATGCAATGAATGCAATACTGGGGTTTTTTTGATACTTTGTATGAATATGTATAACATTCTAAGAAAAAAACCACGTATGTATCTATTTATGCAAATTTACAAGAACAAGAAATGAAATAGTAATTCAGTGTTTTTTAAACAGGTTTCGAAGCTTCCATCCTGTCTCGGAACGCGAACTGGATTAAGACATGAATTCCGCGCAGATCCAAGTCAGCAAAACGTCATCCTCGCCCGATTAATCGGAAGAAATGCCCATCATCTTCTTACCGTGTCGAGCGGGAACGCAGTTGCAATTGAAGTAAGAACTACTACTCTTCTCAACCATAATTCGGACAATCTTGCATTATTTTCGTGTCCAACATTTTATTTTGTACTTGCTTCAGTCGGTATTCATGGTTCATCATTTTTCACAGTCAGTGTAGTCATGAACACAGAGAAATTTATTTGATTTATGGTGTGTTTGTCTTTGACATGCTTGAGATAATTTAACAAATGAATTTTATGGTCTTGCTTCAAAATATGTTGTTGTTGTTGTTGTTGATGTTGTACTTTCAGAGTGAAATCAAGTCTGAACGAAGAGCAAACTTCAGCGTTTCGTTGAACAATTATGCACTCATTTTAACAAGTATTTGAAATGTCTTTTGCATACCCTAGGTTTGGTCGCGAGAGAAAGCAGCTCCCGTGAGTAATTATCACGTGCCATTCGTAGCGGGCCTGTCAGCTGACCTATCACATGACCAATCCAAGATTGCCGTCGGTTGCCCAAACAATGCTGTCATGTTATTTTTTGTAAGCAATTTTAGCTTATCTTGTGTATGTACTATAGCTTCAGCCATTCCCTGAAATTGATCGTGGCCCCGTTATTTGCGATGGAAATGATTGATTAGATATGTGCAAACTGATTTTTTTTTTCACAGTTTGTATGAAAACATTATGAGAACACAATGCTTTTCTCCCCTCATTTTCGTTCGTAATGGCGAACATTACGTTGATTGTTATGGAGCTGTGAAAAAAAAATATTCAACGTTTCTGGTGTCATATTAAACGTTATTTGAATATGACAATACCAGAATACAGCGTATATGATATCTGCATATAGGCCTAATAGGAAAGAAGAATACACACTTCAGCATTTTGCTGTTTCCTTAATTTCTGTTGCTATTTTGCTTATTTCATTATTACCATGCGCGGTTATTATTGTCATGTCAATTTCTTGTCATCTTGCCACCTTTCCAAAGTATTTTTTTTTCTTTCTCAGTAGGAATAAAAACACGTTAATATCTTTTCTTCCCTTTCAAAAAATACTCGTAGGAATAGATTTAGTTTTTGCTATAGGTCTTTGTACATCATTGTCAATTTAAGAACAAAACGTTAATATTGTGGAATCTAAAGAACGTTTTGGATGGCACCAAGGATGTAGAATATTGTCTTGAAGGAAAATTTGACACTTTGATCACAGTTTCAAAAATGAGGATTCACTGATATTTACAACTCATATATATGTATATACAGTGTATATACAATGTATATATTTTTTATTTCAACTGCTTTTCGTAGATAAAATGCACTGTATTATCGCTGCTCAGTTTAAGTACGTAAATACCAGAATTGATCAGTAAAGACTGAAACATTACGACAAATTTCATTTCTTCCTCAGCTGTCTGGCGTCAAGTTGGAAGACAGAAGCCCCAAGGTTCTGGACGTTGAATCCTCTCGAGTTACCAGCTGCGTATTTTCCGCAGACGACAAGCTCCTGGCCGTGGCTGGAGACAACTCTGTGACGGTGAGTGGTGGCGCCCTTGTCTGCATGCGGTCACCGTATTGCCTAATGTGTCATTCGAATACATGTATAGTAAAGGCCTAAGAAGAGAGTATCGTGTAGACTTCGAATCTGCTCAGGTTTATTTGATCATGAGGATTTTGGAGTATTACCAACCTATCCTCTTCCATCAACTCCTCCCCCTCTCACTCTCTCTCTCTCTCGCGCCTTCGCTCTCCATCTTTATCTATATAGATACGGAGAGAAAATAATGTATTAATTTATAGTTATATGTAAGTATGTAATGTACATAGATGTGTGCATGTAGGCCCTATATCATATTGATTTTTGAAACTAGAAAAGCATTCTGAGAGCGCAGACCTCGACCAAGCAGCTACTTTCAACCTATGATCTTGCTCTTCCAAAAGAGATTTTTCTCTTCTCCACCACTGGAGAAAAGCTCTTTGGGCGAGAGCAGTGATTTCCACCCATAGGTGTCAAGTTCATTGATCCTACCTGTCAAAATATCGAAAATCTTTCAAAAAATCCATAAAAGTTTCCGGATTACTGCCAAAATTTAATCATCTGTTCCTTGTGACATATCTTTCTTGCAAGTTTCATCCAAATCCGTTTGCAACTTCTTGAGTTATTTTACACACGGACAAACAAACGGTAACGAAAACATAACCTCTTCCCTTGGCGGAGGTAAAAATCCTTCATAAATTCCCAAAAAGTTTTCGGATTACTACCCAAATTTTTGTTACTTGTATCATTCTCAATCTTTCCTGTAATTTTCATCCAAATCCGTTGACTACATTTTGAGTTATTTTGCACGCGGACAAACAAACAAACCAACGGTAACGAAAACATAATCTCCTTCCTTGGCGGAGGTAATGGGCCGAATGCATAAAACAAGCAATTGCTTGTAAGCAATTGCTTCAAGCAAAAGCACAAGCTCGTCTAGTAAAAGGTGTAGCTCAAGCAATTGCTTAAATACATATGCATAATCTTTTGCTTGTGCACATACCTTTTGCTTGCATTCAGCAAGCAATTGCTTAGGGTTCGAACAATAGCGTCACGCCTGTGCGAACACAAGAACAAAGGCGAGTGTGGCAGCATGCATTTGAAAGGGCACACACACACACAACTATACACACACTCGTATTACTGGCTGATTCCCACCACTGCTTACAATAGCCCGCATCTGCCAGATCGCACGTGGAGAGACGTCTCCTTGCTCTCCACCGAAGTGAGACATCCCACCTGTTTTTCATCAAATTTTGCGTGCTAACCACTGGACATTCCCGTTGTTGAAATGAAAAATTTCTTACTCTACTTAAGAGTAATTTCTTGTAGATTTATACCACTCCTTCACAATTGTTGTCTTTCTTCCATGAATATGAAAATGATACTTAAAAGGGAACGTCCCAGATAAGCAAAAGCTCAAGCTCATTTTACAGAGCTTGGAAAATCGTAAGCAATTGCTAGCAAGAACTAGCAAAAGGTATGTTTTATGCATACGTTTTTAAGCAAATGCTTGGTCTCTAAGCAATTGCTTGCGGACAGCAAGCAATTGCTTGTACTTGCTAGCAAGAGCTTCTGCTCGCAAGCAATTGCTTGTTTTTATGCATACGGATTCGAATAAAAGGCTAGCACAAGCAATTGCTAGCGTTTATGCATCCGGCCCAATAACGTGAATCTTAATATGCTGCAAATCAGAATTTATCGTACGTGTTAAAGATATGAAAACTTCCATGTCCGGTCTAATCTGATAGTATTTTTGTTGAACGCGTCCTTTTCTTCCACAGGTAGTCGATGTGTGTTCTTTTACACTTGTCGCTCAGGGCTGCATGAAATCCTTGATATCAGGACTGTCGTTCGGACCATCTGATGACCGCCTTCTCGTTGTAGCTGAAAGTACCTTGTCTGTAAGATTTTGATATTGAGTGAATACAGAGAGCATTCTCATTCTATTTTTTTTTTTGGGGGGGGGGGTCCATTTATTGTCAACTTGTTTTGTATTCTTTTTCACGGGATTATTGTAGATAATAAACTGTACTCCTTTACAAAGGCAATATTGTATGTGTGAGTTACTTTCAATAGTAAGTATTTTTGATGGCATAGTCACCCTGTTGCATTGGGAATGCAAACACAAAATCAAAATAAAATACGAAAATCAAGTACGCAATTTCGCAAAGTAATGACTTTGTTTCCGTGGTACTTGAGACACAGCTGATACATTATGATACATAACTTGACTGACGTTTTAATCATATATAAATACAAACAACAAGTAATGAGTGAAATATGCCTCTCTTGTGGTCTTCTCTGAGAAGAGGAAAGAAATATTGTCAATTGTTATTTCCTTTAGCTGTTTGAGATATTCAAAAAAAAAATCTTAATGGAAATATTTCACAAGGTTGGCTGTAGGTCAGTTTGTATGGTGTGGATGTGGTGACGACCTATGGCTTTGTGTGTACTTTGTATGTTTACCTCAAGATACGAGACGCTCGGACGCTGCGCGTAGACGGGACAGGCACGGCGTACGCCAAGGTCGAGGATTTTCACTTTTCGGCCGATGGGAAGATGCTGGTCACAGCCGGGGCCGTCAAGTACTATGTGAGTGGGTTTTTTTTTTTTTTTTTTTTGGTTTTTTTTTTTTGTTCTTTTTTTTTTTTTTTATTTGTCCCATCTCTCTCTATTTCTCTCTTTCTCTCTTTTTTCTTACTTACTTTCTTTCATACTCATCTATGTTTAAGGTACACTCATCGCAAGTTTTTGTATTTCTATAGAGAATGATCCCCCAGCATTTTCAAATTGATCACATGCTACTTGTACTTTTATATATCTATATTTACTAGAAATAAATGTACCATATAGGCCACATGGTAATATTTACATTGGGCCTACCTGGCACTATGTATAATATCAATAGCAGTCAGAATGGTTATGTACATCTGAAATGTATAATAAATGGAAGGAGGTTAATGAATTTATTATTCGTGTATGCTTGCTAATAGCGTTAATCCAGGGATTACCAAAAGATGATCAGTCAAAAACTGATAATGACGTCCAATTTGTACATTCAAATGATGTTGAGAAATGAGGGAAGGGCATCTCGGGTCATAGGTCGAAGCTGATAGCACTGAATCCAGTAACTTTTGCCTTTCAGTGTCTGTTATCTTTGTTCTGTCCTCTTTCTTCTCTTCCTTTGTCTTCTTGCTCCTCTCGAACATACTGATCCCAGTTCCCTATTTTCCTCTTCTTCAATGTTTTTTCTTTTCTTTTCTTCATCAGCTTAGACATCGAATAAGGAACTTGAAAAGGGTTAGTTTTTGATGAAAATCATTTAAAAAGTATATTCATGTCTGTACATGCCTTGTTTTTGCAATCGTTTGCACTTTGTAAGTTGAATTTACTGCAGTGCCATGACACTGACTCAGTCCTCGCTGGAGATTGGTTCTTGCCTTCCTGTTGTCATAGTAACCGCTGTAATCGGAGGTAGCAATCGACCTAATGAGGTTTATGAAATCGTGTCCCGTGTTATTCCTGATTCTGGCGCATTCGTTCACAGCATAATGGCTACATCGAGTGGTGGCGCGTAGATCCAGCGGGGCGCATCTGTGAACTCCAGAAGTACGTCTTCTGCTGTCGTGTGGCCCGCGTCGTGTGCAATCAGTCCTTCACCACATTCGTGACGGCTGACGAAGTGGGCGAGATCTACGTCTTGCGCCGGGTACCGTCAGCGGCTCCATGTACTTCCCTGCCTCGAAGCATTTCGGAGACAGGTTACTAGTAACGGCAATATTAATCACGCTCCAAAGGAGCAACTGATTCTGACCAGATGTGTCCCGCTCATCATAGCGGTTGACTGAAGATAGCTGCCGATTTGATGAGCAGATGTCTTTAAGCCATTATTTTTGTGCCCTGTCTGTTTTTCCGATCTGTAGTTGTGTGACATTTCTACCAGTTGAACAAACATCTGATGTAATATATCCACCATTTTCTATCCCTCTCACTAAAGAAATATTTTCTTAACCCGTTGAGGACGATTAACGAGTATACTCGGGCGAGTTTCTATGGGAAACGTGTTGTAGCAAAATCAGCCCGTCCTCAAGTCTGTAATGACTCGGCTGTTTGTAGGCCCTACGTCGGTTTTTTTTTTTTTTTTTTTTAAATGAGTGACACAATGTTGACCACTGAAAATACTTTTATGAGCTTTGTTTTTAACAATATTGTGTTCACGGTTTTACTTCCAAGAAGGGTAGCATAAAAATGAGCGCTGCGTCACATTTTGTCTGTCTACACGCCTCAGCCTCCTACAGGGGCACTAGATTTGGACCTCATGAATTATTTTTACTATCCCTGATGACTCGACTGGCATTCCTGGCAATAATCTTGAAAGTTCAAATTATCATTTATAAACTGGTGAATATTTTTATTGCTAGTTTTATATCAATTATCTAATCGTTCACTGTGTAAAATTTTGCTCTTGATTCCTAGACTTGCAAGAGTTATGAAAGAACCTCGGTGCTCAGCACATAACACAACGGTTACCTGTTCAATATTTATTATCAAAAGCTTCTTTTACCAATCTTCGCTCCTTTCAGATGAATTGAGCTCACCTTCAGCCAGTTCTTGCCATTCGCAATGCAATACTTATTCTAATTTTGTGCAAAGTCTCACGTTATATCTTAGAAAGGTATGATCCCTTGTCAGAGACTTGCACGAATGCAAGTCTCTGACAAGAATGCATGGATTAATGTTAGACATCTGCTGCATAAAAGTTACAACTGTCTCCGCCTCTTGCGCAGTACTCCATCATTCCATAGCAATGTCGATGTATTTCATGTACATGTTGTAAATGAAAGTAAGATAAGGAATCGGCAGAAATGAAAGAGGAAGATGGCAGATTTACTAGCGATACAATGTCGTAATGATAGTTGCCACTCTTAAAGGTTGCTGCAGTTTGTAATTGTAATTGTCACGCCGCAGAGGTTATTTACATTCTTGTGGCTTTTTTTTTTTATTTTCTGTTTTGTTAAAATGTATCAAAGCAAGATTGTCCGTTTGTATATTGTGACAGGGCATGTGTTTAGCCTGTATACAAGTGTGATTTAGACTTATCAAGTGTTCAGTGTGTCACAGGGTATCGCTGAATCTAGCGTTCATGCATACCAAATTTTATTGCATGATCGGATGCTTATTGTATTAAAGTTTGAACATTTTTTAGTTTATGGTTTAGTGTGGAATAACACAGCATTGATTTGAGAGAAAGAAATATATATAGATTTCTTTCAGGTCATTTCTCATGGATCGTGGATTAAATATCATACTTCTGTCTTTCATAGACAATGAAACAATCATCCGTGATTAAACTCAAACCCAAGCTCGCCAAAAAATTCAAACCAGTATCAAAGTGATCGTCATCACTCTACTGTGATGATTCAAAATCTACAATGAAACAAAAAACTAAAAAATGACGAAAGATTATATTGTATAGTGATTGTAAGAGAGAGCAAGTGATCACCATTTTGTTGCGTGTGTGCTGCTGGGCAAGCGCACATAATCAACTCGACTATGAATCAGTACTTTTAACTCGTTGTATAATATGGGCACGCGGAGATGTATGCCATTCATTGGTATGGCAATAGGCCGGCCTGATGCAATGCAAGGCATGTATTCAAATTCATAAAGTGACCGTTTCCTTAGAGAAGGCCTAATTACGGGCTTTAATAAATTCAGCTGCTCCTCTCGAAAAACATTGCAATAAACAACATTTAGAAACGACAAGTTGTCATGTCAAGCTTTCTGGTTCCCACAAACAATGTTTGTAATAAATTTTAATCTGACAGTAGACCATAATTATACGGAAATCTGTAAAAATGCTACTTATTACTTATGTGCAATAATTCATATTAAACGTCAATTTTTATTCAATCAAAACGACATGAAATAAATAAAAAGGGAAGTCAGGTAAAACAATATCAGTTTACTTTAAAATTAAGTCACGACCAGCGTTGGTAAACGGAATTCTGTAAAAATGCTACTTATTAATTATGTGCAATAATCTGAATAAATGTAAATTAATTTTATATTTAATCAGAACGACATAATTATAGAAACGGAAGTCGGGTAAAATAATATCAGTGTCTAAATGAGAATTAAGTCACGTCTAAGTAATTCTACATCATATCATTTCATTTGAGAAATCGATGTTGGAATACAGAAATCTGTAAAAATACACTACGTTAAACAATTTAAACAGTAAAATTACACGAATACTGCACAAAATAATCTTTATTCGTCTTAAAATCACAGGTTTCTGATGTAACTCAGTTTCACAACTAAAAATGAAGTATTTTACGGGCTAAGTGTAAAAACTACATCAGATTTGCTGTATTTAGTTCAAACAGAACAAATCTATGTTTTTTCCTGTAAAAATACAGGGTTTTTTTTTTTTTTACATTGTGTCTATTTGCGAGAGTGCATTACAGAGTTGAAGTTATGGGTGATTGTTTTATCTGATAGCTAATAAGTTGTGCTCCCAATCGAGTTGAATCATCGTCCTTACATATCGGTGGAATAATGTCTTTAATGCAGGATGTGGCAAACTGGTTTGCCCTCATTTTGTACTCATTATTTGAACAAATACTGAGTGATCACAATAAAAAATAAACTGTGGACTATGGACTATGAACTATTCACGTATCATTTCATATTTTTCCTTACTTTTGAATACGTTGTATTTCACATGTCACTTGGTGTTTAAGAAAATAACAGAACCAACACCTAACCTAATCAAACTAAATGAATGATAGCAGTGTCAATGATAACGTGACTATTAAATGTATACGATAAATCTAGATCATTTCCACTTCACCATTGAAAACGCCTGACAGCTTTGTGTACGATACTGCCCTGTGCCATGAATACATACCCGTTGTGCATCTTAAATCATCTCATCGAAATTGGATCGGTATCGAGCAATTTTGGGACACCCGTATAGGTCAATTGAAATCATCGGTAAACAGATTGCTGTAATAAGACATTGGGAACATTTTGGTATAACGGATGCGGTTCAACAGAAATTCTTGGTTTCAAATCCTGCCTGGGGCCTACATCCTTACAAAAGAATACTGGTATATCAAGACACTAAATTCCGCATAGCCCAAGTATAGTGTACATATGTCGGCACCTGCCATTACTGGAATAATAGTACATGCCAGCAGTGTCCTGCATGTGATTAAGGGTAACACATGAGAAGTCAGCCTGGACCCGTAAAGTTAGCCATAGACAAGCCAGCTGTAGTTAGCCCATGTGCACAATTCCTATGTGACATTTCTGTTACCATGGAAAATTGACATGTACATTGTATGCTGAGGCTTTTTTTTTTCGTGCAAATGCAAGATGATATGACTCTTTAACAGAAAGAAATATTTCTTTCTGTGTTTCTGTGTTTCTTTCTTTCTTTCTTTCTAATTTCTTGATATCTGAGTTACGAGAAATGGATATAATCTAAATGAGTTTGCCATGCATGTTTTTATCTGTCTGTTTGATTGTTGTTTTTGACAAGTCGTCGTGTATTCGTGAACAGGAGCATAGAAAATGTATTGCTATATTTGCCGCTTCATGTCTGATATCTTGTATCAAACATGGTGCATTCAAAAATCAGAGTAACAAGATCTGTTGAGCATGTTTAGTAACTTAAAATGTAGGAACAGGTTGTTTTTGTTTTGTTTTTTCTTCTGAGGACCAATTGGTCAAATACTGTAATGGTTACGTGGTTTCTGTCAATGCTTTTGTGTTTTTATACAGTTTGCTTGTATCAGTCGTGGGTGTGTCGTCCAAACCTTAGGCAAGCCTTGTAGTTGCCACTTATATAGGTACGACCTTCTTTGAGGTTGAAACACGTAGGCCTAATTATGTTCAACATAATAGTCATGCGTTCATGACTGACATGATATAGTCGATCTCGTTCCACTCGTCTCTCTTCGTTCTAGCGGTCGCCATTTATCATACGAATTCAGAACGGGATGTGCGACCCTCAAAGCCAAAACATCGCAATATGGTCTTTTTCAACAGATGCTGGCTCATCATAAATCTACACTGAACTGAAGATACCACGACATAATTTATCCCCTAACTTTGATTTTCATCTTCAGACAATCAAAAGACCCCCCCCCCCAGAAATAATATAGCGAGGCAAAATTAAAAGAATGAGGATAAGATGGCAAGGGAAGAGTGAAAGGAAACGCCTCATGTTAGACATGCATGCGGTTTGTATTGAAAATCGCGGTAGGTGTACAGATCTCCCAACCATGATAAATGAATTTCATCACCCGATCTTCAGATACATTAATCTAACTCAGCGGGTATATGGCCAAATAAAGATTACCGCCTTCCACGTGTTTTAGTTGGGAAAAGTGCATGATGCATCTCAATATGTATTATGCATCTGTCGTGGGGCTTAATGCACGTTGCCAATATACGTTTACAAAGATGGTAATCATGAAAATAAGATTTTCTTGTTTATTTCCTCATTTCACGATAAAATGTGAGAGACTGGAACTTGATGTCTACTTCATTGTCATTCTTATAGGACTGACTGACTGATCTGTCTATCGTTTTCATTATGTTGGAATAAATGTATAAGTCTCTACTGAGTTTTATATTTGTGAACCAGTGTTTGATTTGCGTGTGAATTTGTCGGATCACATAATATTCATATACGTTACACAAAAATTACCGGTGTCATTACCCCCCCCCCCCCCCCTTGCGAAAGGTGTTTCTCCCCACCCCCAGCTATCTACCTCTCTGTGTTTCTTTTTCTCTCTCTCCAATCTTGTTGCTTATTTCGTATTTTCCTCTCTTTCTTTCTTATGTGTAATTATCGATGTGTTGATATGATATCAACACTCAATATTTACGTGACGACCAGATATTTAGGTAAGGTATTAGGCCTACATCATTTCCCGATTTTTCAAACATTTGCCGATCATTCAAACATTTGCCGATTATCATTATATCCTGAAGTGTCGGGTAAACACTATGAATGCCAGCCGTGTTGTCTGGTTCAATATGTTCCATGTTTCATCTTATGTTTTGAATATCAGTCTTATAGATATATGGGTCGTTAAAGCTGTTAATGATAAACCACGTGGGACTGCTATCATCCTAATTTGTCACGCATGCTATGCCTCCATCGGCTTACTTATTCAGATGATAATACAGTGTACATGCATAAACCATCATGGCAACAGCTGATTTGTGACAACCAAAAGCTTTGTTATACAGTATCAAGGCTTTCACGAGATAGCGCCAAAATGATGGTTGCATGTGAGCTGGATTTCGAAAATAGATTGACAATGTGTTTCATCATACGGAAAAGCACAGTACTGATTTTTGTCCGTTAGTAACCCAGGCGGATCCCAAGGGGAAATATAACATGCTAATGAGATGATTTTAACGCATACTTTTCAAGTAAATCATCTAGTTTTAATGAATGTAAACCCACCTAAGAAATGATTTTGCGTACATACGTCCAAGGACGCTCTTGTTCCAAAAAACAGCATCTTCAGTTCGTTGTGAGGATCCCACAGGTTTCCGTATATAATGTGGTATCTCACCATGCTCATCAATGAGAGAGAGAGTTAATTGTGAGACCAAGGGGGTGAAAGCAACCACTTCCCTGATGAGACCCTATATACAACGTATTAAAATATCTCGTAGAAGTTCATCATGCCTTTATGGGTCTCACAGAAGGCACTTCCACAAATATTCTCTGTAAATATTTTCTTCCATATTCTAACTTATTCTTTCTTTCAAAATTGTGCCATAAATAAACAAAATAGAATATTGGTCAGTCCTAGCTTACACTGTATAGTTGTCTTTTCAAGTCTCAATATAATTGACTACTTTCGAAATTTAGGGGGCAGTTTTATTATTGTATATTATTGTATAAAGGAACTTTTTGAACGAATATGCCTACAACGAAAATTATTTGTAATGTAGTCCAGTAGTTATGTGAGGGAAGTAATGTATTCACATTGTTTTACTTTGGATTGAGGTATAGAAATGAGCGTCTCTTATATACCAGCTCAAAATAGGAGGCAATTTTAATTGACCACTGTGTTTAAGTAATTTCTACTGATCCATCAAATTTGATGCATGATAATCGTTTTCTGGAATGAAATTATTAAAGTGAGCAAGGATGAAAAAAAAAATCAAGCTCGAATTAGGAAGTAGATGACAACGCAGATTATGCAAAGGATCAGAGTAGCAAAATGTATGAATATCTTAAACTCTTATATGGTCGATGAAAGGAATTACATGTGATGTCATGCAAAAAGCAATCGTTTCTCTGTGAGCAGATCGAACGCCAAGAAAGAATCTTTGGCTGAGAACCAAAAAGCGTTATCGCATTTTTTTTTTTTTTTTTTTTGGGGGGGGGGTATTGAATTATTTGTATCGTGCTGTAGAGCTTGATTTCATCTACACTATGATGTCATTTTTCGATTTAACTACACCTGTACTATCATTTTCGATAAAATGTTCACAATTTTAAACCACAAGGGCAATATTTTACCGATATTTGGAACAATGCTTATGAATCCACTTTTGATTGAGTAAACATTTTTTTTTTACTGAAAATTGATCGTTTCGTTAAAATTTATGCTCAAATTTTAGAACACGAGAACGCCCTTCTGGTTCTCAGCTGACGGAATATTCTTTGGAACAGGATGAGAAGGAAATGCGAATGTGACCTGCTAATTCCTATCACACCAGGCGATGATATTATAAAGATAAAGATGCTTTTCATGCGGAGGTCTTTGACTCAATTTACCAGAAACGATATCTTCAATTTCGAAGACCGTGCGAATACATATAACAATTCTCTAAGTCGTCTTTTCTTTCTCTCTCTCTCCCTCTCTTTGGATAGATGTTTACCCATCACTCTTGGATAGATAGGGAACTGGTGACGTAACGCAAACTATTATATAACATAACAACCGGTTTAGTGCTACGCTGTTTCCACTTACTGCAGTGTATAACCATGGAGCTATAGCTCCATGGTATAACCTTACACCAAAAACTGGCGTCGTCACATTTACTCAAATAGCAAACACTATACTAACTAAATGTAAGAGAAAGAGAATAACGTAATCCCCAAAATTTAATTCGACAGGCAACAGGCGTGGCTGCACACTTCAAACCACGCTCCGCCCTGGGGCTCCGCGTAATCATGGACGATGACGATGTTACCATATGTCAGCGAATGTCGTCATACACCGACGTTAAGCAAATAAGGAAGAGCGGGATTACAATAAAGTATCTCTCATGACGGCTAGTTATCTTTAAACAGTTCAAAGTTTGATCAGTTCGGGCGATAGACGGAAGGTAATACGGCCCAGACGTTGGGTCTATAGTCTGATAGTGTAGCTCATTTCTGTGATGCTGATGACATCTTGCCCCGTAAGTGAAATATATAAGTAGCAGTGTCACGCAACAAAATATCGTTGATTTTTGCCAATCATGGTTTCTAGTGAAGACAAGCATGACCTATGCGGTACTGAAGCCGTTCCTGGAGGGACAATGTCGCAACATCCAACCTCGTATTCCAACCCCGGCCATAGCCAACAATGGACCACCCCTGCCACAAGCTCGTACCCACAGCAGGTACAGGCGTTCCAAGCTCCACCCCCGACGTTTCCCCAGGTTATTGTGACACAGCAGCAACCTGCTGCACCGACTTACGACAACGACCAGGTCTCCGTGGTGCCGCACGGCCCCTCGCCGCCCAATGAGCGCTCCTTTGTGTTAGCCGCCATCCTCCTGTATTCCCCTCTTGGAATCTTTGGCTGTCATCACTTCTACCTGAATAACCTGTTCCTCGGCTTCGTGTACTCCAGTACGATGGGGATCTTCGGTATCGGCTGGGTTGTCGATTGGTTCCGAATCTGGTTCCTCGTCAGAGACTGTAACGAAGTCATACGGGAGGTGAGGGAGAAGGGCCACTGGCTTGTCAGCCACAAGTATCCCGGGATACTCCGAAAGATGTCTGTTATCGATGCCTACCTCTTGTGGTTGCCTCCTTGCGGCTTGTTTGGTAAGTTAACAGTACAATGTAGTAGCATGGAGGGGGGGGGGGGTTAGGTATAGACCCATTACTCTGTTAAGAAGTCGTTGGGATTCACTTTTGTTTCTTCACAGAAAATCTCCATAAATTGGCAGTATAGAATTCAACTTTAATCTCCTTTAATCTCCAACTTTTAAAAAAAGATGGGGATAAGTAGATATCAATGAGGATTCAAACAGAAAAATTCCTCGTCAATTCAGTCATGGTGATGAATTATCATATAGAAATCAAACAGTTTTATTTTGTAACTTACTTACCCAACAGATGATTTAGAAATTTGTTGTTGTTGCTGTTGTTGTTTTTTGTAACCAACAAGATCGACAGTGATTTCGAGATTAAATTTGCTTCTCAGTTCTCTCTGCCGGCATATTAACTGTGATTTTTGTACGATATCTTAGTATATATATATATATATATATATAAAAAGAGAACAAAGAAATGTGTGTTAAGTGCATAAAAGGTCTTTTTCACATTTTTTTTTTTGCAACTCCTCTCAGAAATATATACGAAATGACAAACCTTTGACACTAGGCACTAATTCGTGTTTGACAAAATAAACAATAATGTAACAGTTATCAAAAGACAATGTGCGATTGCTATCTTTTTTCTCTAACAATGAAACTGACCTTAGATAAACCAGCTGCCGAATACCATATTATAAGTTCAATTTACAAAATGATTCTTTATTTTCTTTTGACAATTTTTGCGTCCAGGCATCCATCATATGTACCTCGGCCGGGTCCGTTACGGCTTGTTTTACACCGCAACGATAGGTCTGAATGTATTTAGCTGGTTCATGGATCTGTTTCGCATTCCCTTCCTCGCTTGGAAGGCCAACAAGGAAGTGAAGCTCCTCAAACAGGGCGGGGCCCTCGACCCTCCTCGTTACTCCCTCCTCGATGCCTACCTTCTCTTCATGCCGCTTGGACTTTTTGGTCTCCACCACTTTTACCTCCGGAACTACAGCAGGGGCATTCTCTATCTCTTCACCCTGGGCGTCTTTGGGCTGGGCTGGCTGGCAGACCTCTTCCAGATGCCCCTGCTCGTAAGTGAAGCCAACAAGAGCCTGGACTTACAAGAGCGGGTTGGGTACGTCATCAACGCGCAGGGGGTTATGCCCGCAACGACAAGCACTGTTATCGTGGTGACGAACAATGCTCCACATGATCAGCCGAGTGGGTACGGCGTCGAACCACCGCCACCGTATGCTCCCCAAGCCTCAGGGATGCAGACCGTGCTACCGCCTCCTCCAGCTCCGACGCAACCATATCCAACGACGACTTACCCACCTCCCGCGGTAGCCTAGACCGATGTGAACTCAAAACTCAAAAAACTGTGATGCCTGAAGACCAATAACATTATCAATTTAATGCTTCGCGCTGACATTAAATAACAAGGGTGGAGCAGTATGCTTATAATGTCATGATCACTCATCAATCGGCCTGTAAAACCATGATACAAGATGAGCGGATTTGTAAGGGTAGATTTATGCTCTCATTAGGACATTACATCGCGTTGTTTTTAATCCCTGCAGTAATCAGTTTTGGTTTCAGGCAGATATCTTCTTGCAAAGATTCTTCCACATTCTCTGATGTTTACAGTTATGAAGAGGATTCGTTGGAACTGTGATTGCACATCTTTGTGTATATAGTGTATCTATATTCATTTGTCGTACAACCCAAACTACAGTATCTGCTAAAAGAACTCCAAATCAATGTGTCTACTATATCCTCGATGGCATAGTGTTAATATAGGAATACAATATTCTAAAGCAGTATAGTCTTGCTGTCAGCCATCAAAAGATTCGGATTTATAATGTGACTGTTAGTGGTTAAGGTCAGTTCAATTCAAAATGACTTTGCTTTATTTTACTTTTACTTTATGGATCTTATTATGGTTTCTATCATTTTAAGTCAACTAACCTAGGATTCATAGTCATAAATGGGCAATCTAAAAAATGTACAACAGTTGACTTATGTTGAAATGTAAACAATGTAATATTTATTACAAGCATTGCCTCCTCAATAAGCGTTATATTTTGTTTGTTTGTTTTTGAACATGTTTTTCTCAAATGCGGCATATATGTCAAAATAATATTATTGCACATTATTACAGATGATTTTGTATTAAAGGTAGGGAATCTCATTTGCACACCTTAAATGAAGAGTTGTATAAATACAGTGGTATGTTGAAGAGAATATCATTTTAGAAACTCCCACAAAGTATTGAAAGTGGTAGGTAACATTTATTACAGTTTTTTTACGGTTAGATTTTGAATTGAATTGTTTTCGGGGCTCACCGTAAATTCCAGTACATTACTAGGCTACCTTTGCAGACCCATGTACTGCATGTGTGTCCATCATGTATATTTTGTGAAGAAAGTTCATCAACACTTACAAACATTTCTATATACATTCTTACCACACACTCTATATGTTATTACATCAGCTCTTGTACTTTTAGATTTGTGTTTATAGATCACAAATACAGAAGAATGCAACAAAAAGGCTTAAGTGTGGCTGACACACAGAACTACTGAGTAGGTGAGTTTTGTGCATTATTCAAATTTTAGATAACTGTTGACTTCCAAATTTCTAAGCAGTGGCCTAAGCAAGTCCCCTGAGGTTCATATTTAATGTTTTGCTGCATTTTGGGAGGTCTGTAAAAGGTATCCCCTACCTTTAAGGACAGTTAAGAAATGTTGACGCACCAATTAAACTCCATGTTTGCACTACGGCAAACTCGCCTTGCAATTAAGACTGAGTAATACAATGCCTTGCATTTCAGTCATCAAATCAAGGTGTGTCATCTCTTTTTCTAATACTCAGATGGTAAAAACAGACGTTTTGAACACTTATTTTTCATTTTAGACATTTTACTCTTGTACGGGTAACTGCCTATACAACTGTCTTCATACTTTGGAAGACCAGCAGCACATTGATGGCGCAGCTGAATATGGGCTATCCAGCCCACTGAAGTCCGAACGCCACCTCCCTTCAAACATTCGTAAGCATACCCCCATATCTCATTTGGGGAAAAAATTCGGTCATTCTGGTATCCCTATGTTATGTAAAGGGTATCGTGCATCTTATCTCAAATGGTGTGAATTTGTGTATTGTTATCAACAGAGACTTATTTTGCACTTTACACATAGCACTGACATTTTTTGATATTGCGACATATAACGGGATGTCCTTGATTTGTTTCATTTCATTTCATTTATTTAAGCATGGCACTTACCTCAGTGCGGAGACTGTTCTTCCGCAGGTCCGTGGGGAGAAAAATACAACATTAATTTGTGTATGTTGAGTGATTGTTGTACTTTGTTATTCTGTTGCAGGGCCCCAAGAATAACACTGATTGGCTGCCCTGGGTAAAGAATACTGAATGAATAAATAAATAAGAAATTAACTTGTCTGCTACAAATGGTAAACGAAACGAACAAATAATATTTGTCATGTCTTTAGTAGGAATACAGGGTGCTTTCTGTCTTGAAAGTGCAATTGTATTATTACTGCGAGAAAAATATTGAAATAAATCATGTTATCTATATTTAATGGTCTTGATTCTTGGTCTTGACTGTAGACTTTCTTTTTATCATGTCAGTATTTTTATATGGAAATATCTAATGCATCGCACACATTTGACTTATTCGCTACACATTCTGCATCGCATCACATAGCTACTTCTAAGTATGCAAAATACTGCCTTGTTTTATCTGCTAGCACAAGGACTACATTCAAACTAAAAAGTTAGGAAAATTGTGAAAGAGAAAAATTGAATGTTAATTAAAAAAAAAAGAAAGAAAATGTTTCATGTTTATATTGATATTACATGGTAATGTTTATGTAAAAGTGTTATTGAATATCTATGGTAAATTCCGTCCTAAAGGAAATCCCGCATGTGTGGTTGAATGTTTTTGCATGTGTCTGTGCAGTAAGTGTAAGTGTAAGTATATTGTATTTTTGAAAAATTTAAGTTTGCAATAAGAAGAAAAGTGGGAGACAAGAGAAATATATCATCCATTTTAAACAGTGTTTGATGCAAAATAGGCAAACTATATACCGCTGATGAATTTCAATGAATTAATTTCTCAAATTTAAATCATAACTATGGTTTCTCAATAGAAGTCTGACCAAATAAGAAAAACGCATACATGAGGGAAATCAAATACCATGAAGTTTGGACATGTAGCCAACACAGAATTACATGTATCTAATATCATATTGCCAGTTGATGAATATACGATATCATTAGCATCTCTTGGATAATTGAAGCAATAAACTATGAAATCTATCACAGTATTGCAGTACGTAATAAAAATACTTAAAAAAGGAACCTTATATCATCTTGTGCCTGAAATGACTTTCTCACCCCGGTAACCATATGTACATGTGCTTTTATAGTATACCGCCTCGTGCAAACAAAAAAAGTCACACGTGACAGTATACATCGCGTGCAGTGGAAATGAGCAAAGGGCGTTTCTCGGCAAACACATTTCGTATTAACTTTATTAATGTGGCCGATGTCGATTCTTCCATTCTGCATCTTTGCGAACGATTCGCCGTGCTACGGGAAGACGTCTGGGGTGCGAAGACATGAAACCTAAGGTCATACACCCCCTCTTCAAAGAAAAAAAAAATAGTAATTAAAGGTTCGCAATATTGCGCGATCTCCACCATGCAATTTTTCCATATTTTCCAAGCAGAAGTTGCCAATAGTTATTCTTTTTGGAGGAAACAAAAAAAAAAATAAAAATAGATTAGAATCCACATGTACATGAAATACGGGCAATAATGACGTCATGTCAGCAGAGTGTTGGTATTGTATTCCCATAATGCTTCAGCTCTGTCAATTATCTTCAGTCACGTTCTTCTGTTATGCTGCTCGCACCAACTGGAAGAAGCGATACAAGCACCACATGACTGGCCTTTGTAATGTTGTACAATGCAGTACATTATTCTGTATTTGAACGAGATTGCCACCAATCTTAACCTTTTCTCTACTAGGACCTGTAGACAGTTTATACATCATTATATATGACATTTTTCTGTACTTATTGCTGACGCTCAAAGCACCGTATCAGGGCAATTACCCCCGAGGACATTTACCCCCGGCTAAATACTAGTTAGTGGTAAGGTCAGAGTAAAGATTACGGTAGGGTTAGAGTTAGGGTTAGGGTTAGAATTTGGGTTAGGGTTAGGATTAGGATTAGGTTCAGGATTAGGTTCAGGATTAGGATTCGGGCTAAGGGAAGGGTCCGGGGTAGTTGCCCAGGGGGTAATTGCCCTAGACCCTAAAGCACACAGTGGGTTACTCAAGAAGAATGTAACACGGAACCATGACCGTTAATACATGTTCCTACAGTGTAGAATCTTAAAGCATTAAGTACACGACTCTACGTTATTCCCCCCGTGACGTTCTTCAACATTTTTTTTTCGTAGCTGAGGGGGGGGGGGGGGGGGGGGCTTTCTTGCATAACTCATTTATCTTTTGATTCTGCAAGTCAATTTACTCAACAACAAAAAATAACAAGACGAAACATCCGGAAACATCTCAATATTTGGACTTCTAACAGAAAGCCTTATTTACCAAGACACTTGAAAATTTGGCATAGTCACTCATTAGCAATCATATTGTAGCTATATCTGCATCAGAAATACAAGTTGTAGAGGCTGCTATTACTGTAATACTTTGTGTTATGTATATAAGATATTGTTAGTCGAAACGCGCAGGCCATAATTCTTGTTCTGTTGAGAGTAGTTGTTTGGTTCGGGGTGTTTCTTTTGTTTTATTAAGATCATAACGTTGATATGCAAACGATCGAGGGTTTCTATAACGAAAGCCGGACAGGAAGAAAAGACACGTAGAACATCGCACTTTGAGACATTAATCATGACCTTGTCGGCGTAAATTGCGTTGTACATAAATTTACCTCATCATAAAAAGACGACACCCTGACCTTCATTCTCTATTTCCCAGGGTCTTTGCAAGTAAACGGACAGACTTAGAAAAACAGAAGAAGAAAATCACATGCGCGGTATTCAGTATTCAATATATACGTCATATCTATGTTTTGAGGATCACGTCACTATCTCACCCACCCACGTGATAACAGCAAACAGTGAGTCTGTTTGGCATATAAATGCAGAATCACAGTAAGGGCATTAACATATTCGGTCCGCGCGTTGACTTTGGCCATTCGCCGACATTGACATTGCGTGTTGGATCCTTTTGGTATATACAGCGTTGCAAGCAAGGCAACCACTGCTGAGTTCGGTAAAATTTAGGAGTTTCGACGTAACTCTTTCTCATCTTTCTGTTAAATAAGTTGTCGGAAATAGGAGGAGAATGGCGTCGAAAAATGGCGTACCACAAGGAGGGGTGGAGGCAGGGAACCCATACCCGCCTCAAGCAACATCTTACCCCCATCCATCCGGGTATCAGCAAACTACCCAATATCCGTACCCGTCTTCCCAGCCCCATGAACAGGTACATCAACAACAACAGTTGGAGCAACATCCACAACATCTGCACCAACACCAGCAACAGCAAACCAAGGACCCCCAGTTCCAGGCCGACCAGGTGACTATCCTCCCGTTCCATGCGCAACCATCTCAAATGACGAAGTCTACTACACTGGCCGTTGTTCTCTGCATCCCAATCCTTGGCATCTTTGGCCTCCACCACTTCTATCTCAACAGGACCTACTTCGGCTACATCTACGCTTTCACCCTGGGCATCTTTGGCATGGGCTGGATCCTCGACTGGTTCCGCATCAAATCCTTGGTCCGCAACTGTAACGAGGAGACGCGCGAAGCGCAGATTCGCGGTTACACTCTGTACAGCAATAGGTTTCCATTTCCGCTGACAAAAGTGACACTTTGGGACGCCTTTCTTCTATGGCTACCTCCAGTTGGCCTTATGGGTAAGATTTGATAAATATTTTTATATCATCTACAAATCAAAATACGACAAAACTTATTCGCTATTCGCATCAAATGACAAATTACAGCAGTCATCCAAGTAGGAGCGGAATGTTCATTTAATGTTTAGTTGAAAGTAGAAATGGTAAGAAAAAACTACCAATGGGAAGTAAAGCTTGAACTGTCAAACAGATGGCAAAGTAGAATGTAGCAATCGACAAAGCAGTGTCACTGTATTGGCGTATTTACCCGTACATGCAGTGTTTATCTCTTTGTGTGCGTTGAGTGCCAATAATAGGGAGCTTCAGATTTTGACGCGCGGACGTTTGAGCCGACGCTTGCGCCGGACGTTCTCCTCTCCCTGCGTCGTGTGGAAAAGTAGCTTTAGATTACGCTGGGACGCAACGTAAAAAAAATAAACTCGCGCCCCCATATATTATGATCAGTGTATGAAGTAGCTCTCTACGTCGCAAACTGTGCGGACGTGAAAATAGCCCAGTACGCGTAGTAAACAACTCAGGCGACGCAAGCTAAAAATAAGATTGACTTTACGTGCGCTACTGCGCAAGCTCAGAACATGTTTTTTTCCTTTGAACGTCCGCGCGTCTAAACTCTAAAGCTCCCTAATATTGGCCAGGCAACTCTATTGCATTGTACACGCAGCTGCCCAAAGTCCCCGGCACAGTTAGGGTTAAATGTAAGGGTGCCTATTGCAGATTGTGACACAGATCGAGAAACCCTAATGCAGGTAAAGATTGGAGCTGATGCAAGTTATAAGTGAGAATTATGACGACATGTTTCGTAGTAAACGATTGAAAAACTCAGTTTTTCCACCCCACCCCCCCCCCCCCCCCCCGAGATCATAAAAACATAGAATGTCAAGTGCATGAACAATGAGTGCCCGTCCGGTAAGATAAATAAAGAACTTCTTTTAAGATCTTCATCCACTTGAATCACGATAAATAGAATTCATTCATACTTCTTCTATGTACTGAACAATTTATTGATTGGTACAGTGATGTGTGACTGCATTTGAGCAAATCTCTACAAGTAAGTGATGCGACATAATTTAATCAGCTAAAGGAAAGTAACGCCCGACACCAATTTTCTTCAATCTTTCTCTTCTCTATCTCTTGTAGGCTTCTACCAGTTCTATTTAGGCCGTACCCACATCGGCATGTATCACGCATTTACTTTGGGTCGCCTGGGTATCGGCTGGCTATTCGACTTGTTCCGACTGCCTGCCTTCGTACGCATGGCCAACGAGCAGATAGGCATGATGAAAAACGGCATCCGCGTGCCAGACGACCGCTACACCTTCTGCGATGCCTTCACTCTGGCCTTCCCGTTGGGGATCTTTGGACTGCATCACTTTTATCTGGGAAACACCAAGCGGGGTTTCCTCTTCCTCTGCACTGTCGGAGTCTTCGGTCTTGGCTGGCTCGCAGACTTGTTCCAAATGCCGATGCTCGTCTCTGAGGCGAATAAGAACAGAGAGTTGAGGCAGCGCCTCAACTGCGCCTTGGTCAACAACGCCGCCAACGCCGCCCCAGCTAGCACGGTCGTCGTGATGTCCTCCAATCAGGGCTACCAGGGCGGGCCGAATGACGTTGGCGGCGGGCAAATGCTCTACGAGCCACCACCAGCTTACTCGACGCAAG